>BSBK01002290.1:0-600000 GCA_027943335.1 Chamaecyparis obtusa | reverse complement strand
TTTCCCTTTGACCTTGTTCTCCTCCATGTCAATGTGAGAGGAACATCATCCCTATTCTTCCTCTCACATTCCAACTACATCCTCCTTTCTCTCAACTCCTTCAACCAAGTCAATCCTAGCCCTAGGATCTTCCACTTTTCATGCTCAACCGTAGGATTGTGCCACCTAGGCCTAGATCCTCCAAAAATCTATAAAAGGAGCCTCATTTCCCCTTTGATAGCTAATAGATATTTTTCAAGCATTCAAGCAATCAAGCAATCAAGCATCCAAGCATTCTAAGAGAAATCAATTCATATTATCATCATTTCATTTTCATTCCATCCATTAGATTGCATAAGCTATTGTGCACTCATTTCATAAAATCTCCACACTTTGGTAGCATCTTGGGAAAAGGCTTCATTTGGAAATCTGAGAGCTCAACCTCTTCAAGAAATCAAGGCTAGGAGGACAATGGAGACAAGCTGCATGGTAGGTGAATGTAATTGATTTAGTTTCATCATTTTATAGTTACTTTGTATTCTTCATTGTGTTGCTTTAGATTGATTTATTGGCTTTCAATAGTTAATTTATCATCTCTAGTTATTAGACATCTAATTTGCATACAAGTATATCAAAATCCTTTCCTTTATGGGTAGAAAAATGGGAATGCATCACTCGGTGGTACACAATAACCCCAAAGGTATCCCCACTACAAACTAATTATTTCAGTAGCCAGAAAACCTACTATATGTTGGCTTAGGGGGTCACCTGTTCCTGCAAAGACACCTCACACTCTCATAGTTCCTAGTAGAGATAACAGATCCTTGGGAAGTGATGCCTCTTGGAATATGAAGTCCAATGTGCTTAAGAAGTGAATGCATTTTAAGGAGGATATTGTGCCTCCAGGCTTCTATCTTCTCCACTTTCAATAAGTGTGATTCTACTTTATCCCCAGTGAGGATTCCAAAGATATTGTCATAACCTTCCATATGATTGTAAATGTTTTCTACATACTTTAGCATATAAACCATTGAATTTTTTTTTAGGATAAAAATAGGTTTTGAAGGGGCCCCAAAACCCTTTACAAGTAGATTTTGAGGGGGATTTGGAACCCCACAAAGAAAATCACTACAAAAGATAAAATATTACTAACCAACATCCTAGGACTAGCCAACAATCAACAAAAAATAAATAAAATTCATTAATGCACTAGTTGCCCGAAGACTACATCACAAGGTTGAAGCCTCACTGTTAAGAATGGGAACACTAAGAGGGGGGGTGAATCGATGTTCTATAATTAATGTTTTTCTGCTTCTTGAAACTTAGCCCAATTACTTGAATACTGAAATGAATAGGAAAGCATACAAAACAATCAACCATAACACATAACACAAGATATGTTTATGGGGAAACCTTTGCCAGAGGAAAACCCCAGTGGGAATTAGTACCCACGAATAATTGCACTAGTATTATGAACTTGTTAGAGTTCCTTTTCCCTGTTAGGAGCAGTCATTACAATGTTGAGTACAATGACTCTATTAGGAGTCTGGAAGAACAAACCCTGTTAGGGGTGGATGGCACACTTCCAGAGCACACTGCTTAATGAAGAAGGCTACAACCTCCTAATAATTAGATACACACTATATCTGGAAGGGTGAACTATTTCTTTGACACTATTGTCTAATCAGTTCCTTTTGTGCATTGTTTCTTTAACCTCTTGTAAAGCTTTATTCCATACTGACTGAATTGTTCTTCTCTACTATACACTTCTCATACTTCTGCTCTTCTCTCTATCACTTCTTACTTCAAATACAAAGGTGCATGTCATATATATACATGCCGAATAGGCACAACCAAAACTTAATACTGTATCGGCCTAAAACCTAACACACACAATGCTTCCAATATAATTAGCTCAAGCATGTTTACATATAAAGATAATAGCATGTTTACAATACTATTACAAAGGTTCATAGCCTTTAAAAAATAAAATGATATACACTAAACAAAAACTTTCATGTCGGCTCCATGCTCTATTATGCTATGCCGCTGAACTGCTAGTGTCACTTAGACTTGTTGTAACTTCTCGATACTATCATATCTAATCTTGCATTCTTAGACTTAGCATAATAACATACTCAAAAGCTTATATCCAAGGGCACATACCATAACTTGATCATGCACATGTGCGTTGATGCTCTGATCATTAGGTACATCATTGTCTGCACTGTCTACCATACTTAGCTGAAATATGAACTTCAAATCTTGTGCGCTGACTATCAAAACTCCATATGAATTTTTTTCCATAATGACAACACAAAACTAGTCATATAATCTTAGTAAAGTCAACTTGCCAACAATTTCCCCCTTTGTCATTAATGTCAACAAAGGAATATGGCAAAGTTGCTAAACTTTGACTTTACACAAAAATTGCTATCATATCAACATAAACTTATCTGCATACTATACACCATATACTATTATGTCTTCTTTTGATTTATACACTACTCCACCTTTGACATTAATGACAAAGGTGCTCAAAAAAGAAATATCTAAGTTCTTACATAGAGTATACATCTGGATATGCAATCTGAAGGTTCTTGATTTCTTGCTGCCAAAATACCTTAAGTGCATCAACAGTCTGAAGATGAGCGCATAATGTATATGTAAGCTTCTCCATCTTCTCTAGATCCATGCAGGGGCCTTGATCATATGTAACAATTGTTGCATCTATATGCTTGATGTTCTAAATTAGTACATCTAATGAGGGCGCTAGTACATTTCTCAATTGTGCTTGTCTAGCCCTTATCTTTGCAATCTCTTGCTCTGCTTTCTCTATTTTGTCTATCTACCCTTGATAAACATTGTTGAAAACATTTATGTCTTGAGAGGGGTCTTCAACTAATTTACTTACTACTGCAATTAGAGACTCTACTTCTTGAATCCTTTTTGAATGTTCTGATGTGATTTTATCTTTGTTCATGCAATCAGCTATCATCTTTCTTCCTTTTGCTGCTAACTCTTTCAGCATTTCTTGACCAATCTTTAGAGAATTTAGGTCTAATGAGAAATTGTTTATTAAGTCATTCAGCCTTTTCTTGTTATAGTTTTCTTCTACAATTTTTGTCGTGGAGTCTTCTAGACTGGAAAAGTTTTCTTTCAAACTAGACAAAATACTGCTAACATCATCCACTGAGTGAACATTAACCAATTTCTTATTTGCAAGCAATAAGTTATTCAACATACTGACTGATTCTACAAAGAGAAGGTTTTTGATCACTTTCTTTTCTTTGGCTTTCTCCATAGCCATCACACTTATTTTTATTAGATCTTCTTCTCCCCATGAATCTAAGCTTGTTGTATTAGGAGTCAATCTTGACAACAATGATATGGAGGGCTTAAGAGTAGGAATTAATTTTGTGCTTTGAATTACATCCATACTTTCACTCTTCATCTTTACTAGGGTCTCAACAGAAGGTTGATCTTTAGGTTCATCCTCTTTTTCATCTTCATGTCATGTTATATCTTCAACTAGGACTTCTTCTTGCTGCATAGGTGCTTCTTCACTGCATAGGATCTTAGCTTCTTTAGTACTCACAAAACCATCTTCAAATTTATCTAGGTCATTATCTGTAGCTTCCATGGTTATTTCAACATCATTGATCACAATAGTTTCATCTTTTGCTATTTTACCTTCAACTTCTTCAAAGGGTGTTGTAATCTTGGGCATAGAATCCTGTGGACCTGTAATAGGTACATTAGGGATCTTTGATTCTTTTAATTTCTCAGAGGGAAATGAAGTAACTTGGGGTGTAGGCATAGAAGGAAGGTACATGTGTCTATTTAGAAACATTTTCTCAAATGCTTTCTTTGTCTCCTTCGCAATCACCTCATAATCTTTGTTCATTATATGCAAAGTTCTTATCTTTGATCTCAGACGAGGCTTTACCAAATCTAACAGCATCATCTTTTGTTCTAGTGAACAAATAGGAAGGTTATCATTCAATTTATTCTCTCTAATTCTCATATCCTCTGATGAGGCATATTAATGTCTTAATTTTGATATAAATTTTTATAATTTGGACACACTCTGTGTGCTTTGACAAAACATTCCTAAACACTTGTTGTAAATATCTTGTGAACTTATGCTAGAGATAGCTAGAACCTACTAAACCTATGGGTAATGTGTATGACATGTTTTACTTAATATTATACATAGAATGTAGTATTTCATATAACTATTTTAAGCTATGTTCTAATATCTAAGTAAAAGAAGGAATGTTATCTTGCATATGTGTTCCGGATGTTGTTAACTTTTCAGGAAAATGAGGAGCAATGCAAAGAGTGGTGATTACTGCATTTAAGGAGGAGGATAATGGAGATCGGTCATGGAAAAGAAAGCACAGTTTAGTTCCGTTGGATAAGTCGCACCTGCAAAGGAGTTTCTGTTCCAAAAAATATAGGGGATACAACTTGCTATATTTCTTGCAAGTTGTTATTATGTTGCTTGGTAGTAAATGTACTATGTCATGGTTGATCTTCCACCTTCTTTTCTGGCGATGTTTGTTCAAGAATTTTTATGTTATGTTTTTAATAAGCATCCAATCCTCTATATAATGGATTTGGATCATCTTAGTAAGCTAATGAGAAAATAGATAATGTTGATTTAGATTCAGAAGTTACTTTTTCTGCTCTTCATGAATTATTCAGTTTCCATGTAATCAAAGAAGGATTTTAATGGAAGAAAGATTTTGAAGTACTTGTTGTGTTCATAGTTAATTGAAGCTGACCAAGGGGGCCCACTTGGGAGGTGGAATAGATTTAGGTAGAATAGATTCATTTCTTGCAGTTTCCTATTTTCAAATAGATTTACTATATTAAGTCCTGCAGCATTATTACTGTGAAAGTTCCTGTAGCACTTGCAGAAAATGATCATAGTGGATGTTTTGAGTTGTTAATTGGTTTAGGTTCATTTTTTAAGCTTCCTGCAATTATCTATTGTTAGCCAAGTTGTGTTTACTATTTTGTAGCAGCAGTATAGATTCTTCCAATGCATTTTACTTTCCTACAATATAGGTGTTATGACTTCTAAAGGAACTTAGTGCACAAACTGTGCTGACCCATTTCAAGTCCTACGTCCTTGGGTTGACAATTCAAGTGTATTTCATGATGGAATAGGTAATCCTTAGAATAGATATATTATCTTTGAAGGAGAGACAATGGTGTGATTATCTTCATCTATTGTGAAACCATACATTTTTGGCATCATTATCGGGGATGGTGTCAAGCTAGGAACCTTCATGAGTCATTTATTTTCCAATTAGTTTGTTAGCTAAGAACTACAAAGTTGTGGGCTTGACTAACAAGTCACCAATTTCTTGCATGCATCGAAGAAGGAGAGATGTCCATGGTAGATTCCTTCCTAAGGAACCTGTAAAACCAAAAGAAGAATTTGAAGAACCTAAACTGCCATTTCTTGACGCAAGTCCAGAGTTTACTACATCATCATCATCTTCAGTAGAAGAAGACATCCAGAAAACATTTGACCTCCATCCATTTGAGGAAATATTGGCCAGTTTCCATACTAACCCCACTTCAAGATCGCCTGGTGTCTAGAATCCCCCAACAATTACCAACTTCTAGCCATAGTTTCAATATCCCATACCTCCAGCTATGGCAGCTCCCACATTTCCATTTCCAATACCAAGTCTCATCAATAATCCCAATCTTAAAAATATACCTACATCAGCATTACCAAAGTTTTATGATCTCGTCATAGAGGATCTTGATACTTTCTTGTTTGAATATGATATCCTGTGTCAGAGCTTTGACTATAATAATGACAGTCACAAGCTAAAATTATTCCCAGCCACACTAAAAGAGTCAACTTTAAAATGGTTTATGGGCTTGGGAGAAAATGCAGTAGAAAATTGGGATGATATGAGACACATGTTTCTTAACAAGCATAAGGAATATTACAGGGGAAATGATTCAAAAGGTGATGACATTTTTAGAATGTCACAATGGAAAGATGAAACATTAGAAGATTATATATCTCGCTTCCTGTTCAACTTACAAAAGAACCCACAACATACCCTGCAAGAGGAGTCCCAGAAGCTGATTTTTCTTAGAGGAGTAAATGAGAACTGCCTTGAAGCATTGGATTTGATGGTAGGAGGAGATATATCCCAATCTTCATGGGATGATTTTCAAAAGATTTTCCAAAACTACTCAAGATCAGCAGTAAAGAAAGGAAGGGGATTTCGCTCATTAATAGCCAAGGGAAGTGGTTCTGGTATTTCAAAGATGGAAATTTCAAATTTGTTGTCTGATTTCAAGAAAGACATCATCAATGATGTCACCACAAATTTGGATATAATGGCTACCAAGAAGAAACATGCAGAAGCTGAGGAGCAGTTAGCTGAGTACTATCCACATTGCTAGAAACAGAAGAAAGATTGTCACTGCAAATTGGTTGCTAACGTGGAAAACTAGCATCTTCCAACTGAGTACCTAAAGATAGAAGGAGAAGATGAGCAAGTATTCTTTGTTGCTCAATGTCGACCATGGGCCCCATGTCAAGGTATGCCCCAAGACCCTTTACAAAATTTAAATCCATATAGTAATCAATGGCAAAACTATAGTGTCCAAGGTCCTCCACAATATAATCAACCTAATTGGAACAATGCTTGGCAAAATAATCCACAAAGTCAATGGTATCCTCAACAACAACTTCAATGGCCACAGTTCCCAAACCAATGGAAACTACCCCAAGGGAATTAGCAATCTACAAACCAATGGAGAGGACCTCAGCAATGGTCTAACAATACCGGATACCCACCTTTACCACCTCCAACAAATACACCTACATTGATGCCACCACCTACAATTTTTGGACCTCAAAAATAGACTCAGTTACCTGCACAACCTTAGCCAAATCCAAATAAATAGTAGCCACAACAACCAATGTATGTTGTTGATGCTCAACAGTATCTTGCTTATGCTCTAAATGTTGCAGATATACATTTGAGATCTGGAACAACCTTACCAACACTTGAACCACCTCTTAAAAGTGAAATACCAGATCCTCTTGCAGCATCAGCACCAACAACTTCACTGCCACAAGTGGTTGACCCAGCCAATGTAACTAGTTCAGCTCAAACTCAAACTGTAGTTGAACCTCCTTTTCCACAAAAGCTTATACAAATTAAACTTGTACAAATAGAGGAACAATCCTTTGACATCATTGACCAGCTGAAGAACATGCATGTACAGATTCTGTAATACCTCTCCTATGGTGATACTTAGACTTTTCTGATTTGGACATTTTTATTATGATGGTCAGGACTATACATTTACATTTATGTTTTGTGAATGATGATATGATGGATATGCTCATTTATGGTTATCATTTATACATTTATGAGATTAGAAAACCATCTATTTTTATATGTTTTATGGATCTAACCCAATGATTTGAATCTAACCATTATCATGATGTTTTATGTTTCATGGATATGTGTCGGATGTGTTTTCATGACTCGGGATGAAGTCATAGTTACTCACTTAGTTGAGGTCCACACGATGTATTGATCCTAGTCATCTGCTTGCATATATCTAATTTGTATATCCATATGTGTGTGTGTGTGTGTATATATATATATATATATATATATCTTCTTGGTGATGCAGGATTGTAGGTACCGGGTATCATCTCCACCTGGCTTCACAGGTCTGAGCGATCCCTCAAAATCCTCGATCGTTGTTGTTGTTATGGAGATATCACCAAGTTCCACAGGAAAAAACTTCACCTTTGATCCTTTTATCCTTAGGTGGGAAGTGTCGAGTCAATCCCTTGTGTGGATATATTATGTGATCTCTCGGTTTATTGGTTTTGTGGGTCTTGTAGTTAGTTTCTTGTCTTTTGTATTCATTGTGAATGAAGTTTTGAGTATAGTGGTTCTAGTTATCTTTATGGTACATTCAATTCTATTAGTAGATTATTGATGTGAATTTGAGGGTATGATTTAGTAATTTATCTTTATTATTAGCTACTTATGTACTAGTAGCTCTTGTTAGGAACAAGTTAGTATGTGATTGAAATATGTGATTTTAATATCAATAATAATAAAGAATTTTATGGTATTATCTTTATAATATCCATAATAACAAAATGTCTATGGCAATAAAAATAAAATAAAAATAATAATAAATATTTTTAATAATAGTGGTATGTTTCACCTTGTATATATATATCACTATTGCATTTTGTAAAGAATATGGATTAAGTGTGTAAATAATAATATGCTTCATAATAATAATATTATGTTTGCAATAATATTTATAATAATAATAATAATATATGTACACATAGGCATATGGGTGCACACATATGCATATGCATACATATATTTATATAATTATTGGTGAGTAAGTAATTATTACATTCTATTAATGAATAATTAGATTAGTTAATGATATGGTTGTAAATAATAATTATTATTATTAACTTCCCTAAAGTAAAGGAAACATAAATTTGATTACGGTAATAGATTATAGTTTTATTAAAAAAAAATTATTTATCCCTTTACGAGAATGGTTTTACAAACTATATTGTTAACGAATAACCAGTGGATAGTTGCATCGGTTGGAGTACCTGTGCAACTACTCCCCAATCTATATACAGGAAAGACTTCCTATGTGAGAGAGAGTTGGAGGAGAGTTGTTTCGAGAAGAAGATAACAAGATTAGTATTATTCTGGTAGGAATATTGTATTTGTGAGGAGAGAAATTCATCATTCTCTGAGAGTGGCATTTGGTTATTCCCGGAAGAGGCTGGAGATTGCACCCAAGAGGATTTGAAGGAGTGCTAAAAGGGTTGAGAGGATTGGACTGGTCTTCATCAACCGAATCTCTGCAGGACTCCAGGTTGGAATTCATCCTGAGAGTTATCTCTCCTTTGTGATATGAAAAGATGAAAATCTAGTTAAATGTTTCTTTGTATGTTCGTTGTTGATATAAATTACAGAATGTTATGTTTCATATATATCATTGTCCCTGTATTAGTGATTTGAAGAGTAGGAACATGTTGAATGGATTTATTTCCTGTATTGAGTATAAACAAATATTTATGCAATTATAGGAGGTTGTAGGGTTCTTAGCATTCTCCTTTTATTTCCTCTCTTATCCAGAATGTCCATGAGTTCTTCGAGGCTTTAGAACTTCTGTTTCAAACCTACAGTTTCATATTTTTCTTTGCACCACTTTCTTTGCCCAGATCTAGAACAGATATGTTGGATAGATAGGATGGATTGATGGGCCGATTCTGAAGGGAAACTGCGAGATCTCAAATGGGTCGTGCTCAGATTATAAAACCCTAGTTCCCATAATGCCCAGTTTTACCCGCAAGCCAAAGTTGACAGTCATATTTTGTAGTTTCTGGCAACCATTCAGTGGTGACCAAGTAAGTCAGTGATGATCAAGTAAGTCACTGATGACCGAGTAAGCTAGTGATGACCGAGTAAGTCAGTGATGACCGAGTAAGTCAGTGATGACCGAGTAAGATAGTGATGACCAAGTAAGTCAGTGATGACCGAGTAAGTCAGTTGTGACCGAGTAAGTTAGTGATGACCGAGTAAGTTAGTGGTGACTGAGTAAGTCAGTGGTGACTGAGAAACCAGTGTGAACCAAGAAAATTAGTGTTAACCGATGAAAACAGGATAGGTTTCAAATTCCTAGGAGTTAAGTTGTAACTTTTAATTTTTAGATTTTTAATAAAATCAGACTTAGTCAAATTTTAGGCTTAGTCAAATATCAGGCTTAGAATGAAGTTCATGGAACATTATCTTTTGGTATATAGAACTTTGAGTAAATCATAAATGTGTTCATCCCTTGTTTGGTAGAGGTTATGTTTAGTGCGTTTGGATGCCTTAATAGGGTCAGGATGTGTGTAGGAAGTAGTTTAGGGTTTAGGGTTGTCTAAGAAGATCAAGACCATTCTAAACATCCTTAAACGTTCCTAATTTCCCCTAAAACATCCATAAATTATCTTATTATTTTCTACTCTTTGATGCAGTCTTACAAAAGTGTTTATGATATGTTTTTACTATGTGTATGATGTGGTTGCGATATGTGGGTTAAGGGTAGAAAACCTAATGACACCTAGTGAGTGGCTCTCAGTGCGGAGCTAGGGCCCTAAGTGGCTAGTACCAGGATAACTGACTGAAGAGTTATTTTAACAAGTGATAATTTAATTAAAACTTATGGGAATGGGTTCAAACTTGTAAAAAGATTAAATATGCCTCGCCCATGCCATTAGTGCTAGTAAAGGCTATGGATGGGAGTGGGAGAAGGTGTCTATGCGTAGGTACGATCAAATGGCACTTGTCTATATGGAAGGCATTCAATTCCGCATGTGCCTACTTGGGGGCCAGGGCCCAGAGTGGCTAGTACCAGGACAACCCAAGGGGTGAGGGCTATATGATGACACTCACTTAGGTTGTTGCTTAGAGTTTCTACCAAGCCTTAGAACCTGTTTGGGGAAAGATTTATACTTGGGCTTTCTTTTCATTTGTTATTTGGGAAAGGTAACCCGACCCTAGGTTTGGCCTAGCTATTCCTTCTTTATGGACCCTGGTGTTTATCTCCTAGCATAGGGGAGTGGGCCTTTGGGTGTCCACATGGTTGGGTGGTAAAAATTTTATTGAGGTATCTTTTGCAGATGCAGTGTTGAAGATTCATGCTTGCTTATGTACCAGTTTTTGAAGAATAAAGGCTTTGTAATTATCTTTCATGATGTAAAGTTATTGTTACCTCCCGAGCGGAGATGAATGTAATGTAATCATTGATGTAATTAAAAATTATGTATTTGAAATGGGTAGACTTAGGAAAAAGGGAAAAAGGGGATGTGAAGTTTATGTATAAGATGTATGTTGGAAAAGAAAATGATTTTTAGTTAAGTAGTATGATTTTAATTAGTGATGATTCAAGGAAAGGCCATTGAAGAACAAATGTATTATTTGCAATGTATCAAATGATTTAGATGGTTCTATTTGATTTAAAGGTTATATTGTTCATAAAGAATACTTAGGAATATAGATGATTTTAAATGGAAAATTGAAATGAAAGTAGTATGTAGTTCTTAATAAAGAATCTTATAGTGATATGATGTAATTTGCTTTGAGAAGTATATCTTATTGTTAGTTTACTTAATGGACTTAAATGAATCATACATTAGATAGAAGGGAACCTTGGGAGGAAACTAAGTTTAAGTTTTGTTCGTATAATTGTTTTAAAAATTCAAAAAATTTCATAAATCATTACTTGGGTTTTTCTTTTATAAAGAGAATCTTTGTTCTCTTCCCCGGTTCCCTTGCGGGGCATGACAGATTCCTTTATTCCAAGCTATTAAAGATGTTTCTATTTATGGTAAAGCTATCAGAGAAGCATGTCTTAAAAAGCCTAGGAGGAAGAAAAAGGATCCAACCACAGTCCATGTTATAGGATAATTGGCTGACATTATGTTAGGGAAATTGGTCATTCTTAAATATTTTGATCCAAGAAGTCCAATTGTGAATGTGATTATAAATGGTCAGTCAGTTAAAAATGCCCTGATTGATCTTGGTGTTGCTATAAATGTAATGACCAAGGATACTATGAAAAAATTGAACATAGAAGGATTACGGGCTACTCCAACAATTCTACAACTTGCTGATAGTTCTACTTTCACTCCTAATGGAATGATAGAGGACATAGTAGTAGCCCTAGATTCTCTAGAGTACCCTGCAGATTTTATGATTCTATCCCCAAAAGTCAACTTAGCTGGTTACCCTATCATTCTAGGATGACCATGGTTAGCTATAGCTGATGCAAATATAAGTTTTAGGTCAAGAAACATGACCATATCGGATGGATAGGAAACAAAGAAATTTGTCATGTATCCTCCAACACAACCCCAACTAGATTTAAGCACACCTGTATAGCCAGATCTAGGGGATGGAGAGGAAGAGTTAAACTCTATGGTACAACTTATGATGTTACATAGACAGTCTTTTCTAAAGCTGCAGGAGGAAGATTCAGTAATATTCTTACTAATACTTGTGTGGTAGAAAAGGATGTATCAAACAGCTCTATGTTAGAACTAACTACATATGAAGAGTATACTAAGAATTGTTTTCTACCTAAGGAGCCAAACATTATCCATCAGCTTTTACCATGTGAACTAGATACAAGTCCCATCTTTGAAGCTTCTATGGTTAATCTCATAACTAATGTTGAGTTGTCAAAAGGTCATAATCTCCATGTCAATAACAAATTGCCTCCCAAATAGCTGAAACAGTTAACAGAGCTTCTTCAAAAACATGAAAAGGCTTTTGCATGGGACTATGGACATATGAAAGGTTTAAGCCCCACATTATGTACTCATAGAATATATATCAATGAAGGGTGCCTGCCACTCCGTCAACCCTAGAGGCGGATTAATCCAACACTGAGGGAAATAGCTAAAACTGAACTATAAAAATTACTTGATGTTGGTTTCATATACCCCATATCTGGTAGTCGATGGGTCTCACCTCTATTTATAGTACCTAAAAAGGGAGGTAAATGATGGATTTGTGTAGATTATAGATAATTGAATAAGGCAATGAAGAAGGATCATTTTCCTTTACCATTTATTGATCAAGTTCTAGATACTCTGGCTGGTAAGAAATATTTTTCTTTTCTTGATGGATACAGTGGTTACAATTAGATAAGTATAGCTTCAGAGGATCAGGATAAGACTACATTTACATGCCCATGGGGTACTTTTTCATACTCTATATTTCCATTTGGCCTGTGTAATGCTGCAGCAACATTTCAAAGAGCTGTAATTAGTATTTTTGCTGACATATCACATGAATGTATGGAAATATATATGGATGATTTTACAACATTTGGGGTGACCTTTGAGGAGGCTTTGATGAATCTTGAAAAGGTTCTTGTCTGATGCAAATAACATAATCTATCACTTAATAGTGAGAAATGTTTCATGCTTATGCAGGAAGGGGTAGTGCTTGGTCATTTTATATCAGTCGCAGGGATACAAGTGGACCCAGCAAAGATGGAGGTAATCCTCACATTTCCCACACCTACTAAACCAAAGGATGTAAGATCTTTTTTAGGTCAAGCTGGCTATTATAGGTGTTTCATTCAAAATTTCAGTCAACTAGCTAGTCCTTTGTACACACTGCTTACTAAAGACGTTGAATTCATTTGGACACCAGCATGTAATGAATCCTTCTTGCAACTTAAGAAAATCCTCACCACAACATGAGTTCTTAAGGGACCAGATTGGTCTATTCCATTTCATATCCATACTGATGCATCAGACTATGTTGTAGGTGTTGTCTTAGGACAAAAGCCTACTAACCTTGAAAATGCAATCTATTATATTAGTAAAAGTCTCCATGGCCTTGAACTAAACTACAAAGTAATTGAGAAGGAACTTTTAGCTGTAGTTTATACATTGAACAAATTCAGACACTATGTAACTAGCTATCCTATTTTTGTTCATATTGACCACTCAACCATAAAGTACTTGATGAACAAACCTACTGTAACTGGCAGATTGGCAAGATGGCTCTTGTTATTACAGGAGTTTGACATTACCATTGTTGATAAGCCAAACAAGGCCAATGTAGTTGCTGACTATTTGTCTAGACTTCAACTTGCTGATGAAGATCCAACTCCAATTGAAGATAGATTTCCAAATGAGCATTTGTTCCACATAGTAACCCATACACCATGGTATGCAGATATACCAAACTATCTTGTTGCAAATAAAATGCCACCACACTTCTCCCAAAAAGATAGGAAGAAGCTTGTAGAGAAAATTTTTCATTATTCATGGATAGATAAAAATCTCTTCTATACTGGACTAGATCAAATCATGAGGATATGTGTCAGGGAAGATGAAATATATGACATACTACATGCCTGTCACGATGAACCATGTGGAGGCCATTTTGCAAGAAAATGAATAGAATTAAAGATACTTACAACTAGATATTATTGGCCAACATTACATAAGGATGCAACAACTTATACAACCACACTAGTAAATTTTACCTTAAATTTCGATGAGAATTAGTCAAATTTTCTATAACAATTGGTCGAATAGGCGACTAGAATTATCGTCGATCTTTTTTCGTCAAATTTTCTACATGGTAAATAATAGTCACAATTTTGACCCCATAAGTGGTTGAATTATTGACTGCAACAATCCCTTGGAACTAGAAGAATAAGACGTCGATCAATTGGTGTGACAGTTGAAATTGAGACCATTTTGTCATCGAATTATCCACCCCAATTCATTGAATGTATAGCATCTTGGTCGAATTTAGTCCATTTTGTCATCAAATTATCCACCCAAATTTGTCGAATGGACCATCGAATGTATAGCATCCTGGTTGAATTTAGTACTGTGTAAAGGATGAAATTTCGACCAATACTAACTTTTGTTTTAAAAAAAATGTGACACCATTTTCAATATATTCCTACTTTTAGTTGAATATATTGCTTGTCTATAATTAGTATGCATATATGAATCTATGAAGCTTTGATTTAGCTATTTTCTTGTATTTAGCACAATTAGATTGAACAAAGCATTTTCATTGTACTGTATATTCACAGCCTCAAGAAAAATCAAACTGACTAAGAAAGCTTCGTTTACCTACAAATTTGTGTGCTTATCTGAGTTTGATATGCAGTTCTGCGTATCAAACTCAGACAAGCACACAAATCTGTAAGTAAACATGAAGAATTATTCTAAAAAAAGATGTAAACCATATATATGCGCACTTGAGGAAAAGAGAAGTTATGTCATATCAATATTAAAATATTAGTTACAATATGAAAATACTAAAGTAACTAATTCCTGAGTTCATCTCTGCATATGGTCGCAACAAATTAGATATGCGATTACAATACAGAGAAGGCATTGTAAAAATATAATTTCAGAATTTTCCCTAGCCTGACACGTTTTGCACTCAAATCATTCATCGCGAATAAGTGGAGATGGGCAGATAGATGCAGATGAGTTGTCATCGGCCCAACTAAAGTATCCACAGCCATTATTTCCTTGTGATACCTAGTCTACATTAGTTCTTATATTATAATGAAGAGTATTTGCATTAGAAACTTTAAATATATACACATTAGCAACCTTTTTTTGATTAGGGCAGCACCAAAATTATCGTCCAAGGTTGTTTAATGTTCGTGAAGTTTTCAACACACACTTCCCACCACCACATTGACAGTTTGGCACATTAACAAGAGTCATCGAACCTATATCAATAATGCACCACACCATCATTACTACATTTATTATTTTTATATGATTATTTTTACAGTCCAAATACACCAAGGAGTACCATCAGAAATATTAACCATTTACAATAATGAAAAGTAAACCTAAATCAAATAGCTCATTTTTTTATCAGCATGTGTAGTCTGTGTGTATATGAAAAATGAAAGAAATATGAAGCTGAAATAAAATAGTGAACAAAATAGTATTCCACATAGAGTGAATGAAATATACCATCAAAAGAAGGTGACAAAATCTTGTCATGAAGCACAGACATAGGAAATCAAAAAGGGACAAAAGAAAAGAAATAAGAAAAATCATTAGGACTATAGAAAAATCATTTATACTATAATAAAAAAAAGAAACACTCTTTGTCAACAATTTTCAAAATCATTAGGACTATAAATGGATAGTTCTAATATTGCTTTTCCATTACAACAATTGAGCATTCATCATTTGGTACTTCTTGGTGTATTCCATTTAAGTTTTTCAATTGCCATGTTTATGTGCATGTTCTTTATGTGTTTGGCTTCTCTCCCTCGCAAGGGATACGTCGATAGGTAATTGATTTGAAAACATAATGATTTGATAGTCTTTTTTCAGGATAGGCATAATCATCCTGCCAACCTTAATTAGCAACATTGGTGTCCTATCATTGCACAAGTGCAAGACGGTAAGGGTCTATTCAAGGAGGGATAAAAAAAAGGTCATTTTAACCTTGCAAGGCAAGAGGAGAGATAGTCCAAATAATTCTATGGTGACTATCCCAAACAATAGACAAATGATGGAATTGCTAACATGTTTTCTTTTCATGTTTCTAACAAGTTTGTTGCGATTAGGCTAGTGTGGTCACAATTGAAATTGTGAGTTTCTCTTGGAATTGAATAGCAGACTTTATCTATTGTGCAAAAAAACATATGTAGGATTATTATGGTCACAAAGTAATTGTCTTAGCATCAACATTTCACTTCTAATATAATATTATTAGGAATTTCTTACCATTGATTGTCAAACTGATGGAACTATGAGGCTATGCTTTGTTAATACTTTACCAATGTAGCAAATTTGGGTATTGTTTTTGAATATTTGAATGATTTTAATGGGAACTTTGAACTAGAGATATAAGTTTCCTAAAGAGTGATACTTCAACTTCCACAAAGGACTTAGAAAAAGGGAATTGAACTACAGTGGCTCCTTATTTACCAATTTTCCATATAACATGAGGCATGTTGTTAGTTTTGTCAGAATTGTGAGAAGATTAAGGGGAATTGTGAGAAGATCATACTAAGGAATAGTGAGGAAGTCATCGAACAAGAGGAGAGAATGTGTTAAAAGACCAATTTAGTAATCTAGCCAGCTGATTAAACATACACTCAGCAATCAACAGTAACATCAAAGTTGGAAGAATATCTTTGGTACAAACATAATGTAGAACTCCAACGCTATACAGTAAACTAAGACATAACTAGATCAAAAAATTAGGGGTTCTAGAATTATTATATCTCAGACATTATGTGAATAATAGACCCATAATTACATTAACAGAGATAAAAGAATAAATCTCATCACTATTTCATAAGGAATAAATCTGGAACTATATATAATTAACATATAAGACCAAATCAAAACATTTTATGTTATATTATGAATGAAAACTTGCTCAAATTTGCAGAGAATCAAAATATGTTATATTGTGATGATATCAAGTTTTATGTAGGTGTTGTCTTATTTCCATATTATATGACCTCAAAATACATCAATCAATGTTTACAAACTTGTATTAATCACAATGAATATTTGAGCCCTACAATCTTAGGATAATTCACAAAGATATGCTCATTATTTTATAATATCCCAATCCCCTCATATTTCTATTTTAAAATTATCTATTTTTTATTCAAGTTTATACTACGATTAAGTATATATCCTTATATAATTAAGACCATGACTAAGTAAAGTTACATAGCATATCCCCACTCTTATATAAACACTTAGCATATATAGAGACAATGAAATATCAGCATACATATTGCAAGTAATGTAATGAATAATAGGACTCTCTTCAAATATCTATAAGGAACTTTCCATGACTTTCTAATAGACTCAAATATAATGGACTCTTCATTAAATGTAAGGGTGAATTTTAATCTTCACTATTGATCTATATTATTCTTTAAGTACTACCCTTAAAACATGTAAGAATGCCTTTTGTCTTCACCATTGATCTCTATTTTGAGTATTCTTCACTAAGTTATATGATTTAGTTACCAGGTTGTGAGTTTGGAGATCTTTATCTCTGCAATGTAGAAGCTGAGATTAGGGGGTACGAGAGTGGAGAATCAGTGAAGAGAGAGATCAATGGGAATGAGATGATCAATGTAATACGTATGATGAATGAAAATAATAGTCTAGTTTTACATTTGATTCTTCTCTGTGATTGTTCAGTGTTTCTTGAATGTTTCATTTTTTTTATTTACAACTCATTTTGTTTGGTTTGCTCTTTCGGTTTGACAGTCTAACACCCATATTGTCATCACGATCGAGCACATCTTTATTATGAATATGTTGTGATGGAATTTGATAACAGAGAACAAATATTTATTTTAAATGTTTTATGTTGCGTTTGGATGTAACTCAAGTCTTAGTATCAAGTTTATTGAAGAAGTTTATCAACTTGTGGAAACCGTTTCTGTGCGACAGAGAATGCAATTTAAATCTGGTCATTAATTTAGTCAAGAACGGCTTCCAATAATCATTGCACAATTATTACATTGGTTTGGAGTAATTCTATTTCATTTTAAATAAGTTATGGTAATTTTATTTCATTGGTTTGGAGTCTTATTCCTTTTGGTTTGGAGTAATTTTGAATCCAATCTTGATCTTGATGATCCAATCTTCATTTAATCATTCAAATAATTTAATAAAACTACCATAACTTATTTAAAATGAAATAAAATTACTCCAAACCAAAAGGAATAAGGGTGGTGGTATTCAAAACACAATGAGAATTGGTAATTTCAGAGATCTAGGCAATCTAGCCTATCAACAACCTCAAATGTTTAAAAGATCTTACTTGTCAAGGCCTCCACAATACTACACAATGATGGATTAGGTTTCCTAGGCTTCAAACCACTTAGACTCAAGGAATTCTAAGACTTTGTTTTAATTCTCATGCTTCCAATACACAAAGTTCTTTTAAACTGTTCCAAAGGCTTAATAGGCTGCCAATAACCCTATAGCAGACTTAGGATGGTAATAACTTTGTCTTCCCTCAAAACACTTGACAAGATGAAAACATTTCTAGACACCCTTTTCAGAGTTCTATAACACACCAAAAGCTTTTATAGGGTTACTTTGGACCAACACACCTAACCATGACTGAACCCCTATTTTCAATGCATGAAAATGACCAAATTTTCAAAGCAACTACTCTCCTCACATTCCCTTATCCCACCAAACATTTAGTGGAGTTATAAAATGACTCAAAATGGTTAAATCCACAAGCAATTAGACTCACAGGCCCTGCAACACCAAAACCCTCAAATCTTGACTCCAAACCCTGGTTTGCTAGGGTTTCCCCAATCTCCTATTACAACTCACTCCTGCATCAAATTAGTGATCGAATCACCATTCATTCAACATGATAAAACATTTTCAAACATAAAAACCCTTCCTTATTTGGATAGATCATCCACTACTACACATTGCATCCAATTTCATTATATTTTCTCACTGTTCTTTAACTGTGATCACCTTTACTCCACACAACTCTGCATATGCACGGTTAATGATATAATAATATAGGTTAGAATCAACATTCCATGGTTAGAATTAATAGTCCTCAAGCATGAGTTGGAGAGGACTACATCAAAACCAAAAACATTAATCGGTTGATTATTATATAAGCTCCTCAAGCATGAGTTGGATGATGTGGACTATGTAGATATAAGAACTAATGTATCCACATCATCCAACTCATGCTTGAGGAGCTTATATTATTTACTATCTCATAATAGTAAGATTGGTACCTATCCTAGTAAGTCATTATGAGACAGTAAATACAATCTACATCCAATCTTGGTCCACAAGCATGAGTTAGATGATGTGGATTATGTAGATATAAGAACTAATGTATCCACATCATCCAACTCATGCTTGAGGAGCTTATATTATTTACTATCTCATAATAGTAAGATTGGTCCTAGTAATTCATTATGAGATAGTAAATATGATCTACATCCAATCTTGGTCCATGTTATATCTCCAAATAATCCACATCATGATATTACAATAAATAGCTAGCCTTACAATGCTAGCCATCTCCTTTATATAATCCTTCTCCTAGAAACATAATGGATGTGTAATCCCTATAAAGGCCTAATTATCATCTAATATAACTAATTACAATAGTTATCCACATGACCCAACATGTCTTCTCATGGAATTTGATCATCACAACTTACAGAAGACATGGTTTTTCCATCATGTTGACACAAATTCTCAAAATAAACAACGGAAACTCAAGGTAAAAAATGGAAACTCAAAATAAGCCCAAACTAATGCATAACAAAATAATGGTGTCAATTCAACCATGAACAAATAGTATCAAACAACATTGTCAAAGTTCTTCAGTCTCTGAACATTTATGTCTACTAGGAAATTCTTCTAACTGGCAGTTTCCTTGAATGGGATTTGCAAGTTTTCAAAATGTCACTGTTGTTTTACTTTACAAGTAACAACAGTTTGCTAATTTCTCACTTCTGTCTGGTTTTACAACCTTGTTCTATTCTTTGGCTATGATTTTGTAAACTAACAATACACTTCCATTGTCAATCATAAATCACTCTTGAGACTTATAATCTTTCGGTTTAGTCTACCACAACACCAATACTCTTAGGAAGAAGCTTCAACCAAGACCACCAGGTTATTACAATCAATTGTTTGACTAGACTTCCCTACTACCTGAACACTCAACAAATATCAAAATACTGCTAATCCCCTATAACTACATTCCATCATTCAATTGGTATTGGGTTTGAGTATAGAATCTACTGTCTCCAAAGATCATACACTAAAACTTCTGATGACTTTCACCACTTGTTTCTAGTGATGTTGACTATCACAGAGACATTTTAACCTAGGTGATCAAGCTAGATTAATGTCAATCTGGAATGGTCAAACATTGGGTGCTCACAGTGGTTTTAATCACGAGGAGTCTTCCATGAATCCAAGGTACTCAACTAAACCTATGATTCAGTCCCAAACCTCTGGTTATTCACTTCACTTTGTTGTTTAAACAAGTATCATGTCCTAGCTAGGGCATTGGCCTTGAAGTAACTTAACAGCCTTCACATTTTTGAGCATTGGTTGTGTAAATAAACTTTCCCCTAATTTTCCCTTTCATCCAATGGCATAGGAATTATGTGGTGAAGTTGCAAATTGGGGTCACGAACTCATGACAGTGCCGACCCAATGGAACTGAGTTTGGTCTAATAGGAGATCGTGTGGCTTTTGGAAATTTAAAATACGATACAAACTTAATAAAAATTACATATCAAAGTTCTTTACAATGGTGCATAGCATTCACTTTACATTGTGCAAAATTTCATTTCTTTCCACAATTCTATAACAATATAGTACACCATGTTGCATGAAATTTGAATTTCTTCTAAATGGTTAATTTTTTTGTGCTGAATAGTTAACTTGTCTATTCGGTCTGTACATAGATTCCTAAACCCTAGTCACAACCTTCATAATTCTCGGTCATAGCATTTACAAACCCTAGTCAAACCATAGTCACCACTAAATATACTCATTGATTCAATCGCCTACCAGCATATTACAAACAGAGATGACTAGAAGAAAATGACAATCCATGTAATGAACAATAGGAAACATGGAAGATACCTCAAACTCCATAGAAGATAAATGATAAAATATGCTATTAACCTCGGGTGTAGGGTCTGCGTGATCTAGAATAAGCTTCATTCCTGCTAGCTTAGAAGATGGAAATCCTAATTCGCGCGCTGCAACCGTAAAAATGAAATGAGATTTGAAATGTTTTTTTTAAAGTTATATGCCCGTGTTGGTCAAAATTTTGACCGACATGGTATTGGTCGAAATTGACACCAACACGGGCATGGATTTTTTTTAAAAAAACAAATTTTTCCTTCTATAACCCTACCAACCTAAACCTTTTTAATTAATGGTCGATAATTTTCGTAGGAAAATGATGTTAAATGTACTAGTGCCAAGTGTGACAAATGCCAGAGAATGGGCCGGCCAACAAGATCAAATGAGATGCCACTCAATCTGCAAGTTGTTGTAACACCCTTTGACAAATGGGGTATGGACTTCATAGGGCCAATTGACCCACCATCAAATGGTAAATCCTACATCTTAGTATGTATGAATTATTTAACAAAATGGGTGGAAGTCAGGGCGATGAAAAATGCCAGAGATGAGAAAGTAGCTAAATTCTTATATGAAGAAATATTAACACATTATAGAGTTCCCAGAGAACTTGTAACAGATCAAGAAGCCTAGTTCACATCAAATTTGATCACTGAACTTATGAAAGAGTACAACATAAGGCACTGGAAATCTAGCCCTTATCACCCTCAGGAAAATGGGCAAGCAGAGGTCACCAACAGAGAAATTGAGGCCATTTTGACCAAGACAGTGCAAATACATAGGAGGGATTGGAGCACCAGATTAACTGAAGTCGTTTGGGCTTACCGAACCACATGGAAGACAAAAACTGGATTCACCCCATTTGAACTTGTGTATGAAAAAGAAATAATGTTGCCTATTGAATTTGAACATAAAACATTACGCACTGCACTGAAATTGAACATCAGCCTTCTTGCAGCACAAGAAGAGAGACTTCTCCACTTGAACTCACTAGATGAAATGAGAAAGATAGCTATGGAAAGAACAGAGATCATTCAGAAATAATGAAAAAAGTGGCATGATGCACATATCCGAAACAAACACTTCCAAGTGGGAGATTGGGCTCTTTTATATGATTCTCGATTCAAGGAGATTCTAGGAAAATTGCAAACTCGGTGGCTAGGGCCTTACGAAATTCAGCATGTATTCGACAATGGAGCAGTCCAGCTAAAAACCATTGATCCAGTCCAGTTCAAACTACTTGTAAATGGCCACCGATTGTGCCTCTATCATAAACCACAGACCAAAGATGAGTTCCTGTAGCAGTTCTAACCAAGAAATTTACCAGCTCCTATGGACACAGTTCCTGCAGCGAAGGGTGCAAGCCTTCTTCCTACAGTCGTACCATAACAAGCCTTCAACAAGCAACCATAATAACACCTCATTCCATATGAGGTCCATTCTTTCATTCATATTTCATTTTCTTCTTATCAACTCATCTCATTTCTTTGTCTACCATCCACTCACCCTCCACGTCACCCACAAATTCTATTTTTATTGCTTTCAATAAAACATGTCATCAACACCTTTTCTGCGGTCACTAGACTTTGCCAACTCATCAACTTGCATACAGATGCACGATCTAAAATTTCTAGGTACAACATTTTTACTCTTTCCTCATTTTTTAGCGCATAGGTTTCAATATTATATATAATACTGCATTAAATGTATCATATAAGCCTAAAGCTAGTTTTCCTTTCATTGTGAAATTTTCTAAGTGTGGACACTTGTCCAAATTTTGTGGGGGGCAGGGAAAGTGTATTTATTTCCAAGTGTCATCTCCATGTCACCCTAGTCATGTCCATGTTATATGTTGTACTTTGGCTACGGTCTGTTTTTAATTTTAAAATATTTATTGTATCTATCGTACCTTTTCATTCTGATTTTGGGAAAGATTTCCTGAGTTTGACATGACTTAAAAGGACTATCATTTATACAAGAACACTCCTAGTTAAAACCTTGATGTCCTTCATAATTAATGGCATCATTATTTTACATGCCAAACATAACAGAGTTGTGTTAAGAGAATGTGGTATCGGCATTTCTCAGAAAGATCAATTTGAATTATGAGAAGAAGGTATTTGCAGAGTGTTAAGGGGGTAAAAATTATCAGGGTGGTGAGAATAGAGAAATTTAAAACTAGGCATTTTGAAGATGGGAGGTCAATTGCAAAGACATGAGCCAGTTGTCCATGGTATTCTACTAGCGGATGTGGAAGCAGTCTGTACCTTTAATGCTTGTGGATGGCTTGGCTACTTCCTGCAATTAACAAAGTTCAATGAAGAAGTAGAAATGGAGTTTATGAGGACATTTGATGAAGGAGAAGCCACAGTATGGGGATTAAAAGTGGTTTCTATTGAGGAGCAAATAGCAGAAGTCACAGGACTACCGATTAATGGAGAGCATTACCCAAATGAACATGACGTCAGGTCATCGTGGGTATAGTTTTCTTGGCTAGGTGACCCTCCATTGGAAATCTCAAAGCAAGGGTGTAAGAGACTCTCTCTCCCAGTGTCGTATCTAGAATTGGCAAACCATATCATCAGGTATTTCACTTGCGAAGGCAGAACCACATAACCCTATCAATTATGAGGTAGTTGTTCATAGGGTGACCAAATACATACAACTAGGATGACAGATCAAAAAGGAACTATGGATGCCCTTGTCCTTTCAACCTCCTATGCTTCTTTGGCCTCTTTATGATAATAATACTACTAAACTAGACCTACTGGTTGAGGAACACAGAGGTGATCACTGGGAGCGCAGCAGAGGATTCTTCTACACCTTCAGAAGTGGGAAAAAGGGGAGAACCACAGTCGGTGACTTCAAAGCTATGGCAAAGAAGTATAATGCTTGAGGAAAAGCATTTGAATAGTGGGGGGTAGATGATGAGGCATATTAATGTCTTAATTTTGATATAAGTTTTTATAATTTGGACACACTCTTTGTGCTTTGAAAAAACATTCCTAAACACTTGTTGTAAATATCTTGTGAACTTATGCCAGAGACAGCTAGAACCTACTAAACCTATGGGTAGTGTGTATGACATGTTTTACTTAATATTATACATAGAATGCAGTATTTCATATAACTATTTTAAGCTATGTTCTAATATCTGAGTAAAAGTAGGAATGTTATCTTGCATATGTGTTCCGGATGTTGTTAACTTTTCAGGAAAATGAGGAGCGATGCAAAGAGTGGTGATTACTACATTTAAGGAGGAGGATAATGGAGACAGGTCATGGAAAAGAAAGCCTAGTTCAGTTCCGTTGGATAAGCCGCACCTGCAAAGGAGTTGTTGTTCCAAAAAATATAGGAGATACAACTTGCTATATTTCTTGCAAGTTGTTATTTTGTTGCTTCGTAGTTAATGTACTATGTCATGGTTGATCTTCTGCCTTATTTTCTGGTGATGTTTGTTCAAGAATTTTTATGTTATGTTTTTAATAAGCATCCAATCCTCTATATAATGGATTTGGATCATCTTAGTAAGCTAATGAGAAAATAGATAATGTTGATTTAGATTCAGAAGTTACTTTTTCTGTTCTTCCTGAATTATTCAATTTCTATGTAATCAAAGAAGGATTTTAATGGAAGAAAGATTTTGAAGTACTTATTGTGTTCATAGTTAATTGAAGCTGACCAAGGGGGCCCACTTGGGAGGTGGAATAGATTTAGGTAGAATAGATTCATTTCTTGCAGTTTCCTATTTTCAGATAGATTTACTGTATTAAGTCCTGCAGCATTATTACTGTGAAAGTTCCTGTAGCACTTGTAGAAAATGATCATAGTGGATGTTCTGAGTTGTTAATTGGTTTAGGTTCATTTTTTAAGCTTCCTGCAATTAGCTGTTGTTAGCCAAGGTGTGTTTATTGTTTTGTAGAAGCAGTATAGATTCTTTCAATGCATTTTACTTTCTTGCAGCATAGGTGTTATGACTTCTAAAGGAACTTAGTGCACAAACTGTGCTGACCCATTTCAAGTCCTACATCCTTGGGTTGAAAACTCAAGTGTATTTCATGATGGAATAGGTAATCCTTAGAATAGATATATTATCTTTGAGGGAGAGACAATGGCGTGATTATCTTCATGTATTGTGAAACTGTACATCCTCCTCTATAGCTTGTCTTTTCAATGAGTCAAGTATATTCCATACATTATCAGGGATAACTGTCTTAAGTTCCAAAAGTGACTTTTTGAACTTAATCATATTCTTGATAATCATAGAATGAATTTTTGATCTATCAATCTCTCCATGTTTATCATACAATTTTCCAATATGATCTATCCTGCATTCATCAACAACTCTAGTTCTCAAAACTTTCAAATTTGGTCTAAATCCTACCTCAGGAGGTGCTTGAGTGTACTTCAATTTGCTTCTAGTTGTCCTTGAGGATGGGTGGCTTGCACCAGTTTTCTTCTTTCTTCTAGATAATTTGCTTAGCTCAGAAGGTGGAGAGGACTCCAGATCAACTGTAGTTGAGGGTGCAGAGGTGCTCTCTCTTGTCTTATTCTTCTTCTCCTTCATATTATCATCAGATTTTACTTCTTTAACTTTTTTAGATGAGGGTGCGCTCTCAATTTGCATAGCAATCTTGGATTCCCTTGCTTTATCTAGGTCTTCTTGGGGGACACCATGAATTTTCAAAATATTAGAGGTAATCTGAGATGCTTTCCTCTTAGTTGTTTCACTGTACAAGACAAAATCAACTTGTTTTGTCTTCTCTTCCTATGTACCCCATCTAGGCTCATTGGGATCCTTTGGTGTAGATAGAAGGATTTTTGTATGCATAGCCTTCCAAAAAATTCTCATCTACTTCATAACCAAGTGGATGAATCCACTTTGTTCTAGGCTCAACTACTTCCATGCATGTAGAATCTATTTCCACCATAAAACATATAGTGTCCTTGTATTTCTCCACTAACTTCTCAGGTATTCTGAACCTTCTCTGCATCTTAATTCTAAATGTTTTGATCTCTTTATCCATGAAGTCTTTTAGAGTGCTCTCTAATGTTACCTTTAGTGAAATTTGAGGCAAGGTAGGTTTACTTCTATCTAGGTAAAGATTAGAAACCTTACCAATAATATGAAAGTACATATATATGATTAATGATCCAAACCTGAATAATTTTCTCTTGTCATGCTTTATATCTCTAATATTATCTATCAAATGCGTGCACAAGATCTCACAAAGGTTAAACTATGTATTTTATTTCACTATCCTTATTGCTGCCAGAATTATAGCTGCAAATATACTATTTACTCTATTTGCATGCTAAAATTTGTATCCAAGGATCATAGCCATAAGTTTGACATATTTATCCTCTATGGACTCAATGTTCATGTTGTGCTTGTCACTCCTAGATTTACATGCCTTCTCAACTTATTTTTTGACATCTTTTCCTATTGGAAGAAGGTTGTCGACCTTATAAATTCATGTCATCTCATGAATGAGATCAGTTGTAATACAGATAGGGACTTCACCAATCCAAAACAATTCATCATGTATCCTACTGACTAAGATCTTAATCCATTCTGACTCATAAAACTCATGCGTAGTTGCATACTCAATAATAGGGCTATTTGTAAGATGAGAGAATTCATCCTTGAAGGTATACTTAGGATTAACCATTGTTACCATGTGTGACCTTATGCAAGCTACTCCTACAGACTCCTTCTTACACTAAATGTAAGCATGAATATCTTCGACATGCATGACTTTCATAGGAGTCTTGGAAAATGCTCCTTCTAAGTCATCTAATAATGACTTGAACAGGTGCTTCTTAAACATGTATCTCTTCCTTTTAGTGACAATAAAGATTACTAGAGTTTCCATTACTTACTTGCTTCAATGCTCAAATAGGGTTCCAAAAAGGGTTTTGAAATGACGTGTCTAAGCTAGGGTTTCGCTGACAACTTTAACTCTTCTTTGTTGATGAACAACTACAATCCTTCAACAATTTGATGCTTTAATCTCATTTTCTCTTCAAGGGCTTGATCTCAAATGTAAAAGTGAAGATAATAGATCTTTGGTGACTTATAAATTAAAATTCTGCAATTAATGCTCACCACCGCAACACGGGTTATAACTGTGAATTCAAAACTTAGTTTCTGTTGTTATTCAAACTATGTGTTCTTGCATGCTACATTAACTAGAAACCAAACATCTAAAACCAAAGGTGCATACTCTAAGGGTGAGTATACTAGCCGTGCAGGGGTTTAGAGCTTATCTAGCTCCCCCTATGACCATGAGGGTCATTTATCTAGAAGTAGAAGGTGCGTCCATTATGGATACATCTACTACTTTGTCAATATCATTATCTTTCTTTACTTCCATCCAAATATTTCTCGCATCTTCTATAGCTTTCACAAACTTGACTACTCCAGATGCATCAAATATTGATCCTTGAGACTTATCAAGTCTTTCTTATCTTTGCGCTTATGATCTACAAAACTTTGAGATGTGTCCAACCTAGTTACAAGAGTAAAAAATGACTGGAGGCCTTTTATTCCTAGGTGCATTGATGTGAGTTACCATACTGCATTCTTTAGTTGTGTGTCCATTGAAATTGCATATCTAACATGTAATGTTTAGAGGACTTCTAACACTTTGTTGTGGTTGATTTCTCTGATTGTGTTGTATCTGACTTCTTTGATTTGATCTACAATGTATAGCTCTATGACCAAATTCATTGTATGAATAAAAATAACCATTGTAAGGTCTTACCTCTTTACAATCTCTTTCTATATGCCCATGCTTGTTACAGGCATAATAAGTTTGGTTTACTGGCTTGTGTTCATGTTTAGGTGGTTCTACTTTAGCTTCAGCTTGTTTTTCAGTCTTCTTAGCTTCTATAGATTTTTCTAGTGCTTTCACTCTTTCTTGCATTGCATTGATTTGAGTTTGTGCTTCATTGTATCCAATACCACTAGAATCTCCTTTTATCTTCTGTGCATAAATATGTGAATCTAATAGATCAGTACTTGTGTGCAACTTATCAATATGATTTTTGGCTTCTGTCAACTTAGATTCCATCTTTTTCTTGATGTTCTCTAACTCCAAGAATTTTAGGTTTGCCTGCATAAGTTCTTCATCCAACTGTTTGTTTTCTTTGATCTGTTCCTCATAGGCTGACTTGCTATTAGTTAACTATTCATTCAAATCTTCAATCTAATCCTTCAGAGACATGTTTTCTTCAATCATCTTTTTAACCATTTTTCCCAAATCATTCATTGAACAATCTCTAAAATATTTTCTTAGTTTCTTGATGAATACTTGTGATCCATTGACCTTCATTTTTAGTTCTTCAATTTCTCTTTCAGATCTGTCAAGATCTTCAAGAGCTGCTCGAAGATTTTTCTTCATATGTTTTACTTCTTCTAAACCCATGATCTCCTTAAGTGGTTAAACTTCTCTTAGAGGACCACAGCTCTGATACCAATTGTTAAGAATGGGAACACTAAGAGGGTGGGGGGTGAATCAATGTTCTATAATTAATGTTTTTCTACTTCTTGAAACTTAGCCCAATTACTTGATAACCAAAATGAATAGTAAAGCATACAAAACAATCAACCATAACACATAACACAAGATATGTTTACAGGGAAACCTTGGCCAGAGGAAAACCCTGGTGGGAATTAGTACCCACAAATAATTGCACTAGTGTTATGAACTTGTTAGAGTTCCTTTTCCCTGTTAGGAACAATCATTACAATGTTGAGTACAATGACTATGTTAGGAGTTTGGAAGAACAAACCCTGTTAGGGGTGGATGGCACACTGCCATAACACACTACTCAATAAAGAAGGCTACAACCTCTTAATAATCAAATACACACTATATCTGGAAGGGTGAACTATTTCTTTCACATTTTTGTTTGATCAATTCCTTTTGTGTTTTATTGATTTAACCTCATGTAAAGCTTTACTCCATACTAACTGAATTGTTCTGCTCTTCTATATACTTCACATACTTCTTCTCTTCTCTCTATCACTTCTCACTTCAAATACAAAGGTGCATGTCATATATATAAATTTTGAATAGGTGCAACCAAAACATAATACTGTGTCAGCCTAAAACCCAACACACACAATGCTTCCAATATAATTGGCTCAAGTGTGTTTACATATAATAATAATAACATGTTTACAACACTATTACAATAGGCACATAGCCTTTACAAAATAAAATGATATACACTAAACAAAAACTTTCCTGTCGGCTCCATGCTCTATTTTGCTCTATCGTTGAACGGCTAATGTCGCTTAGACTTGTTGTAACTTCTCGATACTATCATATCTAATCTTGTGTTCTTAGACTTAGCATAATAACATATTCAAAAGCTTATATCCAAGGGAACATACCATAACTTGATCATACACGTGTGTCGATGCGCTGATCATCAGGTACATCATTGTCTGCACTATCTACCATACTTATCTAAAATATGAACTTCAAAGCTTGTGCGCTGACTATCAAAAATCCATATGACTTTGTTGCCATAATGAAAAAACAAAGCTAGTCATATAATCTTAGTAAAGTCAACTTTCCAACACTCACATCAAAGATCTAAACTTCCAAGTAGAAAGATCTTGGGGTTTTGAGGGACACCCTGACCCATAACCTTGGGTTTTTTCATGGCTCCCAAAAACATAAATATAGATAGTCTGAATAGAATGATCATCAAAAGACTAGCTCAAACTCTAGGGTTTTGAAAGGATCCCCAAACTGCTGTGGGTTTCGACTTGGCTCCCACAACCATACCTGGGAAAGACAAGGCTAACTAAAATATTAAAATAGTTAGAACTTCAACACTCAAAAAAAATTTACCGGATCCCAAGCTAGCATCCATCTCCATCTCAATAGAAGATAGCTCCACATTAATAGGAGAAGTCAACAAGAATCTGAAAAGCATAAAATTCATCCCCAAAGGGAAAAGGAGTCTAAAGAGAAGGAGGAAATAATGACTAAAATCATCAAAGTGCCCTTCAAAATTAAAATAAGCACCCTCAAACCTCCTCACCTCAACAAAGGGGACATCAACATCCCATGAAGAGAAGCCACCCAATGGACTAACACCAGCATTAGGGGAAAACACCTTAAGAATAAAGGGGCCCTAAAGGAGACAAGGAAGATCAGAGACATTGAGATCATCTAAGAACCCTATCATAAGAAAATTAGAAATCACTAACTTCCCCATCTAAACATATAGAAGTTCAAAAACCCACAAAAGATCACCACCCACGCTTGAGCACTAATCATAACCAACCAAAGAAGCCACCTCCAAAAAGAGAAGAATCACAAAGAGAAGATAAAAAATCAAAAGGCATGAAATCATTGAAGCCCCCTTTCTTAATAAAATTAGCACCACCCAACTTCCCATCCTCTGCAAACATGAAATTGCCTTCCCACCAAGAGAAGCTTCCCAAAAAATAGAACAAGGGGATCACCTCTAATAAGAATGCACACCAAAGGAGGAAAAGAGAAACCAATTTCCTAAGATTGTCAAAGAACCCAAACTTAAGAAAATCAGAGCCAACCAACCTCTCCATCTCAACCTAAAGGGGCCCAAAAACCCACTAAGAGGGGACACCCCAACAATTTCACCAAACACCGCCAACAAAGGAAAATCATTGAAGAGGAGGAAAGTAGATGGGTTGAGATCATAAGAGCCCCCCCCCTTAAGAAAATTAACATCATCCAACTTCCAACCTCCACCTCTAGAAAACCAAACGCCCACACACAGATGTCTTCCCAAAAAAAATATGGAAAAGAGAATAAAGGCACAAGAAACCCATAATAGAGCGGGGAGAAAGAAGGGGTTGGGATCATCAAAGTGCCCTCTTGAAAGAAAACCAACCCCCCAAACCCAAATAGCTTTGTAGATAGGAAATCTTTGTCAAGAATATCAACACCAACACTAGAAGTAGGTGTTTTCCCAACCTGAAAACCAGATACCTTAATCAGAAGGAAGGAAATAGCTAGACCAAGATTTTCAAGGCCCCCTCTCTAAAAAAAATAATTCCAAAAGACCATCACCATCCAACAAATGAAACCAATCCCTCAAGAGAAAAAAGACTCCCAAAAACACATCACCACCAAATCAGATACAAATCCTAGATACTAGCACCTGACCAACAACCCAAAGCCAACCACTCTAAGCACATGAATCCCCCAAAGAGGAAAGGAAGAAAAGGGTGGGAAAAAAATCACAATCCCTCTTAACTAGTGTAGGCAAAAAATTGGTAGGATCGAGAACATCAAAGATCCCTTTCAAAAAAAAACCCAATCCTATTGAACTCCAATAACTCCAGAAAGAGAAATCTAGCATCCACATAGATCTAAAGAAGCATAACCCCACCACAAATCACCTTAACCAAAAAAAACCTCTCCCTCTCAAAAAATGCAAATAGAAAGCTCCCAAGGAAGATCCAATTAGCACTGGGAGAAAAACTAGAGCCATACCAAAAATTCCTCCAAACCACATAATAAGTTTCTTCATTGAGAAGGAGGGTCAAAATTTGGAAGAGGCCAATACTAACAATCTTTTCATCCAAGAAAAAGACAATAGAGCCACTACAATAGCTTCTATCCAAAACTTGATCCTCTGAGAAGCACCAAGCAGCTCCAACCAATCCAATGAAGAGGGTGTAATCCCTTACAACAAAACTCATAAACCAATCAGAGAAGAGTGCATCAAAATTATGTCCATAGAAGAGAACACTCCAAGTCTGATGGGAGTAGGACAATAAGGCATTTCTCAACCAGGAAAAGGCACCCTGCATAGGAAAAAAATCAACAAGGCATTAAGTATCACTAGAAATGTCCTCCAATAAGGCATCAAACTTCACCCCAAAACTTGAGCTCCATAAGTAGGAAGAAACAACACAATATTGCCCACGAGAAAGAATAATCCAAATCTAAAGGGAGTAGACAAGATCTATGCCCCCACTATCAAAGGATGCTCAGACTATGCTCAACCTTAGAGAAGTCAATAACCCTCACTAAATAAGGGTATCTCCCACTTCCCAAACAAGAACAACAAGGAAATCTAAGCAAGAGAGAGAAACTAGGAAAAGAAATGGATCCTCTAGGTAAATATTTACCCAAGTCCGCAGGGTTCCACAAATTAAATCCATCAGCTAGATCCATATGCTCAAACATCATAGAATTGTAGGGGGTAAAGAAGAAAGAAGCTTCCCAAGATTTGCAACTCCAAAAAAAACCAAGCAACTCCTTCCTCTGAATGCAGCACACAAGCTGGCACATAAAAAATGAAATGACATCTAAAACTGCATTCTCATCCAAATCAAAGATGATGCCATGAACATCCACAAACATTTCTAAATCTACCACAAGGTCCAGAGCCTCTAAAAGTGAGAATGAGGGCATCAAGAGGAAAACAAATCCAACCTCCAGCTAGAAGGAAAGGTATTCCAAACAAACACCACAAATAGCAATCACCATTGACATTGCCAAAAACTACACCAAACAAAACAAAGCCCCAAATAGCCAAAAGACCTAACCCATGAAAGAACTAAGGCCCCAAAGCACCATCATCATCCTCGTCATCATCTCCTTTACCTTTTTCACTATCAATTACCTATCTGGAGGCTCCCCTAGAACCTCCACAAACCCCATTATTCAAAATTCTACGTTGGCAGCTGCTCTTGCCCATCATGCCATGACAATCTTAAAAAAATGTTTGTTGTGTTTATCATGTGATATTTTCAATTAAAAAACATCTTACAAACACAAACTTGTCAAAACATGATAGTGTCTTAGAAATTCAACAACCTATTGGTCAACTCAAAACTGTAAACAATCTTACAAACTTAGAACCATTCTTCCAAATCTGCAAACTATTCAAATATGGTCTCTATAATCTATAATTTTCCAAACAACTCTTTGAAATCTTCCAAAAAATCTAAAATATGGAAACTATCTATGTTTTGTTGCAATTGACCCTGTAAATTATCACAAATGCTATTTTATTGTCATAGTTGCACATGTATTCTATCGCAATTGACCCCATATATTGCCACAATTTTTCACATTTTTCCACAAATGACCAAACATATTGCCACATTTGATCTTTATGTTTATTGCATTTTCTAGTGTAAAACTGTAATTGATAAAACATTCTGCCACAATTGATCCTACATTTTTCTACAATCATACCTGCATATGGCTTCAATTGCTTGATAACACTATTCTTCAAAATTCTTAGCTTTTCCAGAGTCCTCTATTTTATCTTATCACTATCCTCAATTTGTAACCTTTAGAATATCTGATCTTTAGTCTGCTACTCAAATCATAATAGAATTATCATGAAATTTTAAACACTTAGGGAACCTCACTTTTGAGTCTAGGTTATTATTGAGGGTTGCTAATTTGAAAGGTCAGATTAGGCTATTATTGATCTCCATATATTGGTTTTATCAAACAATCTATACATACTCTATACTTCATCTAAAGTACGAGTCAAATAATATCATACTATCTTCACTTCAAGATCAAGAAGAGTCTAGTTCTATCCCTAAAGTTAGCATTTCTAAATAGGAACTAGGACTTGTTAGAAGAGGCTCTCTCATGTGCTTTCATTAATCATATCCTATCAAACTAGTAGCAAGATGTCTCTTCCAATGTTCAACCAAAATTATACCAAAATTTTCAACATTAAGAAACCTCTCTTTTGGATCCAATAATAATTTAGGATTGTCAATTTAATACGTCGGATTATATTTTTCTTGATCTCTCTATCAAAATCTTATCAAAATAGTCAACCTTGACTCCATGCTTCATCTAAAGAAAGATTCCAATCAAAGCAACATCAAACATATTCAACTCCAAGATCAAGAGAAATTGAAATCTCTCTCCAAGATTTCCATTTCTGAATAGGAACCAAAACCTGTTAGAAGAGGTATCACCTTTTTTCTAGACACATCAACAATCACATCATATCCTACTATAAAATATTTTTTCAAGATCTCACTCCCACCATACCCATTTGGTCATAAACCCATAACAAGATCTCAGACTAGGAATAACTATGATGACTTATATGTCAACTCATTCCCTCCATGGGGAGAATAAAAAGATCCTAATCTCTATGATAGCACAAACCCTTTTGTGTATTCATAGAGTTTCCCTGAGATGACACAACCACTCATTGATCCCTCTATGCTTCAAAGTCCCTGATATTAGCAATCACGATCACAAAATCTCAATGCCTTACATTTTCAAAAAGTGTCCTAGTCCAAAGCTCAATATAAAACCTACAATAGATCATACATGCCTATATCAAAATCCTAGTATCAAATGCAAGCTAATGTATATGTTATTATTGGAAACATGCCAACATTGCAAACTAATATCCTCATGCAACAACTTCAAGACATGCAAACTCAATTGCAAGATCTTCATTTAGTTAAAGTCAACCAAATTATTACACTACAAAGGACTTATATCACTACCTCATTGATCAATCAATCTATATGCCTTTAATCAAATCACGTGTTGATGAACATCCTCTCATTTCCTCAAATCCACTATCGAGGATTTATGAGACAAACACAATTGCAAATTTGTCATCCTTTGGACATCAATCAAGCATAATAAATAAGAAACCTATTATACCATATGTTCAATCAAAAAATAACTTACAACATGAAAATGTCAATGTGGCATCACCAAGAAGATTTCCCAAGCAAAAAAAATTCCAATATAAAGCTTTCGATTGTTTGCTTCAAAAATAGGTTCACAGACATAAACCTATTGTTGAACACAAACATTCCAAAATATCACACCAATAAAAAATCTTCCTCCCATGAAGAAGTTGTCTCTCAAGAAGCCTCCATATTTCCTACCAATCCTTCATCTCCTAAAGTGTCACAAGAGCAATTGTTGTCATTTCCATCAAATGATATATTCAGTGATGATACCTCCCAAGGGCTATCCATAATGGATTTCCAAGTTAATCCCTTTCATGATATAATCCCATTCTACAACTCAGTTATCCCAGATCTAATGCCACCATATGCTCCATTCTCAAACAAACTTAATCTAGTTAGTCCCATTCAAAGTCCATTCCTATCATGTCAAAGTATTGAAACCTTCCAAGAATCTACCCTTCATATCAAAACTCATACCCCATGTCAACAGGGTGATGTAAATCATGAATAAATGAGTCCTGAAATAAATGAAGATCAAGATCTAAAGAATGACCAATCTCATACAATTGTTGACCAAGATCTTATCTTCCTAAAATATAATGATGATCTTGATATCCATATACATCCTATCAATGAGGATTCCTATCTATCCCAAGAACAAAGTGTCCTTCTAAGTCTCATTGACCTTCCACTTCCTATTCTTAAGCAAGATCATGACATCTTATTCATTCTTCCAAATGATTCCATTCATGGTCAAGAGAAAACCACCCTTGAAATGGAGTCGGTTGGTCCTCTTCCAAGTCAAGATCAAATTATCCCTTCACCTTCATGTCCACCACAAGATCCCATCATCCCTCTAGATCCTCCTCATGAGCTTACCATTCCATCACCTCCATGTCCTAGCACTTTAAACCGTCTAGAAGACCCTATCCTAGAAAATTATACAATTAATTGCTCCTATGCCACCTCAAGCTTTTATTATCCTTTCTCATCCCCTACTTGATCCCAACACATTTGAACAAGTTGTTCATGAACCCCATACATTTCAAATGGGCTCCTCCACTTCCATCCAATCTGTTTCGCTCCATAATTCTAATTGTCCTTCAAAAGATCTCATCACTCCTACAAAAGCTAATAATGATCTTGCTACATATAAACTTGGTTCATCCACTTTCATTTAGGCTGGTATACTTCATGATCTTATCATGCCTTACATAACCCCCTCCACCTCAAAATGGACTTGTATATTTATATCAAAGTAAAAAGTATCCCTTTGCTAAGAAGGTCTTCCAAAGCATGTGCTATCAAGGAAAAGGGTTGGGTATCCATGAACAAGGTGTTTTAGAACCCACTTATATAATAGAAAACCCCAAATATCATGGCCTTGACTATATGTCTCACACTCAAGATGTTGGTACCATTCATAGATCCTATATTCCCCCATCTAAACCCAAGCATTCAGTAAAACCTTCAAATTCCATCCATCTTGGGTCTCTATATTAATCCATCACCTTTTCCTATCACTTCTTTCTTACCATCCACCTATCCTACCCCAAATCAAGATAAACAAAGGAACACATCCTTGAAAAATTTCCCACCACATATTCGCATGAGCCTCCATATAATTCACGTCCATCCATAAATCCCAATACCTTAGGAAGCAACTTGGATGCCAAGCATAAAATTTTCAAGTCCAAAATTCCACATCCATCAAATAATCAATATGTCTAATCTAATTGACATGTGATTACAAAGAAAAAATCAATATCCAAAAGGCCACAAAGGCCCATCGAACAAAAATAAATATCAAAGATAATGTGGGTTCCTAAATCCCTCATTAAAGAAATGTGTTCTAAGGAATTACAAAGCAAATAAAATCCAAGAACAATGTGGATTCCCAAGTCTCTCATAAAAGACTTGCATACTAAAGAAAAATAAAAATTGCAATGCAAGCTTCCCAAGGCTTCCTCAAATCCATTATCCAAACATATTCCATCCACTTTCAAATATATTTTTGGTCCTTTTGTCCCAAAGTCAAACTCTCCTTCTACATCAAAACCTACCAAAATCCACTTTTCCTATATTACTCCACCATCCTTCAAGGTGTGTGCCAACGTTGACCTTGTCACCCTTTCCATTTAATCCTATACAAGTCTTCTATTACCCCATCTATTATTTGAATCCTATGTTCTATCCTTTTGTTTGGCCAATCTAATCCTTTGCATAAACCCTTATCCCACTTCATCCAACCATCCATTTCATATCCCTTTGTCATTAGGTCCTACCAATATCTTTGAGCATACCATCAATAGCTATAATGCATATCTTTCAAGAGCACCATCTAAAGAACAATGTCCTTGAATCCTTTATTCATGTCATGTCATGCATCTATTATCTTCCTAAGAATTTAAACAAAAAATTGTTGCCTTGATGAAAACCTGGCAACCAACCATCTTGGTAACACAAAAAAAAAAGAATAAAGAGAAATAATTTCATTCAATACTGAAAACCTAGCAAACAGATTCTTTGGACAAGTACCATGATGAAAATCTAGAAAATAGGTGTCATGTATAATTTATGAACTTCTTGGACTCCATACTTGGGGTATATTTCATCCATGTTTTCCTATCATACCACATCCCTTTCATTTCCTCCATTATCCGGTCACTCGTAGCCCTTATCTTATCAACACCCATATTTCCTTTTTATCCAACTTTTATCTTAACAAGGCTAGGGATCTCTCTAGAAGCATCACATGTCCCATCTACTTCATGTTGTCCATATCCCTTATCTTATCCATGTCCGTTTGGTCCATATTTCATATCTTATTACAACCTTTAATCCATATCTCTTCCCCTTGTCCATTCTTGATCTTTCTAGCCCTATTTATGCTCTATCATTATCCTATCAAAATCCCTCTCTTGGTCTTGATATAAAATAAGGAAGTAAAAATGAAAAACATGTTTTCCAAAAAACATGTTGATATGTCCATTCTTTTTCATTTCATGCCAATTAATGCACCATATCATTACCCTATCTTTTCATGTCCATTCCCTTAGCTTGGAAAGACTGTATTATCTCATTGCTTAGATAGTCCTTGACATTCAAACAACTTCAATGTCATAATAAGTGACCTTTAGCCTTCATCCATCTACTAGTCCATCCATCTATTCATCATTTCCTTTCCTTTATAGACATTGGGGGCAATTCAATAAATCTTGCTCAAGAAAATGTTAAAGTCCTAAAAAAATCGATAAAAATTACATAATGTCCTAAAAAAATGATCAAAAACATTGTAAAAAGTCCTCAAATAATCCTAAAAAATCCTAAAACATCATGAATCATCTAGGCAACCATGTTTGGGGTGTCTGTGATAGGTATTTTCATTTTCATAGCAGTCATGTATACCTCAACTCCAAACATACAAACCCTAAGATGGACCAAAAACATTGTAAAGCATCTTGAAATTTTTTTTTAAATGTCATGACATGTCCTGAAGAAATGATCAAAAACATCAAAACATATCAAAATCCTTGCAGTAAAATCATCTCTATTACGACAAGTAGAAAGTGACATCAAACATCAAGGCTCATATCAAAACATTGAGCTTCATAAATAGACAATGGACTCATATGACTTGTCTTATCAACAATCCAATCTGGCATCAATCAAATCAATCAATCCAATGATTGTATTATATAGTGATGGATACACTTAAAACTAAAAAAATCAGTCTTATACAAAGAGTCCATTCCTAAAACCATACACATCCACATCAAACATCAACATTAATCCAAACAATGATCATTAAGGTTGTTGATCAGGTTAGTCATGTCAATCTCTTATTGATTTATCTTTTGCAATTCTGTTCCTATACGCCTCAAGGATACCACTGAGTGGTGAGAGTGGCCAGGATGGATCATAATCCTATTTTCTTTTTTTGTTGTTTATGGATTGTTTCGTTGAAGTTTTGAGACAAATATGTCTGGTGTATCTATGATAAAAGACTTGACATATCTATCAAGTATTTAATTGTAATACACATTGCAATAGATACCTTTGATTGTAATATCTGAACATATGAACCCTAGGATGGAATGAAATATTCCTTGTCTTCTATCTACTTGTTCAAACAGAGATCATAACAATGTCCACATGGTCAATATCTAGGTCCTTTCACATCTCTTTATTTTCTAACAAGGTGCAATGATGATATCATTAAAAAATTTCTCCAATGACTCGGAATCATCACCTATCTTGATTGCAACTAATTAAATCTTCATTCTCATAGCTAATTCATTCTTCTTACTAACATTCTTCTAACTAATTCAATCAGTACATGGTCATGTGCTTGGACATATAACTCATCATAAGTTTTGCATACATCATTAATATTACATAAGAAAAATACAAAAAAATAGAAGTCCATTTACACATCATCATTATGCATATAGAAATCATATCATCATCATATAGAAATTCAACATTGTCAACAACTTAATACTCATTTTGGTGTGAGTTTGCTTATTTTCTCGAGGGGGCATCAAATCCACCTGCTATCGCTAGGGCAAGCTGTGGTGGGACTTGAATCAAATATTCTTTGACACAACACTTTAAATCACATTGTTTCACAAAGGGCCAAATGTAGACACTCAAAATTGGCACATGCTTGCAAGTTCACATTAATTAATAATTATTCTTCTATTAATTAAATAGTTCTTTAATTATTTTAGTTATCATCTTAACTTTTCTAAAAACTTAATCTTTTCATCATTTAATCATTTCCTCAATATTAATTAAATAATTAATATTATTTGATCAATTAACCTTAATTAAGTAGTCTTCACTATTTAATTAGTTCAATTTCAATTCCCCTCAATTTAAATAATTACTTTTGATTATTTGAATTGACTAATAAATTCATCCAATTAAAATTCATAAAATTAATTTAATTTTAATTTACAATTGATTTTACCTAATTTCATCTTTCTCAAAAATTAAATTTTTAATTCAATTTTAATCTTTAAATCCCTCAAAATCTGAAAAAATGAAACTTAAGTGTTCTCAAAATTCTAAAAATGCAAAAAAGATCTTTAAATAAAAAATTAATTCTTTTTCTCCAATTTACATTTTAGAAAATCAACTTTAGATAAAAAATCAATTCTTTTCTCAAAAATGAATTTTGAAAATTCATTATTCTAAAAATTGAAAAAATCTCTTAAATCTTTATCTTCTCTCTTGTTTCCTAAATGAATTATCTACTTCTGAGTTCAATTTAGAAATAAATCTTTTCTTTTGGAAGGTTACCCAAAATTAATAGAGGAATCATTTATCTTATGCAAGTTTATTTAGCAATCAAGTGACCAATTAGCTTATTTCTCGAATCTCTGAGTCAGAGTGCTACTAAAATCAACACTGGACACCATCCATCCATTCCAATAGAGTACAGAGAGGCAATAGGAGTTGAGCATAGATTAGATTTATTTGATTAGATTACTCATTTCAATTTCTGATCAATATGTTTAGATTTTATTTCTTTGTGGGGATGATATTGTTTAGTATTTTATTTGATTAAGTTTGGTGCTACTAACTTATTTTACTAAGCCTATGTAGATTTCCCTACATACAGGTAGTGGAAGAGATGTTAATTCTTATAAGTAGATTGTATAAATAAGATTTGATCCATTTTCAAGTGTTACATTTAGAAATTGATTCATTACCATTGTGTCTATTAACATACTTATCTTGGATATAATCAATGATAAAATCACCACTCCATATCTATAAATATCTATTTTTTACTGATATCTATTTAGTTTCAAAATCATTTAAACTTATTCATTATTATTAAAATTCACCAGCTTCTTGACAATGTGTATTGTGTTTACCTTGTGATGATTTTACATACCATTCACTTGCCTTCGAGATATTCTTTAATAAACTATATGTTGAATATGATATAGGTGGTTAACTATTGCATCACCTCTTCTTGGAAGAACCAACAACGAAATAAGATGTATGGAATGATCACTTAAAAAAGTGTTTTCTACAAAAAGGGAATCAATTAGACAATGAGTCCAAATTCATCCATGGAAGGGGATATGGATGTTTCCATTGAGAGTGGCAACTCAATGAAGGAGGATAAGTTCACAATCAATTCACCTTAAATTGATTCTATTGTCATAATTTGCAAGTTGTTTGATTCATTTTTATTATTATGAATGTAGGGGACTATCTTATACAACATGTTATATTTATAAATAAAGGTGTTACACTTAATAATTTCTTAGTCTTGTTATGCGAATAAATGCCATTGAAGGCTCTTGAAAATATACTATATGGTTGGTGGATTATGTCAAAATCTTGGAGACATACCATGATCTTAATGGTTTCATTCTCACATGGTCAAGTTCCATGGTGGAACCACTTGCATTAAATAGGTTGTGAATATTGGGAAACTATTGCGGTAAGTGATAAAAAAAAGGGTTGACAAATGGATAGTGATTGTGCTCCTATTTAATTTTTCTATATATATGTCTAATTTGGAAATGGAAACTTTATGTCAACAAAGATTAATAATATAATTGATAAGCATGATAAATATTATAATAGTAGTTAATTAAAACATGAATAATAGTATCAAATTAAGATTTAATTTTTTTTCTATTAAGATAGTTTATCAACATTTACAATTAAGGATCTGAGTCCAGAGTCTGTAGAAGAACTAATCACAGCCCCCATAACATATACAGTTACAAAATTGGGGGAGTGATGTTAAAAGATTATAAGGCCTATACTATTCAAAGTATAAAAAGAACTAGCTAAGCATTAGATCATTATGTCTATCATATTACAAATAGGAAAAATATGATTTCATATCTGGTGACTATTCCAAACCATCATTTTGGTTGGCAGTGTCCCTTGGGACCCATGGATTTTCCCTTTGTGTATTTTCTTGTACTTGTGTATCAGTAGGTTCCCATCCTATCAGCCCCCCCCCCCCATACATTGTGAGTAGCATGAGCATCCCTCTGTTCCTTGGATTCTAACTGGCAATTGTGCAAAAGATTATTCAAATCCTCCACCTCCATAGGGGAAAGAAAGCTTTGATATTCAGCAACATAGTGAGCAGCTTGTACATCATCTTTGTGTATCATTAGACTGCCCTCATGTATCAACTTCATGAACTTACTCTTTGTGATGTTGAGCATCATTGACACCTGTGTCATAATATTAAAATGAGTGAGTTTAAGATTAAACTCAGTAAGTTTCCTTTTCTCTATTTGAAAAACCTCTATGTTCCTATCCTTCCAAAGAGTCCAAAGAACCTTAGTTGTGAGTGCAAACCACAAGCTATTAAGATTACAATCAAACATTTATACGTAACCAGCAAGTATTTAACTCCAAGAAATAAAAGATTTATAGTTCCAAAGACAAGGAGCACCAAGAAATATAGACCAAATCTTGCATGCATAAAAACATTCATAGAAGAGATGTTCAAAAGATTCGATAGAGTTGCATAGACTACAAATGATAGGAATAAGACCTATGGATGACAAGACATGATCCACAGCTAGCTTTTTCATCAAAAGTAGCCACTTAAAATAGATTTTCTTAGGTTCAGACTTACCTTTCCAAAAATAGTCAAAGAAAAACAACCAATTATAAAAGGGATTAACAAGCCCCCAGCAGTGAGACACACGTGTGATTAAAGAGCATTCATTCTTCATATTATGGTATTGTTATTTAGTATAAGTAACTAAAATTAAGTTTCCATCAATCTATTTACAGTTATTAAGAAATGTTGTAGAATCAATTATATCTCCTTTAATATTGCCATTTACTGCCTTCTTGATGAGAGTATATGTTTTCTTTTGAGAATCAGGTATATTGAATTTGGATCTGATGAATTCCCATGACCCTAATTACCCATCCTTCAAGATGTCATGTATTACAGATATCCCTTTCAAATTCCATAGCTTTGTCAAGGAACTTTGGGTGAGAGCCAAAGGTTTACCATTATAGCACAACCCCCACCATATGGATTTGTCCCCAACAACATAAGAGGGAGGACCACCTATAGATCCCCTCTCTAGAATGAACTATCTCACTTGGACCCAAGCTTTCCAAAAAGATTGAAAGATTTTAGAGCCATACAATTTCATTTTGCTATCCCCCATAACAATGTCACAAATTGGAACATTCTTCCAATGTTTCCCTTTTTTTATGACTGATCTTTCAATATTATTTTAGATAAGAATTCTCCAAGGCTCATTACCCCATAAAGCTTTAAGAATCCATTTGGCTACAAGAGTAGTTCCATGAACTTTAATGTCCTTCAGTCTCAATCCTCCATGAATTTTTTTCTTGACAACAACAATCCCATTTCACACAGTGTCTTTTCCTATTGCCTTTCCAATCAGACCATAAGAAATCCCTAAGGATCATTTCTAGAATATTAACTTGGGAGTTTGCAAACATCCATGTCGAGGCATAGTAGATGTGATGAGAAGAGAGAACTTTCTGAACTATTTGGACCCTACCAGCAATAGACAGTGAATGATTCAACCATTTGATGTGCTTTCTATTAATTTTTTCATAAACCCAGTCCCACATATTACCAAAATTGGGCTCCACCAAGAAAGGTATACCAAGATATCTGACAATTTTGTTGTGCCTAGCCCATTGCCATCCTTTTTCCATTAACTAGGCAAGGGGTCATTTGACCATCCTAATATAGTGGATTTGTGAGAAGAGATTTTAGAGCTTGATGCTTTTCAAAACAGGTTAATCCTTTCCATGGCATTATCAAAGTTGTTTTCTGATAAACCTAAAAATAATGTTGTGTCATCTGCAAATTATACATTTATTAATTCTTCTTTGTTGAGGAGAGAAATGCCTTTTATAGGAGGGCCTAGACTCTGAGCCCTTAGAATATAGAACATAACATCTGCAACAATAACAAACAATGAAGGGGCTATTAGACACCCTTGTCTAATAGATCTATGGAGTATTATAGGTTCAGATAGAGACCCATTGACATCAATGATTGTGGATACATATTTGAATACAATGCCAATCCATTTACAATAAAATTTTGGAAAAATAAAAGCTTTTAGCATTCCAAGCACAAACTCCCATTCTACCCTATCATATGCTTTTTCAAAATCTAGCAGCACCATAGCAACCTCTTGTCCATCTACTCTAGCCCAATGCATTGCTTCCTAACTGGTAACTATGTTCTCCAAAATGGACCTACCTTGAATAAATCATGTTTGGGTATAAGATATGAATTTTATCAATAAAGGGGCAATTCTCCTAGCTAGGACTTTAGCCAGAATTTTGTAGGAGCGGTTCAAAAGAGTAATAAGCCTCCAATTTTTCACTAGAGTTTTGTCACCTGCTTTTGGAAGTAGTTTGACAACCCCTTTGTTAATGGAGACTCCTAAAGATCCTTTATTGAATGCCTCTTCATAGACATTCATAAGTTTAGGCCCTACCCAATCTTTGTTTCTCTTGTAGAATTCAGCAGGGAGCCCATCCAGTCCTGGACTTTTTCCATTGGTAAAGGAGTTAATGGCTACAGTAATTTCATCAAGAGAGAGAGAGAGACTTGTTAATAATGGACTTGTCATGTTCTGTGAGTTTCTTGGGAATGAGTTTGAGACAATTACTTAAGGCTTCTTAACTATCATTAGAGACCTCTGATGTGAACAAATCACTATAGAACTAGTGAAAAGAACATTTTATGTCTTCTGGATCACTATTCGCCCTACCCTCAACTTGAACTTCTTTGATCTTCCCTTTTTTGTTTGGCTTTGATAATGTTGAAGAAGTACCCAGATCCTTTATCTCCCTCATTAATCTAGTTCATCATGGCTCTAATTTTTTGCCCTTGTGTCAGATATCTTTGAATAAGTCTCAAGTTATGCTTAGTGTTGGCTAATTGGACTTCCAATGTAGAGTCATTGCCTTTGTTTTGAAGATCTCTCTCTATGTTGTTCAACCTATTATGCCAAAAAGACTCTTCTCTATTTCTATCCATTGCAAGTTTCTTGCCGATAACTTGAAAAATACTCTTCCAAGACTCCACCATCAATTCCCATTGCACAATAGCATTTGTAAGAGGATTACAGAGCTTTGTAAGGTTGGTGACCATTTCAATAGCATCTACATTTTCGAGGTCATTAAGAAGTGAGACATTGAGTTTAAAGGAATTAGATCTCTTTCTATCATCATCAAGATTAGCACTATTTTCAATTTTAATATAGGTTTGAATAAGTGAATGCTCTGAAATAGATGATGGGCAGACCATCATTGGAGCATGATTACTTTTTGGGATGAATGAGAAGGCAAAAACATCCCCATAGAATCTATCAAGCCTACAATACACATTTTGTTTTCCTTTTTGGTTGCTGCATCAAGTAAACTAGATATCTTGGAACTTTCCATGCATATGTTCCATTGGGTCAAGAAGGTTAAATTTTCTTTTAAACTTCTACCAAAAGAACAAATTATTTCATTTCCATATATGGGCCAACCCTCCCATTTTATCTACCCTATGTTCTACCATATTGAAATCTCTTATGAAAATCCAAGGAATTTTTGGAAGATGTAGACAACACCAGGGATTTTTTTAGTGGTGATTATTCACCAATTGGTGAATATGTCCCGATCGGCGGATAGAATTTGGTGAATAAAATGCTCGTATAGTGGTTGACCGGTTTGCTCAAATTGTATAAAATTCTCATATAGTGGTCGGATTGTTCACCAATATTTTTACATAATTTCAGTACAGTAGTCTGGTTCTTCGCCCATATTTCTATTACTATTTCACTCTTATTCACCACGGATTAAATTAGGTGTCTTCATCGAGGATCAACATTCACCAAAGGCCCATTGTCCCAAGTAAAAAATTTATTTACACTAGGACCCAATTCGCCATTTATCATACTTAATCATGTCCCAAATTCCCGCCCTATTTGCCCAGTCAATTATTTGAAAATACGTGGGTTCGCCAAATATTAGTTGTTATCATAAGAAACGATCGGCCCCTTCGCCAAAATGGATGATGGATATTATGAGGCAAAATCTGATGGCTGATATGAAAATAGTTTACTTGTAGTTGTCTATTTAAGAGATATGAGTTTCATTATTGAAACATGCCGAAGAGAAGGAGACTTCAAGAGATTTAGTTGATTCTCAGCTAACAATTGCATTTGTGATCGGTAGCGAATGACTACCAGTCCGTAGTATCTTATTCAAGTAAAATTTTATTTGCAGCCTTAATTTGTTGGAGATATCATAGTCATAGTTAAACAGGAAGAGGACTATTGTAGGTGGAGATTTCCAAGAGAGCCCGAGGCCAACAAAATGCAGAAATATATCTTCATACTTTGGCGTGGGTAGACACAATAGTGTTGTTCAAAGTGAGGAAGGTACATCATCAGAGGAACCTGTACAATTTCAAGGTTCTCAACCTACACAGGAGTCTAATGAAAAAATTGGGGAGCCTAATAAATCTAGTGACGAAGTTGCGGAACCTGATATCTCTGATGAAGATGACCTTGAAGAAGAATTTCAAGTCAACAACTAGTACCAGGATGAAGCGATCAACTTCGGTGATGATGATGGTTCAATTAATAGTAACACTAAAGGGAGAGGAAAATCAAAAGAAAAAACCGATTGTCAATGGGAGATGTCGAGGAGATTTAAATTTGATTGGGCAGCAAAGTATCCATTCATTGAACCCATGGACAATCCAATTGTAGGTGAATCGCCAGTAGAATGCAGATGTACGATTTGTAGTTGGAAGTATAAAAAGGAAAAGTGGTTGCAGCTTAAACTAGACACCATAGAGAAACATGTTGGTAAGGTTTACGAAACCTCAACTGTTGATGGAAAGGAAATAAAAGTGGTAAGATATAAAACAAACAAGCAATGTCAACATAAAAGGAATGCTGATGAATATTATTTGTTTTAGAAATTTAAGATGAAGCCTGGTGAAGTTCAAGGTTCTATTGATGCTATTTTTGCAAAAGCAAGTGAAGTAGAAGAATGCAGAAAAGTTGTTCAATTAAGTAATGTTTTCCATATTTTGAGCAGAGGGCGTCCAATGAAAGACTATCTAGAAATGAGTGGTTTTTTACACTTTTTGAAAGTTCCTAACTATCTTGTCACTCATTGGTCAATAAACAGTGGATGGGAATTGGCAAGTTGTATTGCCCAGGTTGAAATACAAGATGTACAGAGAAAAATAAAAGAGTCAACCTTTATTTTATTCTCCTTAGATGAAGTTATGGAAATAGATAATACATCGTGGGTATGCATGCATGTTTATACTATACAGAAAAATGCCCACCAACCACATCTACTAATTATTGCAAAATTGAGGGACAATGCGACATCAGAAACTTTATTTGAATTTGTAAAGAACTAATTAATGGAATATGGAGGTATGGATAAATTGACAATAGCAAAGAAGTTGATCTATGTTGGAGCGGATGGAGCTTCAATAATGCAAGGTCAAAGGAATGGTATTTGCACAAAGATGTAGGCTTCTTGTTCACCATACATTGTTGGCATTCACTGTATGGCCCATAGGATGAATCTTGCTTTTAGAGTTGTGAAGAAGTTTCCTTTAGTAAACAAGGTTGAAGATTTAGTAAGAGAGTTGTACTCATATTTTTGTCGAAGTCCCAAATGTTTTAGGGAATTTCAGCACTTTACTGATGGAATTACCAATGGAAACAAGATTCTTAAAGATGTTGATACCAGATGGATCTCTTTGGATGGACCAGCGCATCAAATTTTTTTTGAATATCAATGTTTGATTGGACTGATGTACGAAAATCGGGACAATGTAGAAAATCAGAAATGTGGCAACCTGCTCTAGAGGTTAAGCAATATAGAGACACTTTTGACTTTAGCATCTCTTCTTCCCATGCTAGAAGAAATATCATTCAGTATGAAAAAATCCCAACAAAGAGCCATGTTTATTGCAGAATATGCTCACTTGCATAGAATGTCATGCCAAGCCCTCGATAGTCTCTATGGAAATGACCTAAACTTATCCGATGAAAGATTTAATCATTGGTGGAAACTAACAAATTTGGACAATCCTGATAATTATTTAAAGATCATTGAAAATGGAGATTTATGTGTTTGTGTAAGGGGATTTTAGATACCAATGTACTATAGCGCCCCAAAGAAGTGAGCTACAAGAGTTACAAGGGAAGAGTTTACCAAGATCGTCGAGTCTATAGCAGGTAATGCAAGGGACATAGCCTATAAATTTTCCTCTGAAATAAGATCCCGATTCCCATATGAACAACTCCTTGAGGCCATGGAATTTGTGTTTCCTCAATATTGGTGCTTAAACTCTAAGGAAGATTATCCTAATAGGCTGATGACTTTGATAAAGGAATTTTGCAAATCTATAGAATTCAATGGAGTGACTATCAATGGAATTTTAGATGAGGGTCTTCTTAGACAACAATCAAGCACTTTTGCAAAGACTATGAGGCATCAATATCAAGTAATGCATAACCCACATGAAGAGGGCTCGGCAACAAGGCTTTGGACAGAACTAAAATAGAGCACAATGTTGCATGAAGAAATTTTAGAGTTCTTCAAGCTTACTAATCTATGTCAGACCATGATATTGGGTTCAGTGGAGGATGAGAGAGTTTTCAGTTCTTTGGGCTTCCTAAGATCAAAGCTAAGAAACAAACTAGACAATAATTTGGAAACATGCTTGAGGGTCTACACATCTAGGTATGATGTCAATACTTTTCCTTATCAAAAAGCAATGGAAATATGGAAGAAAAGATGCAAAAGAAGAGGGTTGGGCAACACCATTAATCAAATATCTGACAGTGACTTTGAGTGGGACAAGTACAGGTGGCAATGGGAGTCAGAGAAGTGGAGGTCAGAGTGAAGAAGGCACAAATGAAAATGAAGAGAACAATGAAGAAACTGGAATACCATGATTGGATGATGATGACGATGCATAGATGAATTGGCAAATTTAGGAAATTTCTGCTAAATTAGCAATAGCAATCAATAGGTATTTTTTGAAATTATTAACTACTATATCCTATCATTCAATGTTGATTTTAGAAAAGCAAGAATGTATTATGTTTCATCATTAAAATTTGAGAACAAAGAGTATTATTACTGTATAGTGTAGTTTGTAACTTTGTATCATATCATCAATGATCATTCATATTTGAATTTGAAATTCCTGAATGAAATTTTGTATTCCAATAGCATATAATAGAGTAAATCAACTAATAATAACTTAATAAAATAGAGTAATTCAACATACATTGAATTGGAAAACATGAAAATTAGATAGAGCACAATTTGTTTTGTATTCATTTGCAATATATTACAATTCACAGTAGTTCAAAATTCAGAGCAATCTTTGTAGGCCAGTCCAAACATCCTCTGATGGCAGAACAATTTGGTTCATAATATAGTCACACTCCTGCAACTTTGTTAGCAATTCATATTTGGAAGTGTGACTTGACATCTTTATTGCTTCTAAAACTCCATTCAAATTTCTCACTGGTTTGATGAAATCCATGAATGTATTAGGAGATATGTCTGTAGGAAGAAAGCATAAATCAGCATTTATTTTGTCCTGCAACCTTATTTTGTAATTTTCTCTTCCAATGAATTTATTTGCGTCAAATCCCTTAGGCAAATCAAGACTTTCCATATTCACTTTCCTTTGTTCCATCTTTGTGATCTTCTGCTTAGCTTTGTCATCCAATTCCTGTGCTTCCCGTAGCTTCTCACATTTTCAAATGATACTTGATACCTTTATTGAGGCATCAAGGCGGTTGCTAATTCCCTTGTTTGATAGATAACTATCACTCTTAATGTAGAGTTGTTGCATAATATCTTTTGCTTCCTTTTCTTTCTTGACAACATCCATGTTCTATTCAATGTTCTTATGGAGCTTGAAATAGCATACTCTCATACTTTGAAGCATTTCAAACCACTCATACAAGCTATTACACATCACCAATATTTGGCTCCAAATGTGTTCTTTTGCAATCTTCACTAAATTATTACTAGTATTTGTTAAAGTTTGAATTGTATTATTGGCTTTCTTTAGTTCTTCTGCCATTTTTTCAAAATTCTCCCTCTCTTCCACTGCTTTGTGTTCCCAATGATTTTCTTTATCCACCTGAGACTCCAATTGCTTTTGCAATTCCCAATTGGATGCAGCATTACTCTCCATGGTTTTAACTAACTTTTCTGAACTGACTCTTTCTTCCTCTAGTTTTTACTAATTTCTGCCAATTTTCCCCTTAGTGCCTTCAGCTCTGCCTCTACCTGCTCTTGTTCCTGCTCTGTATCTACTGATGTAGAGGTCAATTTTTAAATCTTTTTCTGTAATTCTTTCAAACTGTTCTCTGAAGCTTTCCTCTTTGCTTTTTCATTGCCAATGTTTGACTATAACTTTTCTATATTTTTCTTGAGCTTGGTTTTCTCTCTTTCCAGGTTTAGCAGTGCACTATAGACCACTTGGTTTGTAGACTTTGACACATTGATTTTGTCCACATTTTTAACTTTGGAAAAATCTATTCCGAGAGTGCTAACTTGAAATTCAGATTGATCTATTTGACTCTCTGGTGGGTTTCCATCTTTTTGTGGTGGACATGAACTCCATCATGTCTATTTTTGGGTCATAAGTTGGTATAACCCTATTGGATGCAGGTTGTTCCTGTACAGCTGCATTAAGGGCATGAGTCTACAATGTCTTCTTTATTTCCTTATTCTTGGTTCTTGGTTCTTGTTTCTACAAATTTATTATAGAAATTTTTGAAATGAAATTTGGTGTTGCAGAAGGATTTGAATGTTTGAAAGGTGATCCAGAGGCAAAGCTTGCAATGCATGTTGATCTAACTAATGCTCTTTGAGGAGTTAAACTTCTAGAAGGTTTTGTTGAACCTGAAACTGCAAACAGTTCTTTAGGATCAAATGTCATTGTTGTCAGTGTTCTGGAATCAAAAAGATTTTTCTTCTTGACACTATCTTCTTCTATGGGATTTTGTGTACTAGAAAGTTCCCTCTTTAGAGAGGGAACTTGTTGTATAAGTTGGCCAGTCCCACTAGCACCAGTGACACTAGTAGACCCAAGGCCTGCACCATGATCATAAGCACTTTTTTCTGTCTCAATTATATTCCAGACGCCTTCTCCTATGGGACTCAAACCACCACCTTTATAACCCATTTTTTCCACAATGATTGCCCCTTTTCTATATGCTTTATGTCATTCCTTGGTGGTTCCAATCTGACTCCCAGTCCCTGGAGTAAATGCAATTGGTGGATTATCATCCTCAATGTCTAGATATTCATCCTCAGTGTCGTACGCCATGTTAGGATGCTCCAAATTCCATAATTTGCTAAACTCTATATCCTCATCTATTTCATCCAGATCTTCACCGGTCTTTGGTTCACCAAGATCCTTTATCATACTCCAAAAATCATCCATTTTCATTCTAGTCCATTTTCTATCCTTACAAGCTTCTGCTAAGCTCTTTGGTATTTTTTTGTTTGATGGCTGAGCAACTTTTTCATAGGAATTGTAGGACATCCTAGGCTGTACAATGCTCTGGTTTATTGTTGTCATAATTTGTGATGACAACTATTCAACTAAAATTCTTTCCTCACTGGAAACTTTCTCCAACTCTTTTCTAACATCATCCCAGCTATCCTTGTTTTTCAACTTCTCTAGCAATGGTCTACTTTCATGTTGAAATAAGTTTACAGAGTTCTTATTAGCAACAAGCATTGTTTGAATGATGTTGAGTGGATCATACTTCTAGTACCACTCTAAATCAAATTGAAAAATATCAACAACAAAAAAATTGCCACTTTGAATGCCTTTCTCTCAAATGTTAACCCTCCAATTGAGAAAGGTAAGGAAGGGAATATGCTCTTCTTCGATTGGCCAGTGAAGAGTCTATCTGTGCTCTCTAGTTGTACTACATATTCTACTACAAACACCTTGTCTGTCACATGCATTGGAAGTTTGTGGGGTTGCAGTTCTGACCCATAAAACCTTATTACAATGTATTCTTCCATTAAGTACTAGTCAACCAATTGAATTGTGCTTCCAAGTTGGATGCAATCCCTGCATGAAGCAGACAATCTGGGCATTGGAGTGCTTGTTATTTTTTTGTACAATGGTGCCAAAAAGAAGTCTACAAAATTACTGTAATTACTTATGTTATCATACATTCTTATCTGAGGTGTCCAATTATATATTGGACTTGGAGTACCTATCGGTGTCCCCCTCTGAATTTCAAGCTTATTGTCATTGCTCATTAATATTGCAGCATGCTTGGCTAGCAGAAGATAACACAAGTAGGTTGTGAACCTAAATGTCTTAGAATTGCCCCTTTTAATCAATGCTAATTGTTCTTGCATCGATTGAACCATGTGTCCAACAAAAGTATATCTTACTGGTTCATTGACACAATGGATATCCCAAATGAATTGAAGAATGTTGGCACCCACTTCCCTATTGTTTTCCAGTCCCAGGCAAAATGCTAGCGAGGATATAGTATCCTGAACCCATGGCACAAAAATGTTAAAAGCATAAGGAGGCTTGTGGTTCTCACCCAATGAACCCTTTTCATCTACAATTATTAGACCCTTTATAAATGAATATTTTGCGTGTAGCGGAACTACCTCATATTGCTTTGCCAGCAATCCCAGGTCAATATGGACATTACAGTTTTTTCGGTCAAACCTTGGGTCTAGCAAACTAAGAAATTCTTTCTCGATTATTGATAAAATTTCTTCTTGATTATTTTTATTCACAATTGCTTTTCTTTCTTCATCATAATTTTTTGCACAAATCAAGACAATTTCTGGGCAAGGGAAAACTTCGGGTAACAACATGTAACCCAAACCAACATCCCACAAAGCAACTTTATTGGTTTTTCCACCTACTGCTAGGTTAAATTTTATAAAATCAGGCCTCTTTGGCCCATTTTCCTTACTACACAATGCATATGTAATTACTATAAGTCTCCTTTCACTGTCGATAACAGGATCATAAACATCGTGATACTCATTAGTGAAACTAGGGATTTCTACTAGTTTTCTGCAGTCTATTAAAGTTTTCCCATCTACTTGCCCTTGGCCTTGAGTTTTTGCTTTCCCCATTGTTCTTACGAAGAATGAAACAACACAGATATTTACTAATAAAATCATAGAAAACCCCAATTTAAGAAAACCCCAATTGTAAATTGTAATTTCAAAATCAAGTTAAACTAAATTTTTGACATTACAAAATCGGGATGCATCAGGCTAGATATCTTACCCAAAATTAAACTTTGAAATTTGGATAGATAGAAGTTACAATGGCTAACTCTAAGGCTCTCACAAATTATAGTCTCGAAATCTTCCGTGACGGTTCAATAGTTCTTTTTAGCTCTGCTACTAAGAGTAATGTTAAAAAGCTTTCATTAAATGTAAATTGTAACAGTATATAATTATACTTATTACTATAATGGTAACGTAAACTTTCTAAAACATACAACATGTAACGTAATCTTTTTAAAACATACCATGTAATCTTTTCATCGAATTACACGTCAACGTGTCACGTTTTCGGAGTGAGTTTTCAGAAAAGCTTTTTGAAACCAATAGTACTTCTAAAATACAACTCCAACCGTTCATCTCTCGGAATCCAATGATTGTCATGATTTAAAATATTAATAATTTAATACATAGTAATGAATATTAATCATTAACTATATTCACTTAGAATAGCTTATCCATGAAAATTGAACCAGTCACCATTAAATGATAAAGTTTGGAAACATTAAAATATTACATGAGACAAAAGCGCAACGCAAATTTTTTATATTATATAAGACCATATCTATTAATGATTCTTATAATCAAAACAAAAAAGAAAAGCAGTAGCACTTTGAATTTCTTAAAACATTTTCATATTATATTTTTCAATAATTTACAATTTATATCATTTCAAAAACTCTGGTAAGCTACTACCACCAAAGGGAGACATAGTAGAGGCCAAGGGACTAGAGAGTAGAGACTAGAGAGTAGAGAGTAGAGGGACTAGAGAGTCATAGACTCGGGGACTATCCAGCTAAGGCTCCCTTCCTTTTGTGTAAAAGTTTGAAGAGAGGAGAATCTTGAAGAATTCATCTAGCCACTGATAGTCCCTAGGTTCATCCAGTAGGTATCACTTCCCGAGGAAATCCCTCCCAATCTTTGCCCACTTCTGATGATGGTTGAGTTGCTCAGCATCAAGGCTCAGTAGGAATGGTTGTCTAAGAACAACTCCTGGTTCTAGAATCTTAGACAAATCATTTGCCCAAGGAATTCCAACCCCAATTTTAGAAAATATGACAACATGCACATCATCGCCGAGGTACTCTTCTTTGAAAACTTTCCTCAAAAGCATAATCATATCCACCTTCTCCCCCCCAGGTCCAACAGAGAAGCCAAGAACCAAGATGAAATGTCAATGGTGACTCTATACCTATTCTCACTCTCCAAAAGTTCACATCCGAGCACCATTCTTATAGCCTCCTTGGTGAAGGCTCCGAACTCCGTAGTAACAGATGCCAGGATTGGGTTTGTGACCAGGCCCAAAAAGGCCTTCTGGTCCTCCAAGGTAGTGCATCTCAAATGAATTGGAGTGTCCATTCGTAGATTATTCTCACAAATATGCTTTCACAGAGAACCTAGCACTCACAGACTATTCCCACAAATATACTTTCACAATCATAAATTAATGAGCATAGATCAATCTATTTATAACTCCTGATAGTAAATCATTCCCCTAAAGATCTAATTAAATCGCAAGATAAATGCTAACTGTCCAAAAATCTCCAAATCTTTCATATTTAATGCAACACTGGGTGAAATTGGAAACAACACTTATGATAAGATATTTTCTATCTTGGGAATAATGAAGGCCGAAAGGCTCGTGCCATGCAATTGGACATAACAATTCTTTATTATAAAAGAACCATAAAACTTGCACCCACTCAGTAGAAACAAGAAGCAAAGTACGTTACCTGTGAAATGGCGGCAGGAAATGAAGCTTTACCATTGATTTAAGATCATCAAATGGTCAGAAAATAATGTCCTTATATGATATGACATTTTCATTCAAGCATTAACTTTAAGGCATTAATCAATCGAGGTACTGAATAGTTATTATTTATATGATGTCACACATATCTGTCAGTGAAAATTGAAAGGTGCCATCAAAGAAACCATTAATTCACATTACTTTAACTAATCTCATGACTCATCTACTCATCGCCATTAATTAATCATGACACGATGTATGACATGTAAGGTGAATTTCATCATACCACGTGTCATGATTCCGTCAAAAAATTTTCGTAAATATTATGAAGACCAACAATAGGCCTGAAATTCACCTTTGGTCGTTGATATGTTGTAAATCTAATGGATGTGTGTCGTGTGTCATAGTGATGGGAGTGGGACCCGATGCAACTTCAACATCAAATCACAACCATTAGATTAAGAGAGATGAACAGTGGAAGGTTTCTTTCGGAGGGAATTGGGTGCGTTAACTCCTTTAGTGAAAAATCTCTCCGAAATTATTCAATCACCATACTAACTATAAATATTTGAAAACCATTCGCCATGACAAATATATTAATTCAAATATTTGGAAAATAGTTTCACCATATTTTTATAAAAATGGTATCCATTATTTAAATATTCGCCAACCAATATCCATATTTTGACACATAATTCACCATAAATATTAATAATTGTATTGAAAAAAAATTATAGTCGCCATTTTTTTATAAAAATTGTGTACACTTAAAAAATTCACCACCAAATATCCATATTTTGACAGATAATTTGCCATCACTATTAAAAATTTTCCCCCCAAAACACATGTGATTCACCATAATTTTATACTTTTCGGGAGGGGGGGGTTCCTTAAAGTTATCCCTGGACAACACCACTCACTCCCAAAGGTATGCTCTCTCTCTATAGTTGTTCACTACATAGACATTGAAAATCCCAAACACCTCTGCACCACATTTAAAGGTCACCCAAACAACCTTCTGACATGTTGAACATCCATGACTTTCAATTTTCTCCTCCCATCTAGGGTGAATGAGAATGGCCACTCCTCCTTTCCCTGTCTCATGATTTGAGTGAAAGCCAATTGCTTTATCCCAAAGGAATTTTAGAGTAGCATGAGCTTGAAATCCTACAACTTTAATTTCTTGTAAAAAAATAACATCTTTAGAAACCAATTGGTTACACCATCTCCTAACTGAATATTTCCTATCAGGCATTTCTAAGCCTCGAACATTCCAACTATGGATGTGCATCATTATTAATTACTTAGGGAGGGTTTTGTGCTTTTGTACAACCTATTAAAGTAATCCGGAAGGTTCTTCTTTCCTCTACTTCTATTTGACAGGGAGCTCATGTCTCTAGTATTCCTTTTCTTTTTGACAACCTCTGTGAATTGATCCTCATTATTGGAAGTCAAAATTTGCAATGATTCAAGGGGGACAGTTAATTCAAGAGAGGGGTTGTTGGTCCTTAATACCTTGTTTGATTTTACCAGCCTTTTCATTAATAGATATAATGGCTAATTACTATGCATTCAATATGGGGGGGTTGTACTATTATTAAGGGTATCTACAAACAATAACCTTGAAGGGTGGGTAAAAATGGGAGAGGGATTCTCATCCTCCACTAGATTCTAAGCATGGACAACTTAAAATTCTTCATCAAATAATGGATTCGACAGAGTGACAAACATGTTATTATCAATGAAATCTTTAGGTTTGGTTATAACACCTGTAGAAGAATGTTTATTCTCTGGGGATAAGAGTTTATTTGAATTCGAGTCCCTATTAGGGTTACTTGGCATATCATTTTTATCTTTGCCATCAAAATAATTTTTGTCTCCATTGTTATTATTACTATTTTTTCTAGAATTATTCACTATATTGAATTTTTCTTTCTGTAAATGTTTTAAGGTCGGACAATCTTTCTTAGTATGCCCATTGCACCTACAATGGAAGCATGCATTTTTCTAACAGGGAGACTTCCCAACAAAATAGTTCACCATCAAATTCAAGAGAGATACAATCAGGAAATTTGACTTTAGGTGTTAAAGCAACCAGGACTCTAGCATTCAGATGGGGGAGGGTAACTCGTGACTATTCAATTTGAAGAACCAAACCCAAGGGTTTCAAAATTTAGGCAATAAAGGGCCAGAATTCTACATGAAGGTTTTTTATTTATGCCCAGTTTGGAGCCGACCTAGCAAAAAAAATTTCAAAATTACCTTTTGGAGACCAAGGGTAAACCCTAAACATGAAGCGACCAACATTCCAAAATATCTTTTCCAACACTATTTCCTACATATTGTGATTCTTAAAAAAAATAACAAAGAGCCCTTTTTGAATCATTCTGCAATAAGTAACATATATTCCATGTTTTTTACCCCATACTAAAGCCAACCAATCATCAAAAAACTTGCAAGAAGGCAGTGTTTCTTTATCTAAGCAAACAAAGAAAATTGCATTACTTTTAAGCCTATTTTGTTCAAACTTTATAGCATTTACCATGTCTTCATTAAGCAAAAGAGAGAGGGTCTTCAAACCCAAAGAAGGAGACCTACCAGAGTCTCCTCCGTCTCCACCAAATTCGGTATTTCCTCCATTGGCTCATCCACCTCCATCTGTTGTAGACTGTCCCCATCCCATTTATCCCTATACTATGTCCACCACCCTTCTGCTAAAGACTCCATTGAATTCTGCACCAACTGAGAAATTCGAAGAACTATTGGCCACCACTTGCTTATAAGAGAGTTTTTCACTTGTATTTTCAACATTAGTACCTTCTACAGGTTTATTACTCCCCTCAATACCACTTGCTTTTGCATCACCCATAATGATCTCCCTATCACCACCATTATTGTTCGGCTCTCCCATCACATGCGCGAACCAAGCAGGAGGCAAGTAAAACCCCAAAAAATAGAAGCAATAAAAGGGCACAAAGCCAACATAATAACAATACACAAGGGAAATAAAAGCACACAAGACTATCAAATGACAATAAGATAAACATTAAAAAAACACAAGGCACAAAAGAGGACACTCGCATTTCACGCTAGATGAGGCAGGCTACGAATGTCAGCACCAATCATGGTGTTAAGTTGCAAAGCGAAAAAATACTTTTCATCCATTTTTATATAATCTTTCAGACATGACCAATTAAGATTTAATTTGATAAATATAATATTATGTTATAGAAAAATTGATTGTAAAATATATCAGATTTTTGTATAATTTTACTGTAGTTTCATATTTATAAAGTTTTAATTTGCTATATCAGTTGTTGATTCGATTGTGGAGAGTTTTTTCTCATCAATATTTCGTATCACACTACATGATCCATCATCAAGATGCAATAGAATAAAAGGAGCATAAGATGGTAGATTATAGAACTAGCAAACAATAAAAAAGAAGAAAGGGGGAAAATGGAAGAGAGAGAAGAGAGGTACACAAATTAAAATAGACACCACTCCAAATAATATAAAATAAAATAAAGAAATAAAAATATATAATAAAAGCATAAAAATAAGTGCAAAATATAAACAAAATACAAAGTCAAGTACAAATATATATATAAACAATACATAAAATAAAAAATAAATAAATAACCAAATATATATATATATATATATATATATATATATATATATATATATATATATATATATATATATATATATATATATATATATATATATATATATATATATATATATATATATAGCATTTATATGGATTGTGGAAATCTAATAGATTTGAAGTTATAATTTATTTATGTTCAAATTTGTACTAATGATATCAATTGTATGTATGTGAAAATAAATTGTGAATGTGTAACTGTATGATTGTAACAAAAATAATATCTTTTATATTTAAAGGAAGGTGGTCACCGCCAATATAAAGAAATTCAACAAAAAGATTACAGTTGAGCATATGAAAAAAATATATCAAATTTTTGTATAAGTTTATTGTAGTTTCATATTTGTAAAGTTTTAATTTATTTATGATCAAATTTGTATTAATGATATCAATTGTATATATGTGAGAATAAATTGTGATTACAAGGTATTAAAGTGATTCTTGAAAATAATAAGTACAAGGGAAATGGAAAAGATGACTCAAGATATTCAATGTTAACAATTTAAGGAGGAACTGACATAGAGGGAGGTCCATATGTAGATAATAAAGTAAAAAATACTAGCCATATAAATTTAATATTAAATGATCAGATTTAAAAAGTATGAACTTCTTTAAAGATACCCACTTCCAACATGCTACATCTTGTTGGACTTCAATAAAAGGGTTTGTCATGAAAATCTAGATACTAAACTATTTTTATTTTTTTTATTTTGGGGGGGGGAATTACTAATCAATTATATTAACTTAGAAATGAAACTACAACTATATCAAAAAATAATATTGGGAGGAATACTCAGTCTAGCCACATGGGCGGAAGCCTAGAAACCAAAGTACTTAAAAACACTTAGGCATAGTCTAGAAATGGAAACAACATAAAACCATATAGGCATAGCTCATAAATAAAGCACCCTCATGCAACCAAAACTACATCCGAAGGAGGTGGAGGGTCTGGTTCATCCTTCTTTCCCCATCTCAAATCCTGGTCTGGCTCAGGGTTTGGCAATGTCCAACCATCTGCATTTTCCTCTCCAACCTCCTTCTATTCTCATCCTGGGGAGATAGCCAATGCCAATTAGGGAAAACTTTTGGAAGATGAAGGACAACTGAGTCTCCACTGGCCAACCTAAAGCCACCCAAAGTTGGCCAACCCAATTGTGGTAAAATAACATCGATTGTCGAAGGCCTTGCCAATGAGGATCCACAATGACGTTGGGGACTAGCTGAACTATGAGGCAAATTTTGATAGTGGGGTGAGTGTCCCGAGGAGTCTATGAACAAGAACTATCTAAACATTACTAAGAATAACTCTAACCCTAATGATGGCCATGGGAAGGTGAATGACCTCCAGAAGAAGAAGCATCTAGAGGAACTTCAGCTACCATACATAGAGCATTTTCTTAATGCTACAATAATTCTTGCAAGTGGGCCACCTCAAAGGACACCTTATTCACTTGAAGCTATATTTGTAATATCACATTATTACATATGTAAAGCTTTAGCAAAGATAGAGACATTAGTATATGTATGAAAATTTATTTTATAATCCTAGAATGAAATACTAACCACTATTAGCTATCAAATCTATCTTAAATGAATTCCAATGAAAATAAAAAAGAGAGAAATGAACTAAAAACAAAGATTTTACCTTCACTTACCCATGTAGCTTGTCTCCATTTTTCTTCTAGCCTTGAATTATTGGATTCGGTGAGCTCTTAGAATTACAAATCTGCTCCTTTTTTCGAAGATATTTCCAAAGTGTGGAAGTAGTGGAATTTATGCAAAACTAGCCTAAATCTACAATGCTTTTATGCTATGAGAGTTGATACAAATTTGATGGATGTGGATGGTATGAAAATGCTTAAAATGATGCTAAAATGGCTTGGATGCTTGGTTATTTGATTGCTTGATTACTTGATTGCTTGGATGCTTGAATTTACTATTGTTATCAAGCTCTCAAAAGAAGAGGAAGGCTCCTTTTATAGATTTTTTGGAGGACTCAAGCCTAGGTGGCAAGAACTAAGGGTGAAGATTAAAAGGTGAATGATTATAAGGTTAAAATTGACTTAGTTAAAGGGGTTGAGAGAAATAAGGATTTAGTTGGAATGTGAGAGGAGGAATAGGAGAGATGTTCCTCCTACATTGACAAAAGGGAGTGTAAGGTGGAAGGGAAAGACACATGTCAAGTGTCTCACAAAGACCCTTGAGAAGAAGGTGGGAAGATATTTTCCTCATGAGGACTCTTGGCACAAGTGTCCCATGAGTCACCTTTGACTCCTTGAGGTGGCTAGAGAAGCTCCTAAGGAATAAGGAATGTGATCTTGACTAATTTGAAAGAGGACATGTGGTCATTAGACCAAGTCTCATGAGACCACATAGCCCTTGAGATTAGGACACATGGGTGAGGATAATTGTGATTAATTAATAATTAATATAAATTAATTATTTTAGCCAAGATGATGTGTCAAGTGATTAGGTCTATGAGATGGACTAAAAGACTTAGTCATATAGTGATTGTGTAATTGAATAATTAACTAAATCACTTTAATAAGACTAATTATAATACTTAGGATAAGAAGAATAACATACGTGAATATACCAAATAAATGAAATAATTTATTTAGTCATAGAAGAAATAAACATTAATTAAATAATAAATATTTAATTAATTTATCAAACCAATTTTAAGTGTATACATTTTGCCCCTGTTTAAAATAATGCATTGGTCACATTGTTTCAAAGAAAAATTAAGCACATTTCCCCTGCCCCAATTAGAAGTGATCCTAGCATTCCCCCTTGAGAGATTGATAAAAAAATTTATGGATTTCATTGTTTTTGTTTTTTTTTGGTTGATGATATCTCACGAAAAAGATATGAAAGATTTTGAGAAAGAAACAAGTTGGTAGAAGAAGTTCATTAGGGAGGAACCACACACCAAGCAAATAGGGTCCACATGCTATATATATGGGTGTAAGGGGTTGATAGGTGATCATTTTCACACTTGTCATCAAGGGATCAGAGTTGTGGATAGAGGAGAGCAAAGCTAGCAAGATGTCATTCCCATTGCCTGATCACTAATTTGAGTGCATCTGATGATTCCAAAGGCTAGCCGACTACGACGAGCCAGTAGGTGGTTTGATCCTCCTATGTTGTCAATTGAATTAGCATGTTTAGTTAGAATTTGTAGCATGTTTAGGCCAAATTTAATTTGATTGTAGATAGGAATTTTTTTTTATTCTAGGACAGGGAATGGATGCGCAGTTGCGGCGCATGTATGCGCAACTAAATACCATGTTTGCATACCTGCATGGTATTTTTGCACATACATGTGGGGTAATTGTGGAAGTAGATTAGGAAATAGTAGAATTTGTGCATTCATTCAATAAATGTGCACATATGTCAAATCTACGCATTCACTCAAATGTGTTGCACATTTATTAGATAAAATTGTACAAATGTTGTTTCTGTGCAAGTAGTTAGGGCTTCCGCACATGCATTTTTTTATGTTGCACATATGTTTATGTAGATGACTATGTAGATTGGGTAAAATCATAGGTCGATGAGTCAATTTTCTCTATCAATTTTTTGATTGTGTTGTTTGAAGGTAGGCAATGTCGTTGCATGATTGCTAGTCAACTTGCCTGATTATATAATTGATATAATTATCAGATTATACATGTGATAAATATGTAATTGATGTAGATATATGATAGATAGATAGATTATTTGGTACACATATAGTAGACCTGATAGTGGTTTTTTTGTGTTGATTTTGATAGGAGGATAGCACTGATGTTCTGATGTCACTCGAGAGATATCTCATTACACAAAACTTGAGGTTGGCTCTCTCAGAGACATATAGGCTTCTGATAGGGGCAATGGCCTATACCACATCATATATACACCTAAGATTAGGGTGAACCTAGGTATGTTGATAGTGCTAGAAGAGCGATGGCATTCTGAGACTAGCATGTTTTATCTCCCTACAAGAGAGATGGCTATTACATTAGAAGACGTGTATCATATCTTGCATCTACCAATCATCAGTATGATCAACATAGTGGGCTGATAGAGTGTAGAGCTATCTTTGGTGATGATGATATAGATGAGACAGAGATTAGCTAGGAGGATATGGTTGATCTTTATGAGGCACTTCTAGTTGTCTTAGCAGGAGTGATTGGAGATTATGTGTGTCTAGATCGACACTCACATGGATTTTTCATAGGCTAGGGGCAAACTCTACAATGCATGATGGAGGAGGGGACCTAGTTTTCTTAGGGTGTTTATTTATTGGCACATCTATACCATGAATTTCACTAGGTTGTCTATCAGAGGGGTGCTTCACTATCGATAGGAGTTCCATTGCTTCACGTATGGGCATGGAATCATATAGCGAACACACAACCGGTAGCTATGAGATTCAGAGGCATCGATCAACCATACATTTTCTTGTATGCATATATTTAGTCTCAGCATAAGTTGGGGCAGTTAGACTTTTGGAGACATGCACTTGATATCATTGATGTTATTATCTAGAGACCGTACATTGATTGTGAGCCTTGGGATGATGAGAGACAGTTGGGATACTATTTTGAGTCATGATGGTTGATTGGGAGGAAACCATTTATTATTGAGAGACGTATGGTAGGTCAATTTTTGAGGTAGTTTGGCCAGATTCAAGGGATGCCATAGGGCATGACAGAGTTCCCGAGGACTCATTAGGAGAAGTGGGACTGGAGACCCATGGTGTTATTTGAGATAGCTCGATAGGAGTTTCTGGACATATCATTTTAGGCATGGACTATGAGGTGGGGTGTAGTGGATCTGAGTATGTCAGTGGAGTATGAGAGATACCTTAGAAATCACCCATTTCTTAGATTGATAGATCGAGAGGAGAGGCCATAGTGACAAGATGTGGGAGATGGGAGGAGAGATTAGAGGTAGAGGTGAGGGAGAGACCAAAGAGGTGATAGGGGTAGAGGGAGAGGTAGTAGAGGCAATGATGATGACAATGCTAGTGGTAGACCAGATGGAGGTAGAGGTCATAGAGGTGGACCTTGGATGAGAGGAGGAGGGTTTTGACCATAGGGACTCATGCCACCCCTGGCTAGATAGGTACCCAGACCTCATCTTGCACAGGTACAGGTATATGCCCCAACACTAGTTGATATAAAGGCATTGGGTGATGTACAAGAATATGCATAGGTGCAGATGGAGGATGTACAAGGATAGGGTGAGAAGATACAGGATGAGCCCATGTAGGATGAGCATAAGCTTGACATGGCAGGACAAGATATACAAATGCCAGATATAGGTGGATAAGATGAGCATATGGCATGGATGTAGGAGGTTAAGACCCATTATTACTGAGAGAGTTATAGGATGATAAGGACATAGTCATTGATGCTTTTCTAGTCATAATAGCACTATATAGGTGCATACAGACTGAGTCCTTAAGTTGGAGATACAGGTCGAGATACTAGAGGCAAAGCTGACAACTATGAGGAGAGAGTGAGATGTGGCAATAGAGTAGTTGGTGGAGGTCAACACCTTGTTAGATGAGCTAGAGTCCACCCAAGAACTAGGATCCACATGTAGATAGTCTATGACTTATGCTGAGAGTGGGTAGGGAGATCACCTAATGGATGGAGGCATACATATAGGTTGTGCCCAAATACCAGTGGATATGGAGCTTCTGAGAGAGCTCATATACTATGAGGAATGAAATACACCACAAGATGCCAGGAGATAGTGGGCGTACAAATTCATGACCATTGAGACCACATATAGGTTCAAGGGACCCAGATACAAATGGTCCATCCATATCAGTGCAAAGATAGAGATGGGCTGAGTCAGATGGCAGTGGCTTGTAGACATCCTTGTATACACTTATTGATTTGTATTATGTATTTTTAGACTTGATTAAATATATTTTTATGTGAGATACATCATTGGACATTTTTATATCTAACTCTTTACTATTTTATGATGCATGGACTCTATATGATGGACTCTTTATATAGGGACATTTATGATGGACTTCTATGATGCATTTTTATGTTTTATATGCTATAGATACTGACATGTGCAGGATGTGATGAGATATGTTTATATAGATGCATATGATTTATGATTTGTTATGATGCCATAATATGATTCTACATGTGATGTTGATTATGTTGTGATGTGATTTACCTTATGCACATAGATAAACTAATTCCTAGATGATGATATAGTCTTTAAATTTGCTTACGTAATGCAATGCAAACAAATGTGATATATGGAAATGAATGATGATTTTCCATAATCTAACCTATATGTTGTATTTGTACATAATGATAATGATAGAAATAAATGAAGTGAAAATAGATACTTATTTATCATAAAATGCATAATGGGTATTTATAAATGGAAAATTCTAAATGATCAATAAAATACTATGTAATAAGATAATGTAGCAAAAATGAAGTGGAGCATGTAAAAATGAATAAGTGATAAATGATGAGAATGAAATGTATGGAATGAACAATTTAACATTAATCTTATATGAAATGCATAATGTGTTTGATGTCAATGTCCTCAATTATAATAAAAATATGTTTGACACTAGAAGAATGGACAAAATAGATAAGATAAATTAACAAGTAAGAAACCATACAAAATTCTATAAAAGGAGAACTTTATACAAAAGAACCTAATCAATAAAAAATGAATAACTCCACAACTTCTTAAAACATCTTAGATCATGGTAACTTGAATTTTTTTATCATCATTGAGCTCTTTATGTTGCAAGGAAATGCAAGCATCATGGTATAATTAAACTAGGATGACCTGAGAACTTCTTGCATGGAGTTTAATATAGCAAGCTTGACAAGCATCTAAGTAAAATTAAACCTAGATGACCTGAGCTTTTCTTTCATGATCAACAGACAAGGAATATTCTCCTCTCCATTAAGGAATAAATATTTGGAGTCGAGGTATGTGTGGCATGTCACTATTAATAGCATTTGTATAACAACAATTGTATAATTTGATCTTATTAAATAGATGAAGGCACTTATGCACATACACCCCAATTATGTGTTCCTTCAACTTCATTGGAAAATACCCCACAAACAAAAATCAAAGAAAAATATCATGCCCCATCTCAACTATTCTAGTCAATGACATATGGGAGTGATAAACTCATGCTAAGGACATCCTGGAATAGCATAGGAAACATGATAAAAATGAAATCAAAAGATGAATGCATAGATTATAACAATCACACTAACATGTCTACCATGAATATACATTTCTTGCCAAAAGATCATTGATAAGATTTTGATTTGGTATGATTATGTTGAACAAGGTAAATGTGTTAATAAACAATCATGTTTGAAAGGTATATCACAAGTTAAGATTCATTGTCAATATATCATTGTGAAATAAAATCTGATTGCATTTATTGTTTTGTGAATACACTCCATTTTATCCTTTATGATTCATGACTATCAAAGATCCACTTCCAAAACTAGGTCGAGGACATGCCCCTGGTTAGGTAACAAACTGACTTATTATGGATGGAGAAAGACACATGAAATAGAATGAAAACCAAAGCACAAGACCAAGCTATGATGGGGGGTTTATTATGGGCATATACATTGGATGAGATGACATAGACTAGGAATTTTATTATGGATATATACATCGGATGGGATGACATAGACTAGGAAGTTTATTATGGATATATATGTCGGATGGGATGATATAGACTAGGAAGTTTATTATAGATATATACGTCGTATGGGATGACATAGAATAGGAATTTTCTTATGGATATATACATCAGATGAGATGCTAGAGGAATCCTAATAGAGAGGGGAGATAACTTGTCACAAATGGCGCATGTTGCCAGGTTTTCACCACTTGTTTTTATTGCAGTTTTCTTTTTCTTTTTTTTATGATTTTATGATTTTTTTGTATTTTTGACCCTTGCATTGGGACTTTAACCATAGAACTTCTTGAGGTGCATACTATTGAGAGGCTCATCCAATATATCACCCTCATATTTAGACAACTGATAAGCTCTTGATCCATAGGCTTTAGTAATCACAAAAGGACCCAACTAATTGGGTTCAAACTTCCCTTTCTTCTCATGATGTTGCTGATTTTTGGGATTTTCATGGAGAACTAAATCACCAACCTGAAACTCTCTAGGCTTCACTTTACTATTATATTTTTGAGACATCCTTTGCTAATAAACCTTTAAATGATCAAAGGCTCTTTGTCATCACTCATCTAGCAATTCCAGTTCATTTAACCTTGATACTCTATACTCTTCATCTAGAATTAAATCTCTTAATGATACTCGTAGAGAGGGTAACTCGACCTCGAGGGGCAGGAAAAATTTTGAACCATAGACTAGGGAATATGGTGTGGCTCCAATAGGAGTATGAATGGATGTACGATAGGCCCATAGGGCAGGATTCAATTGGATATGCCAGTCACGGCTAGCATCATTGACAGTCTTTTGAAGTATTTTAACAATGGTTTTACTAGATGCCTCTACTTGAACATTTCCCTGGGAGTAGTAGATGGTGGAATAATGATGGGTGATGTGGAATTTTTCACATAATTCATCCATATCCTGATTTTGGAATTGCTTCTCATGATTAGTGTTAAGATGCACAGGGATACCATATCTACAAATGATGTAATTAAGGATAAACATAGATATTTGTTTTGCCAGTAACAGTGATCAACATAAAAGATTCAGTCTATTTAGTGAAATACTTAGTTGCAGTGATAATATACTTATGGCCATTAGAAGATGGAGGTTGAATTATGCCCACAAGGTCGAGTCCCTGCTGAATAAATGAAAATGTAATTGTAAAAGGATGGAGCTCTTGTGTTGGTGCATGAATGAGATTCCCATGAATCTGACATTTCTTACATTTTCTAGCGAAGTAAAATGAATCTGTCTCCATAGTGGGCCAATAGTAACCCATAAGCATGAGTTTCTTAGCCAAGGAAGGACCACTCGAATGTGTCCCACAAATACCCTCATGTACATCTCGCAAGGAAGTTTGAGCTTCATCATGTTCAAGACATCATAAGAGAGTACCATCAAGACCTTGCCGATACATGGTGTCAAAAACTAGGATATAATGAGAGGCTTGGCAGAGAAAGGTACATTTTTTGTTTCTAGATAATTTAGGAGGAATGGTATTATGTTTAAGATATGTATATATCTTCCCATAAGTTGGAGATTCTTGTCCAATGATATGACATATTATACTTGTATTGGGATCATTGTATGTAGGTTAAGTCAAAGATTCCACCAAGAACTCAAAGTGGGCTTTTGTATCTTCCATATAAAAAAGAGAGGAAATTGTAGCCATGGCATTTACAGCCTTGTTATCTTATCTTGGAATTTTCTCTAGGGTGATTAGAGAAAAAAAAAATTTAAGCCAGCCACCATACATTTATATGGCAATAACTTGTCATCCTTGGTTTGATAATCATCATTCACTTGATTGATAATCAACTAAGAGTCTCCATAGACATTCAATTATGTAACCTTTCATTGTAAAGCCATCTTAAGTCCTATCAATAATGCCTCATATTTAGCCACATTATTTTTACAAGGAAAAAGTAACTTGTAAGAGTTTGGTATTGTGTATCCTTGTGGTGTAACAAATAACACTCCAGCCCCTGAACCATGTTGAGTGTATGACACATCAAAATATAATTTTCATGCATGTGTAGAAAATGTCAAAATGTCTGCATCTAAAAATTTTGTCTGTATAGGATGATCATCCATTAGTGGTGCCTCATCTAGTTGATCTGCAATCACTTTCCCTTTAATAACCTTCCTATCCACATACTCGATGTCAAATTCACTAAGCAACATAACCCACAGCCAATCTTCTTGTTAATGTCATTTTACTCAAAATATATTTCAAAGGATCTATCTTCGTAATGAGCTTAATAGAATGAGATAACATGTAATGCCTCCATTTCTGTGAGGCAAAGACCATGACCAAACATGCACTCTCAATTGGAGAATAGTCAAGCTCATATCCTACAAGAGTGCGACTGGTGTAATATATAGCTTTTTCTTTTCCATATTGATCTTGTTGTGCTAGAAGAGCACCTAAAGAAGCTTCAGTGGTTGAAATATAGAGAAAAAGTGGTTTGCCAGGGATTGGTGACATGAGAGTAGGTGGATTTTCCAAATAATGCTTGATCTTATCAAAGGCTTCTTCACACTTATCATCCCACTTAAATAAGATATCTTTATGCAATGGGTGTTGAAAAGGATGATTTATGTCTGCCAGTTGAGAAAAAAAATCTTCTAATTAACTGGAGTCATCCTTGCAAAGATCTTAACTGACTAATATTTGTAGGAGAGGACATTTCCATAATTACTTTGACTTTCTCAGGATCGACTTCTATGCCTTTAGCTGAGACAATATACCCTAACAGTTTTCCTGATGTAACCCCAAATGCACATTTCTTGGGATTAAGTCTAATCTTATATTTTCCATTTGGGTGAATATTTTATCTATTATTTTCAAATGACATCCTCTGGTGTTAGACTTTGCAAGGATATCATCTACACAGTCTTCCATTATAGTATGCATCATTTCATGGAAGATAGTGGTCATTTCTCGTTGATAAGTTGCTCCAACATTCTTGAGCCCAAAAGGCATGACATTCCAATAGTATGTTCCCCAATGACATGTAAAAATAGTTTTCTATTGGTCCTATGGGGCTATTTTAATCTAGTTATAGCCTGAGAACCCATCCATTAAGGACAACATTTCATGACCAGTTGCCAATTCAACTATGATATGAATATTAGGCAATGGGAAGTCATCTTTAGGACAAGCCTTATTTGGATCTCAAAAATCTATACATATTCTGATAGACTTGTCAGGATTTGATACAGGTACAATATTTTAAATCCACTCAGCATAATCAATGGCTCAAATGAATCCAACATCTAGGATTTTCTTCAATTCTTCTTTAACTAGAAGTGCAATATGGGGATGCATTTTCCTGAGTTTTTTCTTGACTGGTTTGATCCCTGGTGTGAGATACAAGTGATGCATGATAAGATTAGGATCTAAACCCAGAATGTCAACATAAGACCAAGCAAAATTGACTTGTCTTTCTTTGAAAAATTGCAAGAAGTTTTCCCTTTCGGATTCTGTTAAAGAGGTTTCTACTTGAAGAAGACACTTGGACTCATCTGTTCCAATGTTGAGAGGCACTTTTGGTTCAATGAGTATTGTTGATTTCTCCTGATAAAGATAATTGGGAAGAGTGTCAATCCTTCCATCCTTAGGCACCTCAGAGAGGTTTACACCCTTGGATGCATCTTTTCTTTTTACTTTTTCTGGATCTAATACTGCCACTAGATGGTTTTCACCATTAGATATATTTATATTTTTTATATTTTTACGACTAAAAGGATTGACACTCTCTCTAAAATAATCCATGTCATTGAGTTCAATATGAAATCTTGACTTATGATCCCCTGGCAGTCGATGATCCTTGATTCCAAGATAATTAATGATTGCATCATCATTATGGAAAATGTCAAGTTCTAGATTATTTGGAGAATCTAAATCTATAAGTCTAGGATGCACAAGAGGTAATGGATCATTTGGGTCAATTTCAAAGGCGATAATGGTATTTATAGAGAAATTATCAAGGTTTATGATAGTATCAACAAGGCCTATCTCCATATTGTAATTTGAATTATCTCTTATAAGATGATTCTCACTTTCCTCATGATTTTTATGGGTAGTGTTATATGGGATTAACACTAATGATTCAATCCTTGAGCTCTCCCCCTCACAGTACGTGTTACTATAAGTATGAATGACATAAATTCCTATCTCTTTAGTATAGTTAGATAATGAATCTCATTCATAATCATTAGAATCAATATCATCATTTTGTCCTTGATTATCCCTAAGTTTATCAATGAGTTTCATTTATATTCTCTATTTTTCCTTATCCACATACTTTCCATCTTTTCAGAATCCCAATCCAGAAGTATCAGTAAATTTATTGATAATTGGAGATGTGATCTTTTCTTTTCCTTTGTGTTATTTTGTTCCTTACAGTTTATAACCCAACCCTATTGTATCCCTTTGATAGCTTGGATTTTTAAAAATTGGTTTTATGACACCATCTCTTTTCAAACCATGGGTCCACTGCCTTCATATCCCATCTTTTGTAATAGAGTATATCCTTTACCATATACATCAAGTGATACATATTCATGTTTTACATCCTCCTCATTCTTTTCTTTATTAATTAAGTGATTAGCATTTCTCTCAGTTGTTTCTCCCCCCCACTTATAAAAGTCCCAAAAATAGTTGTAGAAGGAGCTTCTGATTGTTGTTTGATGATCAATAATTTTACATATGACTTAGGAGATAAAGGTAATTCTGTGATACAAAATTTTTGCCCTAAAGTGTATTCCCCCATGCTTTTTTCTTTTATGTCTATCTGGATACCATTGGTTTTAGATGTCGATGCTACATTACTTGGATTAATGGGTATTGTTGCAGAAGATCCAGCATGATTGTATGGTACCAAAGATTTAGGAGAAACCTTCTTAGTGTTACAATACTGAAAAGGATTAGGATCACCTTTTATGGTTATTTCTTGACCATTGTAGAGAAATTTTAGACACTAATGATAAGTTGAAGGTACAACTTGCATAGAATGAATCCAAGGTCATCCCAAAAGAATGTTATATGCGAGTTCCATGTCAATTACTTGACAAAGAACATCTTTGACTACATGACCTACTTTGATAGGTAGAACCATTGATTCCTTAGATGACCTCTCCTCTTCATCATAACTTTTGATTGCAATGTTCTTCTTTGGATCTATAATGTTTTCATAAAATCCCAATGCAAGGACTAATTTTAAAGTGCAGAGAATTATGTGGTTGATTAATGACTAGACCATCATGCTCAATAAAAGATAAGAAATGCAGAGTGGTCAAATGTCCCACCATAGCTTGGAATTGGGCCCAATCTAGATTAGTAGGGACATGAGTTTCTAATATAGCTTTATCGAGAATGTCTTTATGAGATGGTGACAAGCGTAACAACTCTAAGATGGATATTTGGGGAGGTTTTTTCTTCAATTGATCCAAAAGATTGTATTGATTTGATACATTTGGCATAGAATTTGGTACATAGAAACACTTGTCTTGTGAAGTGGAAGGTTTGAATGAGACACCTTGTAGAGTAACCTTGGATTGGGCTTGAGTTGTGACATTAAATGGTTGACTATCAGACTTTTCTTTGGTAGTAATCACATTGGCATAATACTGAGAAAGATCACATTCTGAGATATGGTTAACATACTTATAAGATATCACATTGTAGTTGGCTTGGTTATCACTCTTAGTATTAGAAGAAATTCCTTTCTCATGTGTGGGAAGTGGATCTTTAATAGTCGTATGTGACTCATTTGAGGTATGTCCATCAACACTTATTTCACCACTTTCTATCAAGTCTTGTACTACATGTTTAAGTCATTGAAAATCATTGGTTTTATGACCTTTCCCAAAATGAAACTCACAATAATCATTATTATTCCACCAAGAAGGTTTCAATCTTGGTTCATAGTCTCTAATTTCAGGAAGTACAATGAGTTTCTTTGTGATCAATTTCCTTAATTCAAATTCAAGAGACTTACCTAAAGGAGTAAAAGTCCTTTTGTGAGGCATAAAAGATAACCTTGAATTTGATGAATTATTGTTGGTATTTTGCATTGATTTTTGATTACTCTGAGTAGGTTGACTAGCATTAGCTTTTCTTGTGAGATTTAGGATAGGTTGTGTTGGTTTAACTTGTCAGTTATCAATAATTTCATCATTGACAATATTGTTGTTTTTGTTCCAAAATTTTGATTTGTCATTGTTGTTGTTATTGGAATTAGAGGTTGAAGATCCAACATTGTCTTTAATGTATATTTTAATCTCACCTTTCCTAACCATAGCTTCCTCAAATTTGACTCCATTCTCAATGAGTTTGTTAAAACTTGGAGGACATTATAATTACAACCTATAACTCATTTTTGGTGTAAGGTTGTGCACAAATATATCCATCTTTTCTTATTCAGGAATTGTTCATGATATTTGGCAAATAGTTGATGCCATCTTTGCAAAAAAGGTAAGGAAAGGTTCTTCATTCTTTTGTTGCGCATTGCAAAGATCGAGCATAGTGACCTCATGTTTGATGTTGTATGAATAGTGAGTCATATATTTGTCAATAAGCTCATTGAATGATTTGATTCCTGGTGGTAATTTAGAGAACCATTCCATAGCTTGTCCTCCTAAAATATGTGGGAATAATCGCATAAGATAAGTTTCATTGTGAACGATTTAAATACGAGTAGCACAAAAATCACATATGTGGTCTTGAGGATCTGAACTCCCTTTGTATTTTTAAAATTTAGGCACCTCAAAGTGAGGAGGAAATGGAATCATTGCTAGATGCTTTTCAAAAGGATAAGGACATATATCATCTAAGAAATACTTCTTTATAGAGGATCTAGTTTGGATATCACAAATTTGTTGTTAAAGCATCTGGATTTGTTGTAAGATAGGGTCCAAAGATGTATGTGATCCTTGTGTATTGTGGGTATCACTAGGTTATTTGTCTTCCATAGCTCCATGAGCATGTGTCTCTTGAGAACCACTAGGTTTTTCTTGACCATTTGTCATAGGTGGTTCTTTGAGAATAGAGACATCAAAATCAGTTAGCAATTTTACTCCTTATTGAGCAAGCATGAGGAAGTATTTTTCTTTGTCCATATCTAAGATTATTTCCATAACCTTTTGGAACCCTGGATCTTGCATGGATTCTTTCAGTTCATCATCTGTGGGTCCTTCCTCATTTTTAAAAACTGTTTCCTTGGAAGAAAATCTTGGCCAAGGGTTTTTATCATTGCTAGTTCCTACCATTTTGTCTCTAGACTCTAGATTTATAGGTACTCTTAGTTTTTGTGATCGAGTTTGAACCATAAAAAGGTGAAAGATGATAATGTGATGAAATTTTGGTAGATATGTTGATATTTGATGGATATAAAGATGTGAAGAGAATTCCTAAAGTGTTGAGATGAAAGTAATAATTTATAATGTAAGTCTATAGGAGATATAGAGCTCACTATGATATGACAAAGACTTTCAAGGGAAAATATATGTAAGTTTGTAGATAAGGATGATAGATCCCGATAGGTAAAACTCACAAAGATTTTTATGATGTTCAAATGAAAATTATCAACACTAAGAAAGTGATTTTGGAGAATGTGAATAGATGAAATGGTGATGAAATTTTGAAAATGATGGTCAAACTAGGTAATAATGTCCTGAAGAGATCAAGGGTTTCTAGAATAAAAAATAAGACAAAATTGGGTATCTGAAGATGTATGTTTGAAAATCCCAAGATTCATACAGTGGCCTCTGTTGTAAATGCAAAGGAACAAATGTGCAGGATGGTTAAATGTTTGTAGAACAACACGATACCAATGTGCAGCCAATTGTGATATATGTGCAATGACATGTGTGTGTGTGTGTGTGCAGGACAATTAAATGGATGTGCAACTTTATTGGATATATGCATAGTGTTGATGTTTTCAGTTTTTGGTTGCAAATTATGAGAAAACTTTGGTGTTTTGGCTATTGTCTTTTCTGATTTTTCTTGGCAAGAAAATGCATATACACACACATGAAAAATAGAAATGATTGATTGCTAAATTATTCTAATATGAATTCACAAACACGCTTACAAATCCTATGATAGGCAAGGACAATATCCATTGAATCCTTACTTCGTTAAAATCTAGGCACACTTATCCAAAGTGGATATCATAGGAACTTGGAGGCACGAGATCCTCCTTATAGTGTACTCACTTCTCTTGCACACCAAGTTCTGAATTCAATGGGTCATTACTTCTCAAAGTCCTGCTATCTCTACTATGAGCCATGAGTAGTGTGAGGTGTCTTCACGGGCTTGGGTGACCCCTTGAGCTAACAAATAAAAGGTTTTTTTCCACTGAAACAAAAGTGTATAGTAAGGGCATCCATTCAGGTGGCTATGATCAATCCATATTCCCAATTAAGGGGAGTCCCCCAATCTTTTCAAAGTAAGATTTTTACACCTTGGCAATGTAGGGAATTTAACGCACCACACATGTACTAGAGGATATTTTGTTTTCCATAAAAAATTCACACCTATTCATTGTGAGACTAATCACAATGACATTTTTTATATACCAATTTGTAAGGGATTGGCTTTAACCTGTTACCGATTGGGTCGTTCCTTGGGGTGAGTACCTCTTTTCCCACCAAAGATCACCCTCTAAAAGATATAACAATTTCTCTTACACCCAAGATCCACGAAGGCGAGGGGAGAGGATACATTGTTATAACTTTGTAGGATTACAAAATGCTTTAAAACAAAACACAATAAATACTTGATCTAAGCTAAAGAAGACACATGAAAATAAAAAGCATGTCATATTTTAAAACCCAAACAAGATTTTGGTTTCCTTAACAAATCCCTTTTTTTCTTCCAAGGAACCTACAATGAAATTTGTGAGTAATTTTGGAGGGGTCTTCAATAAAACATCCTGCAAAACAACCTAAATGACTAAAGGACACAAACAAAAAATCATTAAATTGTTAGCTAAAAACTAAAATGCAATGAAAAGAGATTTAAATAGTTATATAAATAAATGTATGGTTACAGTAAATAAATGCGTAGTAACAGAAAAGAAATACACAATTATAACATAAGCACAAGAACATCAACTGAATGCGCAAAAAATAAAAATGAATACGCCGAAATAGTAAATGTGCAACCAAAAAAGATAGAAACGCAACAAGTCAGAATGTATGCGTAGAAAGATAATGAAAGACAACAGAAAAGTGATAACCGGTGTGGTCGAAATGGATGCATAGCCAGAGGATATGGATGCACCAAAATCAGGTATGGATGCACATAAATAAACCTATAGATGTTGCACGCAGAAAACTAAAATTCTAATTGTTAAAATTTCATGGGTTGCCCCAGGGTGGGTGCAAAAAATGTATGCAAATTTATTGTACAATCCTAGAATTGAAATACTAACCATTGTCAGCTATCAAATCTATCTAAAATGCATTCCAATAAAGATTACAAAGAGAGAAATGAACTAAAAACAAAGCTTTTACCTTCACTTACCCATGCAGTTTGTCTCCATTATTCTCCTAGCTTTGAATTCTTGGTTTTAGTGAGCTCTCAGAATTGTAAATCTGCTCCTTTTTCCCAAGATGTTTCCAAAGTGTGGAAGTAGTGGAATTTATGCAAAACTAGCCTAAATCTAGAATTTTTTTATGCTATGATAGTTGATGCAAATTTGATGGATGTGGATGGTATGCAAATGATCAAAATGATGTTGAAATGGCTTGGATGCTTGGTTGTTTGATTTCTTTATTGCTTGGATGCTTGAATTCACTATTGCTATAGGCTCTCAAAGGAAGAGGAAAGATCCTTTTATATATTTTTGGAGGACTCAAGCCTAGGTGGCAAGAACTAAGGTGGAGATTGAAAGGTGGAAGATCCTAGGGTTGAAATTGACTTAGTTGAAGGGGTTGAGAGAAATAAGGATTTAGTTGGAATGTGAGAGGAGGAATAGGAGAGATGTTCCTCCTACATTAACAAAAGAGAGTGTAAGGTGGAAGTGAAAGACACATGTCAAGTGTCTCATAAAGACCCTTGAGAAGAAGGTGGGAAGACATTTTACTCATGAGGACTCTTGGCACAAGTGTCCCATGAGTCACCTTTGAATCCTTGAGGTGGCTAGAGAAGCTCCTAAGGAATAGGGAATGTGATCTTGACTAAGTTGAAAGAGGACATGTTGTCATGAGACCAAGTCTCATGATGCCACATAGCCCTTGAGAATATGACACATGGGTGAGGATAATTGTGATTAATTAATCATTAATATAAATTAATTATTTTAGCCAAGATGACGTATCAAGTGACTAGGTCTATGAGATGGACTAAAGGACTTAGTCATATAGTGATTGTGTAATTGAATAATTCACTAAATCACTTTAAGAAGACTAATTAGAAGACTTAGGATAAGAAGAATAACACACGTGAATATACCAAATAAATGAAATAATTTATTTAGTAATAGAAGAAATAAACATTAATTAAATAATAAATATTTAATTAATTTATTGGGCCAATTTTAAGTGTATACAATATCAATTAAGGCATTTGAAAAAACTACCGCATTTCTATCTTTCCAAATTATAAAGAGAATTTCCATTCTGAAAGTGTGTCAAAGCTGCAGAAAAGGAAAGGGAAATCTAGGGTTCTCTCCAAGGAGAGCCACGTGCCATGAAAAAAAATTGTGGGTAAAATGGAGAAAATAAATAATGGATCCAAATGCAATAATTATGAGCCCTTTGACAAAACCAAAACAAGTGAAGAGAGGACTCAAAATGGCCACAAAAAAGGCAACAGGGATTAGGAATACCGAAATGGCAAAGACAAGATCCTAATGGCAAGCCTTGGAAAATAATACACCAAGAAAAATATGTTATTTTAGGTTTTGTGATAGCAGACCAGACAGTAAGAAAACACAACCTCTAGGAAGAATGAGAAGATTTTAAATGCCATTGCTAGTTTAAAACCTCGACCATTGGAAAATGAGGTGAGAACCAACAATATCTCTGTCAAGGTTTTTATCTTTGGAAAGATATATCTGGATACCAACGCCAATCTTTCCACTAGGGATAAATTCTTGCAATGCCAATCTTATGCAATAATTCAAATGACAAGATAAAGACTAACAATTCAAAATTCTTAGAGTCTTGATGTGTTAGATGAAATTGAACCTGCACATCCTTCCAATTACATAGTGACATAATAGACCTGCAGAAAAGGTCTTGTGGGGTGAAAATGCCACACTTATGAAAATAAAGAGCATGTAAAATGAATTGATGTGCAAGTGGCAGACCTTGTATTTGAATTAATGGAGACCACCAGAGATTGTGCTGGTTGAAAGATATCCCATTTCAAAAGCCACCTCCCTTCCAATAAAGGCACATGACTTAGCAGCTTCCCAAGCATGCCAAATACTTTTTTCCACAAATGAACCCTAGATTTGCACCAATTATCTCATGGTCAAAATGGTTTGGAATCCAATCTCTTTCCATGTTGGGGAATGCAAAGGAAACCTAGAGGAAATGCAGTGGCAAAGAAGAACTTTCTAAGCTTCATTCCCTAAGATGCAACAAACAACCCATTTGACACACAAGGCTTGTCCTTATTTATGAGTGGAAATGAGTCCAAGGCCACTAGAATGTTTAGGAAAGCAACAATAATCCCAAGCCTTTTTGTGAAAACCATGTTTCTTTGTATTTGAAGCCCATAAAAAGTTGCGGAGTAACTTCTCAAGCTTATTATAAGCTGATTTGGATGGAGACCAACAAAAAGAGTAATAAATATGTGTGTCTACAAGAACTTTGGAACAAACTTGAAATTTCCTAGAAGGGAGAGGAGCATGGTTGACCAGTAGGGCAATTTGCTTTCAATTTTTGAAAGCACAACATCCCAAAGTTTTGTGGTTGAACCATGAAAGGAAAATGTGATTCCTAGAAAATGGAAAACCTAGGTATGTTGAACCCATTTCCAATCATAATAGAGAATTCATTGCGAAGCTGGAAGGAATGATTGACAAAAGGAGTGGGTTTTGTGCCATCAGATGACCAAACCAGAAGCTAAACAAAAGGCTTCCATGTAATGAAGAGCATTTTGGATATTCTCTCTATCCTTAATGAGGGTGAGGAAGGAATCATTAGAAAAATGGTCATTAACGCGTTGGGAGCTCGAATTGGGAAGAGAAATACCCCAAACCTGACTTGTAGAAATAACAGGAGCAAGAAAATAACCAAAAGCTTTCTCAACAAGCACATATAATGGATCCAAAGAGAAACCTTGGGGAATTGACCTAAGCAAGCCAAAAGTATGAGACTGGCGACCATTAATTATTATGCAGGTAGAAGCATATGCAAAAAACATTTGAACAAAAAGAACAAAATGTGGGCCAAAACTAAGAGCTTTTAACATAGCTAGAATAAAAGGCCACTCAATGCAGTCATAAGCTTTAGAAAAATCATTTTTTAGGAAAATAACATTCTGATTTGATTGGTGGTCCCATTCCATGCCCTCCTAGACAACTATGATATTATCCAGTATGAATATGGATTGTATAAAACTAGTATGCTCAGGATGCACAATTTGAGGAAGAAGATGGTGAATTTTAAGAGCAAGGGCCTTGGAAATAATTTTATATGAAACATTGAGTAGGGTAATTGGACACTAGTTATAGATATTTTATGGGTCACCAAACTTAGGTATGAACTTTATATTTCATTTGTTTGTTTTTGTACCTAGTGAACCATTTATAAATGCTTCAAGATAAACATGGTGAAGGTCTGACCCAACACAATCCTAAAGAACTTTATAAAATACATAGGGGAAGCCATCACAACCAAGGGACTTGTCATTTTCCATTGGAAAAGAACCTTCCTCAAGGTATTGAAGAGACAAAGTTTGATCATAGAAATCCCTTTGGGGGTTTGACAAACAATTGGGGAGTGCGACAAGACAATCCTCTAAGGCTTGTTGAATGGAAAGTGTAGGAGGTTGAGCAGTGAATTTGTTTTGATAATGATTGATAAAGGCTTGGAGAATGTCTGGAATTTTAGTGAGAACTAAATTTCCCTCTCTAATCCTTTTAATACATGGAGAGGAATGTCTAGAGCGTAGACATGAAAAGAACTCCTTACTATCCTGGTCTCCCACTTTCAACTTGTGCATACGTGCCTTAATTTGAGCTCTCATGGCTGCATAACTGTTAGAAATTTTCTTCTGATGATAGAGAGTTGCCACTTTCAATTGTAAATTAGTTGAAAAATGATGAGCTACCAAACTCTTAGTTGCTACATGCAATTATTTAGTAGTTGAGCATAAGATCGTCGATGAAAATGGGCTAGTTGTCTCCCATAAAAATAGAGAAATTTAGTTGTTCTATGAATTGCATCATTCCACCATAAAATCCAACTTTAAGGTTGAGTGGGCCTAGACAATAAATTACAAACACATTATGATGCAGGGGCATTCTAGGGTACTCGGTGAATCTGCATGGAGGTGTGTTGTTTTGGTTTTGTGTTACTCAGTTGCAGCTTTAACTGATGGTCTCGATTATTGAAGGGAGCTCAGTCATCGAAGGAACCTGGTGAAACCTCTGGCACTCAGTGGAACTTGTGCTTGATGATACATGTGTTGCTCGGTGTTTCTTGGCTTGGTCGATTGTTTCACTAGTGCTCGGTTGTTTCTCTAGCGCTCGATTGTTCTGGTTTACTGACTAGAGTTCTTGGTGATTTGGTTGGCCGAATTGGTGCATTTATTGTTGGTAACTTTTGTTGTATTCTCCTATGTAGATCTAGAGGCCAACATGGAGGATTAAATGTTTGTAAGGTTATTTGTGAGTCGACTGTTGTTGCATTTAATATTTGTTGGCAGGGATAACTTTAAGGAACCCCCCCTCCCAAAAAGTATAAAATTGTGGTGAATCACATGTTTTTTTGGGGGAAAATTTTTAATAGTGATGGCAAATTATGTGTCAAAATATGGATATTTGGTGGCGAATGTTTTAATAGTGTATACAATTTTTATAAAAAAATGGCGACTATAATTTTTTTATAATAAAATTATTAATATTGATGGCGAATTATGTTTCAAAATATGGATATTGGTTGGTGAATATTTTAATAATGGATACCATTTTTATAAAAATATGGCAAAATTATTTTCCAAATGTTTGAATTAATTTATTTGTCATGGCGAATGGTTTTCAAAAATTTGGCAATTGAATAATTGGAAATTTGAAAAATGATGTGTGATGATTCCGGAGAGAGTTTTCACTAAAGGAGTTATCGCACCACATTCCCTCCAAAATGCACCTTCCACCCTTCATCTCTCTTAATCCAATGGTTGTGATTTGATGTTGAAGTTGCATCGGGTCCCACTCCCATCACTATGATGTCACAAACTCACACGACACACATCTGTTGGATTTACAACATATCAATGGTCAAAGGTGAATTTCAAGCCTATTGTTGGTCTTCATAATATTTATGAAAAAATCTTGGTGGAATCATGACACATGGTATGACTCTTCATAATATTTACGGAAAACTCTCGGTGGAATCATGACACATGGTATGACACATGTCATGATTCCACCAAGAGTTTTCCGTAAATATTATGAAGACCAACAATAGGTGTTATACCACATGTCATGATTTCGTCGAGACTTTTCTGTAAATATTATGAAGACCAACAATAGGCCCAAAATTCACCTTTGGTCGTTGATATGTTGTAATCGAACGGACGTGTGACACTGTGAGTCTGTGACCTCATTTTTTGACATAAAAAAAGTAGAATTCTTTTGGCAAATTCGGTAATATTACATAAAAATATTAATTAATGGTGATGAGTAGATGAGTCATGACATCAATTAAAGTAATGTGCATTGTGAATTAATGGTTTCTTTGATGGCGCCTTTCAATTTTCACTGACAAATATGTGTGACAATGACATCATATACCTCGATAGATTAATGCCTTAAAGTTAAGGCTTGAATGAAAATGTCATATCATATAAGGACATTGTTTTCTGACCGTTTGATGATCTTAAAACAATGGTAAAGCTTCATTTCCCATCGCCGTTTTGCAACTAACATACTTTGCTTATTGTTTCTATAGAGTGGGCATAGGTTTTAAGGTTTTTTTATAATAAGAATTGTTATGTCCACCTGTGTGGCACGATCCTTTCGGCATTCATTATTCCCAAGATAGAAAATGTCTTATCATAAGTGTTGTTTCCAATTTCACCCAGCGTTGCATTAAATATGAAAGATTTAGAGATTTTTGGACAGTTACCATTTATCTTACGATTTAATTAGATCTTTAGGGGAATGATTTTCAATCAGGACTTATAAATAGATTGATCTATGCTCATTAATTTATGATTGTGAAAGCATATTTGTGAGAATAGTCTGTGTCGTGCGAATGGACACTCTAATTTATTTGAGATGCACTGCCTTGGAGGACCAGAAGGCCTTTTTGGGCCTGGTCATAGACCTAATCCTGGCATCTGTTGCTATGGAGTTGGGAGCCTTCACCAAGGAGGCTATAAGGATGGTGCTCATACGTGAATTTATGGAGAGTGAAAATAGGTATACTATCACCACTGACATTTTGTCTTGATTCTTGGCATCTCTATTAGAGCTGGGGGAAAAGGTGGATATGATCATGCTTTTGAGGAAGGTTTTCAAAGAAGAGTACCTCAGTGACGATGTGCATGTTATCGTATTTTCAGAAATTGGGGTTGGAATTCCTTGGGAAAATGATTTCCCTAAGATTCTACAACCAGGAGTAGTTGTTCCCAGGCAACCATTCCTATTGAACCTTGATGCTGAGCAGCTCACGCGTCATCAGAAGTGGGCACAGATTGAGAGGGATTTCCTCTAGAAGTGGCACCTACTGGAGGACCCCGGGGACTATTTGTGGCTAGAAGAATTGGTCGACATTATCCTCTTTGCAGACTTCCACACAGAAGGAAGGGAGCCTCAGCCGGATAGTCTGTGATTGTACATAGTCTCTAGTCTCTAGTCCCTCTACTGTGTCTCCCTCTGGTGGTAGTAGCTTACCAGGGTTTTTGAAATGATACAAATTATAATCACATATGTTAAAAAATATAATATGAAAATGTTTTAAGAATTTCAAAGTGCTACTGCTTTTCTTTTTTGTTTTGATTATAAGAATTGTTAATAGATATGGTTTATGGGCATATTTGAATTGTAATGAAATTTTGCCTTATATAATATAAAAAAAAATTGAGTTGCACTTTTGTTTCATGTAATAATTAAATGTTTCCAAACTTTATCATTTCTGGTTCAAATTTCATGGATAAGCTATTTTAAGTCAATATAGTTAATAATTAATATTCATTAGTGTGTGTTAAATTATTAATATTTTAAAATTGTGACAATCGTTGGATTATGAGAGATAAATGGTTGAAGTTGAATTTCGGAAGAACTATGGGTTTCAAAAAGCTTTTCTGAAAACTCACTCTGGAAACATGGCACGTTGACGTGTAATTCATCGAAAAGATTAACGGTTACATGTAGTATGTTTTATAAAGATCACATTACACGTAGTATGTTTTAGAAAGATTATGTTACAACTTACACGTGTTTTAGAAAGATTACTTTACCATTATAGTATAATTATATACCATTACATTTAACGAAAGGTTTTTAACCTTTTCTTTTTAAAAACCTATTGACTCGTAGCAGCAGAGCTAAAAAGAACTATTGAACCATCACCAAAGATTTTGAGACTGTAATTTGTGAGAGCTTAGCCGTTCTAACTTATATCTATCCTGATTTCCAAGTTTAATTTCGGGTAAGTTTAACTTGATTTTGAAATTTTATTTCTTGCATGTACAATTGGGGTTTTATTAATTAGTTAGTTATTATCTATGGTTTTGTTAGTAAATATCTATGAATCTGTGTTTTTTCATTCTTCTGAAGAATAATGGGGAAAGCGAAAACTCAAGGCCAAGGGCAAGCAGATGGGAAAACTTTAATAGACTACAAAAAACTAGTAGAAATCCTTGGTTTCACAGATGAGTATCACGATGTTTATGATCCTATTATCGACAGTGAAAAGAGAGTTATTGTAATTAAACATGCATTGTGCAGTAAGAAAACTAGGCCAAAGAGGTCTGGTTTTATAAAATTTAACCCAGTGGTAGGTGCAAAAACAAATAAAGTTGCTTCATGGGATGTTGGTTTGGGTCACATGCTGTTACCCGAAGTTTTCCCTTGCCCATAAATTGTCTTGATTTGTGCAGAAAATTATGATGAAGAAAGAACAACAATTGTGAATTAAAAAAATCAGGAAGAAATTTTATCAATAACCCAGGAAGAATTTCACAGTTTGTTAGACCTAGGGTTTGACTGACAAAACTATAATGTCTGTATTGACCTGGGAAAACTGGCAAAGCAATATGAGGCCATCTCTCCAAATGCAAAAGATTCATTTATAAAGGGTCTAATAGTTCCAGAGGCAAAGGCTTCATTGGGTGAGAACAATACGCCTCCTTATGCTTTTAACATTTTTGTGCCATGGGTTCAGGATACTATATCCTCACTAGCATTTTGTTTGGGACTGGAAAACAATAGGGAAGTGGGTGCCAACATTCTTCAATTCATTTGGGATATCCATTGTGTCAATGAACCAATAAGATATAATTTTTTTGGACACGTGGTTCAATCGATGAAAGAACAATTAGCATTGATTAAAAGAGGCAATTCTAAGACATTTAGGTTCACAACCTACTTGTGTTATCTTCTGCTAGCCAAGCATGCAACAATATTAATGAGCAACAACAACAAGCTTGAAATTCACAGGGGGATAGGTACTCCAATATATAACTGGACACTTGAGATAAGAATGTATGATAATAGAAGGAATTACAGTAATTTTGTAGACTTCTTTTTGGCACCATTGTACAAAAAAATAACAAACACTCCAATGCCCAGATTGTCTACTTCATGTAGGGATTGCATCCAACTTGGAAGCACAATTCAATTGGCTGACTGGTACTTAATGGAAGATTACATTGTGCTAAGGTTTTATAGATTAGAACTGTAACCCCACAAACTTCCAATGCATGTGACAGACAGGGTGTTTGTAGTAGAATATGTAGTACAACTAGAGAGCACACATAGACTCTTCACTGGCCAATCAAAGAAGAGCATATTCTCTTCCTTACCTTTCTCAATTGGAGGGTTAACATTTGAGAGAAAGGCATTCAAAGTGGCAAATTTTTTTATAGATATTTTTCAATTTGATTTAGAGTGGTACTGGAAGTATGATCCACTCAATGCCATTCAAACAATGCTTGTTGCTAATAAGAACTCTACAAACTTATTTCAACATGAAAGTAAACCATTGCTAGAGAGGTTGAAAAACAAGGATAGTTGGGATGACGCTACAAAAGAGATGGAGAAAGTTTCTGGTGATGAAATTTTTTTAGTTCAATATTTGTCATCACAAATTATGACAATAATAAACCAGGGCATTGTACAACCTAGGATGTCCTACAATTTCTATGAAAAAGTTGTTAATCCATTAAACATAAAAATACCAAAGAGAATAGAAGAAGCTTGTAAGGATAGAAAATGGACTAGAATGAAAATGGATGATTTTTGGAGTATGAGAAAGGATCTTGGTGAACCAAAGACCAGTGAAGATCTGGATGAAATAGATGAGAATATAGAGTTTAGAAAATTATGGAATTTGGAGCATCCTAACATGGCATATGACAGTGAGGATGATAATCCACCAATTGCATTTGCTCCAGGCCTGAGTGGAACCATACAGGACCGGAAAAAAGTATATAGAAAATGGGCAGACATTGTGGAAAAAATGGGTTATAAAGGTGGTGGTTTGGGTCCCATGGAAGAAGGCGTCTGGAATACAATTGAGATAGAAAAAATTGCTTATGATTATGATGCAGTCATTGGGGTTCAATCTACTAGTACTACTACTAGGTCTGGTAGTGGCACTAGTGCCAGTGGGACTGGGAAACTTATACAACAAGTTCCCTCTCTAAAGAGGCCAGTAGAATCTACACAGAATCCCATAGTAAAAGATAGTGTCAAGAAGAAAAAGCTTTCTGCTTCCAGAAGAACACCAACAACAATGTCATTCGATCCTAAAGAACTGTTTGCAGTTTCAGGTTCAGAAAAACCCTCTAGAAGTTTAAATCCTCAAAGAGCATTAGTTAGATTAATAGGCATTGCAAGCTTTGCCTCTGGTTCACCTTTCAAACATTCAAATCCTTCTACAGCACTAGATTTTTGTTTCAATGATTTCTATAATAAATTTGCAGAAACAAGAACCAAGAATAAGGAAATACAAAAGATATTGCAGACTGGTGCCCTTAATGCAGCTATACAGGAACAACTTTCATCCAACAGGGTTTTACCAACATATAACCCAAAAAGAGACATGATGGAGTTCATGGTTGTTATTCCACCAAATAAAGATGGAAATCCACCAGAGAGTCAGATAGATCCATTTGAATTTCAAGTTACCACTCTCGAAATAGATTTTTCCAAAGTTAAAAATGTGGACAAAATCAATGTGTTAAAGTCTACAAACCAAGTGGTCTACAGTGCACTGCTAAAGTTGGAAAGAGAGAAAAGAAAGCTTGAGAAAAATATAGAAAAGTTACAGGCAGACATTGGCAATGAAAAAGCAAAGAGGAAAGCTTCAGAGAATAGTTTGAAAGAATTACAGAAATAGATTAAAAAATCAACCTCTACATCAGTAGATATAGAGCAAGAACATGCAGAGGCAGTAGTGAAGGAACAGGAGCAGGCAGAGTTGAAGGCATTGAGGGGAAAATTGGCAGAAATTAGTAAAAAACTAGAGGAAGAAAGAGTCGGTTCAGAAAAGTTATTTAAAACCATGGAGAGTAATGTTGCCTCCAATTGGGAATTGCAAAAGCAATTGGACTCTCAGGAAGATAAAGCCAATCATTGGGAACACAAAGCAGTGGAAGAGAAAAAAAATTGTGAAAAAATGGCAGAAGAACTAAAGAAGGCCAATAATACAATTCAAACTTTAACAAATACTAATAATAATTTAGTGAAGATTGCAAAAGAACACATTTGGGGCCAAATATTGGTGATGTGTAATAGCTTTTATGGGTGGTTTGAAATGCTTCAAAGTATGAGAGTATGTTATTTGAAGCTCCATAAGAACATTGAACATAACATGGATGTTGTCAATAAAGAAAAGAAAGCAAAAGATATTATGCAACAAATCTATAGTAAGAGTGATAGTTATCTATCAAACAAGGGAATTAGCAACCGCCTTGATGCCTCAGTAAAGGTATCGAGTATCATTTGAAAATGTGAGAAGCTACGGGAAGCATAGGAATTGGATGACAGAGCTCAATAGAAGATCACAAAGATGGAACAAAGGAAAGCGAATATGGAAAGTCTTGGTTTGCCTAAGGGATTTGACGTAAATAACTTCATTGGAAGAGAAAATTACAAAATAAGGTTGCATGACAAAATAAATGCTAATTTATGCTTTCTTCCTACAAACATATCTCCTGATACATTCATGGATTTCATCAAACCAGTGAGAACTTTGAATGGAGTTTTAGAAGCAACAGTGTTGTCAAGTCACACTTTCAAATATGAATTGCTAACGAAGTTGCAGGAGTGTGACTATACTATGAACCAAATTGTTCTTCCATCAGAGGATGTTTGGATTGGCCTACAAAGATTGCTCTGAATTTTGAACTACTGTAAATTGTAATATATTGCAAATCAATACAAAACAAATTGAACTACTATAAATTGTAATATATTACAAATTAATATAAAACAAATTGTGCTCTACCTAATTTTCATGTTTTCCAATTCAATGTATGTTGACTTACTCTATCTTATTCAGTTATTCTTAGTTGATTTACTTTGTTATATGCTATTGGAATACAAAATTTCATTCAGGAATTTCAATTTCAAATATGAATGATCATTGATGATACGATACAAAGTTACAAACTACACTCTATAGTAATAATACTCTTTTTTTCTTAAATTTTAATGATGAAACATAATACATTCTTGCTTTTCTAAAATGAACATTGAATGATAGGATATAGTAGTTAATAAGTTCAAAAAATACCTATTGATTGCTACTGCTAATTTAGCAGAAATTTCCTAAATTTTCCAATTCATCTTTGCATCGTCATCATCATCCAATTCTGGTATTCCAATTTCTTCATTGTTCTCTTCATTTTCATTTGTGTCTTCTTCACTCTGAGTCTGACCTCCGCTTCTATGAATCCCATCACCACCTATACTTTTGCCACTCGGAGTCGCTGTCGGAGATTGGTTAATGGTGTTGCCCAACCCTCTTCTTTTGCATCTTTTCTTCCAGATTTCCATTGCTTTTTGATAAGGAAAAGTATTGACATCATACCTAGATGTATAGACCCTCAAGCATGTTTCCAAATTATTGTCTAGTTTGTTTCTTAGCTTTGATTTTAGGAAGCCCAAAGCACTGAAAACTCTCTCATCCTCCACTGAACCTAATATCATGGTTTGACATAGATCAGCAAGCTTGAAGAACTCTAAAATTTCTTCACGCAACATTTTGCTATGTTTTAGTTCTGTCCAAAGCCTTGTTACCAAGCTCTCTTCATGTGGGTTATGCATTAATTGATATTGATGCTTTATAGTCCTTGCAAAAGTTCTTGATTGTTGTCTAAGAAGACCCTCATCTAAAATTCCATTGATAGTCACTCCATTGAATTCTACAGATTTACAAAATTCCTTTATCAAAGTCAATAGCCTATTATGGTAATCTTCCTTAGAGTTTAAGGACCAATATTGAGGAAACACAATTGCCATGGCCTCAAGCAGTTGTTCATATGGGAATTGGGATCTTATTTCAGAGGAAAATTTATAGGCTATGTCCCTTGCATTACCTGCTATAGACTTGATGATCTTGGTAAACTCTTCCCTTGTAACTCTTGTAGCTTGCTTCTTTGGGGCACTATAGTACATTGGTATCCTAAATCCCCTTACACAAACACATTAATCCCCATTTTTAATGATCTTTAAATAATTATCAGGATTGTCCAAATATGTTAGTTTTTATCAGTGATTAAATCTTTCATCAGATAAATTTAGGTCATTTTGATAGAGACTATCGAGGGCTTGGCATGACATTTTACGCAAGTAAGCATATTCTGCAATATACATGGCTCTTTGTTGGGCTTTTTTCATACTAAATGCCATTTCTTCTAGCATGGGAAGAAGAGACGCTAAAGTCAAAAGTGTCTCTATATTGCTTAACCTTCGAAGCAGGTCACCACATCTCTGATTTTTTGCATTGTCCCAATTTTTGTACATCAATCCAATCAAAGATTGATATTCGGAAAAAACTTGATGCGCTGGTCCATCCAAAGAGATCCATCTGGTATCAACATCTTTAAGAAGCTTGTTTCCATTGGTAATTTCATCAACAAAGTGCTGAAATTCCCTAAAACATTTGGGACTTCGACAAAAATATGAGTACAACTCTCTTACTAAATCTTCAACCTTGTTTACTAAAGGGAACTTCTTCACAACTCTAAAAGCAAGATTCATCCTGTGGGCCATACAATGAATGCCAACAACATATGGTGAACAAGAAGCCTGCATCTTTGTGCAAAGGCCATTCCTTTGACCTTGCATTACTGAAGCTCCATCCGCTCCAACACAGATCAACTTCTTCGCTATTGTCAATTCATCCATACCTCCATATTCAATTAAATGGCTCTTTACTAATTGAAATAAAATTTCCGATGTCACATTGTCCCTCAATTTTGCAACAGTTAGTAGATGTGGTTGGCAGACATTATTCTGTACAGTATAAACATGCATGCATACCCACAACATATTATCTATTGTTGTAACTTCGTTTAAGGACAATGCAATAAAGGTTGACTCTTTTATTTTTCTTTGTACATCCTCTATTTCAACATGGGCAATTCAACTTGCCAATTCCCATCCACTGTTTATTGACCAATGAGTGACATGATAGTTAGGAACTTTTAGAAAGTGTAACAAACCACTCATTTCTAGATAGTCTTTCATTGGATGCCCTCTGCTCAAAATATGGAAAACATTACTTAATTGAACAACTTTTCTGCGTTCTTCTACTTCACTTGCTTTTGCAAAAATAGCATTAATAGAACCTTGAACTTCACCAGGCTTCGTCTTAAATTTCTGAAACAAATAATATTCCTCAGCATTCCTTTTATGTTGACATTGCTCCTTTGTTTTATATCTTACCACTTTTATTTCCTTTCCATCAATAGTTGAGGTTTCATAAACCTTACCAACATGTTTCTCTATGGTGTCTAGTTTTAGCTGCAACCACTTTTCCTTTTTATACTTCCAACTACAAATCGTACATCTGCATTCTACTGCCGGCTCAGCTACAATTGGATTGTCCACGGGTTCAATGAATGGATACTTTTCTGCCCAATCAAATTTAAATCTCCTCGACATCTCCCATTGATGATCAGTTTTTTCTTTTGATTTTCCTCTCCCTTTAGTGTTACTATTAATTGAACCATCATAATCATCGAAGTTGATCGATTCATCCTAGTACTGGTTATTTACTTGAAATTCTTCTTCAAGGTCATCTTCATCAGAGATATCAGGTTTTGCAACTTCGTCACCAGATTTATTAGGCTCCCGAATTTGTTCGTTAGACTCCTGTGTAGGTTGAGAACCTTGAAATTGTACAGGTTCCTCCGATGATGTACCTTCCTCACTTTGACCAACACTATTGCGTTTGCCCACACCAAAGTATGAAGATATATTTCTACATTTCATTGGCCTCTCTTGGATATCTCCACCTTGAATAGTCCTCTTCCTATTTAACTTTGATTGTGACATCTCCAACAAATTAAGGCTACAATAAAATTTTACTTGAATAAGATACAATGAACTGGTAGTCGTTCGCTACTGATCGCAATTGTGAGCTCAGAATCAACTAAATCTCTTGAAGTCTCCTTCTCTTCGGCATGTTTCAATAATGAAACTCATATCTCTTAAATAGACAACTACAAGTAAACCATTTTCATATCAGCCATCAGATTTTGCCTCATAATCTCCATCGTCCATTTTGGCAAAGGGGCTGACAGTTGCTTATGATAACAACTAATATTTGGTGAACCCTTCATAATTTCAAATAATTGACTGGGTGAATAGGGCAGGAATTTGGGACATGATTATGTATGATGCATGGTGAATTGGGTCCTAGTGCAAATAAAAATTTCACTTGGGACAATGGGCCTTTGGCGAATGTTGATCCTCGATAAATACACCAAATTTAATCCATGGCGAATAAGAGTAAAATAGTAAATAGAAATATGGGCGAAGAACTCGACTACCTTACTGAAATTACGTAAAAATAGTGGCAAACAATCTGACCACTATATGAGCATTTTATAAAATCCAAGCGAACCGGTCAACCAGTATATGAGCATTTGTTTCACCAATTTCTATCTGTCGATCGGGACATATTCACCAATTGGTGAATAATCGCCACTAAAAAAATCCCTATTTGCTGGTAGTAGGAGTTGAATTGGCTTAGGATTTAATTGTTTCTTCTAGTCGACTTGTGGCTACAGATTAGTACTTAAGGAGTGCTTAGGTAGTTGTTTAGAAAAAGAAAGATTGGAGATAGAAGATTATATCTGGATCCTGCGAGATCTTGAAGATCAGATTGTTATCTGATAGTTTGTAATAATAGAGCTAGTGGTTTGCATGCTTGGAGACAAGGAGATTTCTTGGAGGCTTGCAAGCTCAAGTTTAGATCTACCATAGGGTTTCCATCAGTTGGTGATTATTTCAAAGCTGGACTAGCTGAGAGATTGCATAAATACTTTGATTGTATTTGGCCCTAACCCAGAAGGCCTTACAACCGGGCATGTTAATGAAAATTCAGTTGAAAACATTGTCTTTTTGTGTAATTTTGCATTGTGGTGCTTGGTTTCTTGTGAGGACTGTCCTTAATTGGATCCTCCTTAATTGTCCTATGTCAGGTGGTATCAGAGCTTGAAGATCTTGAGTGTGTAAACCAGTTGAGGTTGTTTTCACCAGGACCTTGTTGGTGATTTATTGCTTAGGTTTTCAAAAATATTGAAGGATGTCTCCAAGATGATTGGACCCTAGAGCGATTGCAGATCTCTGTGATGCTATGGAATCAAAGATTATAGAGAAGGTTAAAGTTGATTTCAAATCTGAGATGGAATTGATGAAGGATGACATGATCGCTGTGGTCATGAGAACTATTGCTAGTATGCCGAGGAATCTTGGTACTGATGATGGTTATGAGGAAGTTGTTGAAGACTGTGAAGTTGCTAGATCTAGTGGTGGTGACCAAAGAGACAGATTTGGTGAAGACAGAACTAGTCGGTTGCATAGATCTAGAGCTTAGTTGAGTACTAGTTACCGAATGGAAGTTTCTACTTTCTTTGGTACTTTGAGACCCAAGGACTTGATTGATTGGATTGGTGAATTAGAATACTTCTTTGAGCTTGAAGAAACTAAAGATCCTCTTCGAGTAAGATTGGCACAGACTAAGTTGAAAGGACATGCTAATCTTTGGTGGAAGGAATTACAAAGAGATAGAGAAGATGAAGGTGAAATGAAGATCAATTGGTGGAGGTTGATGGTGACTAAATTGAAAGCTAAGTTCATACCTGCTGACTATGAGCTTGACTTGTTTAAGAAGTTGCAGAATCTGAAGCAAAAAGATTTGACTGTAGAGGACTATACCGAGGAGTTCTATAAATTGACTATTCGGTCTGGACACAGAGAACTTGGTAAAGAAAAAGTAGCTTGGTATGTGAATGGTTTGAGATTTAATATTTAGGTATGCTGAAGATTGATTTGGTTGAAGATGCTTATCAGTATGCTCTGAAGGTAGAAGATAAGTTGAAAAGGAGACAACATAGTAATCCTGGAGGGAAGGAAAATATTGATCACTCGATGAAGGATAAACCGACTGTTGAAGATGAACCGAAACCTGTGGAATTAAAGAAGAAGACATGTAGAGTTATCTTTAAGGGTACTTGTTATAATTGTGGTGAAGAAGGACACTGTTCTTTTGAGTGTACACAAAAGAAGCTTGGTGATCAAAGGACTACTATGGTAAATGAGAACATTTAGAATGAACCTGAATTTGAGAACTTGTTGGTTCGAAGAGCATTTCTCGGTGCAAAGGAGGAACCTTGTCAGAGGAGTAACTTGTTCAGAACTTGGTGCAAGTCTAGAGGTAAACTTTGTGATGTAATTTTTGACAATGGTAGTACTGATAACCTTGTTGTTGAGGACATGGTTCAAAAACTTGGTTTGAACAGAATGAAACATCCTCATCCTTATAGGATTGGCTGGTTACAAAATGTTCATGCTTTGGAAGTGAGGGAGCAGTGCTTTGTTGATTTTCAGATTGGCCAGTATAAGGATCTAGTGTTGTGTGATATTGTGGAGATGAATAGTTGTCATATATTGCTCGGTAGACCTTGGCAATATGATTTCAGAGCTATGTATGATTGTGTGAAGAATGTATTTACTATTGAAAAGGATGACATGAAGTTTTCCCTGATGCCTTTGCTAGATACAACACTCAATAGGAGAAGTCTGAGTATTGGTAGCTGAGTTGAGTTGGTGGATCCTAAGAGGAATGATGATCAGTATGGAGGACAAGCCTATGTGTTATCAATAAAAGACTTGAAAAGATAGAGGAAACATAAATGGAAGAGTATGCAAGGTGAAAAGTTGGAGGACTTGTATGTGGAACCAATTTGGGGTTTATGTGCTGAATCCCAGAAGATGTTCTTCCAGTCTATGAGAACATCTTTTCGAACCTTGAGTGTTTGGTGTAGGGGAATTCTAGGGTACTCGGTGAATCTGCATGGAGGTGTGTTGTTTTGGTTCTGTGTTACTTAGTTGCAACTTTAACCGACAGTCTCAATTATTGAAGGGAGCTCGGTTGCTGAAGGAACCCGGTGAAACCTCTGGCACTTGGTGGAACTTGTGCTCGATGATGCTTGTGTTACTCAGTGTTTCTTGGATTGGTCAATTGTTTCACTGGTGCTCAGTTGTTTCTCTGGCACTCAGTTGTTCTGGTTTACCGACTGGAGTTCTTGGTAATTTGGTTGGCCGACTTGGTGCATTTATTGTTGGTAGCTTTTGTTGTATTATCCTATGTAGATCTAGAGGCTGACATGGAGAATTAAATATTTGTAAGGCTATTTGTGAGCTGACTGTTGTTGCATTTAATATTTGTTGGTAGTAGGAGCTGACTAGGCTTAGGAGTTAATTTTTTTTCTTCCAGTCGACTTGTGGTTGAAGATTAGTACTTAGGGAGTGCTTAGGTAGTTGTTTAGAAAAAGAAAGATTGGAGATAGAAGATTAGATTTGGATCCTATGAGATCTTGAAGATCGGATTGTTATTTGATAGTTTGTAATAGCAGAGTTGGTGGTTTTCATGCTAGGAGACAAGGATATTTCTTGGAGGCTTGCGAGCTCAAGTTCAAATTTGCCTTAGGGTTTTCATCAATTGCTAATTGTTTTAGAGCTGGACTAGTTGAGAGATTGCATAAATACTTTGATTGTATTTGGCCCTAACCTAGAAGGCCTTACAACCGGGCATGTTAATGAAAATTTAGTTGAAAACATTGTCTTGTTGTGTAATTCCACATTGTGGTGTTTGGCTGCTTATGAGGATTGTCCTTAATCGGATCCTCCTTACTTGTCATGCGTCACATTGAATGTGGGCTAAAGTTGGTGGATGACTTAGAAGTGACGTGTTGAGAAAGAACTAAGATTGAGAGGAATGTGGAAAGGAAACACACCATTCAATATAAATTTTTATGGGAAAGTGGTATGACAAGATGACATCAGACAAAGGTAAAATTGGAAAAGGTTGATCTATCCCAAAAGAGAAAAAAGATTGAGAGGAGATCATAGAACTATCAAGGTGTTTAAAAATTGTGTCAGACCCAACCCTGAAATTACTCCAAGTATGCCAAACTACATGTGGAAGGTGACAGTTGGTATTGAGATTAAAAAGGCCTAATTTATTGTGCATGTATAACTAAACCTCATGCTCACTAGCTATCCAGAAAAATGGTGAAATGGCATCCTTTTTAGAAGCCACCTCAACCATATTAAAATCACCACACAAAACCCAAGTGGCTAGAGGTAGTGAGTCATCTATCCACTGCCAAAGGTACACTCTTTCTACCACATCATTGGGAGCATAAATATAAATAATGCCAAAAAGATGATTGTTGACTTGCATGAGAACCCAAACCAATATGTGCATGGGGTCCTCACCATGATTAACAATAGAACTTTTATAGCATGATGCAAGAAGGGTAACAACCCCTCCTCTACTAGCTTCGTGATTGGAACCAAAAATTAAGTTGTGTGACCGAATTGCACGACATGTTGTTGCAAGCAAAAAAATAGCTATCATAATCTCTTGAAGGAACAAAATATCCGCCTAAGGGAACTTATGTCGAACATCTTAGAAAAAATATTTATGAGAGAAATCTATGAGACCCCAAACATTCCAGGAGAGAAAATTCATTCTAAGGCATCATTCATGTCATCCTCGTCCCCAAGAGAGGATAAACTATTGTGTAGGAAATCTGAGCCAAAATTAAAACAAGATAAAGATCCTTAATTTTATGGTCTGCAGACTGACAATGAAAACATGTATTGCACAAATTCAAATACATGAAATACTGGGAAAAACATTGCCCACCAACTTGTATGTCAATCATTTCCTTGAGCTCTTTTGCAAGATTAACCTCAACACAAACCCTCTTCTGAGGGCAGGCATGAAAAAAATGCTCAGGCTCTATGCAAACTACCTAACCTAAAGTTTGGGCAATATTTTGCAATAATGGCCAACAAGGAAAGGGTAGAATAGGAAACTCAATCCAAATAGGGACTTTGAGTTTCTTATAGTTAGAGGCAGCAAAGTCTCGAGACTAAGGCTAAAAAACAAGAAGAGACGAATGGAAAAACTAGGGAGCATTTTTGAGAATGCTCTATACATGAGTAGGGTTTCCAAAATAAAATAGGAAAAAACCTTTGATCAAATTTTGCACACCATCTAGTGGACCCCATGAGGGAGCCATGCCTTGGTGACCCAATCCCATAGTACACTTTTAGAAGGAACACACCCAATAAAATATCTAATTAAAGTAATTTTTTCAAGGCAATCACATGACTTATCAAAATCTTGTATTAGCAAAACAACATTAGGAGTGACAAAGACCTTACCTTGTGGAACACCTTCAGGACAAATTTCCTTGGATGTTTTCTCGGGGGAGCCATGATCTCCTAAAGCCAATACTCCAGTACCAACAACATTTGCTACGCCAAAGTTGGCCACAACCATAAAAAACACCCTATTGACTCCCGCAGTAAATATAGTATGAAACAATTGGTGGACTTGTAGTATGGAAACCCTAACAACAATGTAGTAGATCGACACTGCCATAGACTTGCATAACAGTCTTCCAAGATCTCATATCATATCAAATTAATGTTTGATTGTTTGAGAAAAAATACCAGATGATTAACTATTGAAGCTCACCCCCTTAGATGTTTGATAGAATACACTTTTAGTGAAGCTCATAATTTACATTTCTTTTTCTAATCTTTTTTGTTTTGTTTTTTATATTAAAAACAACATAACTAGGGTGGTCCCTAAACACAACAACCCAAAGGGTGTACAATCAATAGTATAGATAATAGTAGCACATTAACAACACATTGATAACATAATATGAATATAAAAAATATCAAAACAAAACTATCAATAAAATCATCAAAAAAAGAAATATAACCTAAGCTATCTATACCACCATAAGTCTTATAAAAAAGCCATTTAGGGCCATCCCCAATAATAACCATAACTAATCTACTTATTAAAGTTTCAAAACTATAAACAAAAACAATTTTAAAAGCCTTAACATAATACTAACTATGGCCATTAACAATACAAAGATAAAAAAATAGAAGGGACCCTATCCCTATCAAGCTCCTCTAAATTTGCAACCCGATTGTTGTAGCACATTAAACCAATCCCTTGTCAGGAACTTGAAGAGTTCCTTGTAGTTGCCATCATCACTCTCATTTGCACCTAGGATCTTCTTTTGTAAGAGGCACAAGGAGGTGGCAGAGCTATGTGTAACTCACAAGTTGAACCTGAAGGTGCTTGCAGTTTTCCTTTCAAGCTCGACCACCCTGGCTTTGGTCCTTTTTAGTTCATCTACTACTGTGTTACACTTGACACAAGTCCCTTTTTGTTCGTCATTACAGGTCCCGACAATCCTCAATTTGCTCGCATCCTCTTCTTTTGACATCATATCCTTGGTGAGGTCAATGAATCCAATTTTAATATTTTCAAACACATAGATAGAGCTGTTGGTAGTCTCTAAACTTCCTTCCAACTCCATGCCCTCTTTTTCATCTTTACTTTTTTCTTTCATTCTCCTCACTCTCTTCCCTTATCTTCTTCCATACAGACTCCATCATTTCTTATTTTTTAATAGTATCTAGTGCTTTTTTAATTTATGGAGGTTTAGATTGCGAATATGAGAGCCTAATAGAAACACAAAATCAACAAACACAACAGTCTGATAATTTATTTTTAATTTATAAATATTAAAAATATTTAAAAATTTGATATATCTCAAATAAATAAATAAATAAATAAATATATATATATATATATATATATATATATATCAGTTAAACAAAAATATTTCTAATCAAAAGTTTATCACGAAAATCATGTAAAGGAATCAAAATTTCAGCACATTGAAGATAATGGAAATATATGTTTGCAGATGACCGACGAAATGAATATCCCGAGGTAGCGGCTCGGGTTTTGAAGGGAAAATCTGGGGAACCACATTCATTTTATCAGGCGAATGTTAAATACCCAACGCTGTGTAGTAAGGGAAACAACGAAATCTGCAGTTAAAGTGAAGGCGGGAAGAGAGAAATATTAATACTTTTATAATGGCAAAGCTGGCTTCTTCAACGATATCGTTAGGTTGTTGCAAGTTTCCAGCAGTTTCTGTTCATTCGTCTTCGAAACTGAGTATCTTGCAGGTGGGCATTGCTCCTGCCAGGATTTTAAACAGAAAAAGAGCTCCTAAACTAACACGGATTTGTGCTGCTGCTCCCATTCTTGATATGTCCTCCACGTATGTATTAATTTCTAGCTCTTGTTATCTCTTATTTGAATTACTGATCCGCAATGCAAATTACATAGCAATATCAAAATATTATGAGAGTTGCGCTTTTTCTTCTTTCTATTATGATCTCACTTCACTTCATCGACCTTGTCAAATGAGACACCCATAATTCTTCATCATTTTTTTTGTAGTGAGTATTCTCTCAGGGAGTGATATTGTGCTGCAAAATCAGATTAGTTTTAGAGTACACGACTCCTTGACCTTCTTGCACTCTTCAGTATCTTGGCCTTTGCCCTGAATGCCTACTGCACTTTTTGGTTCTCTTGCTGCAACCGACGCAGTTGGTAGAGGTTTTCGTGGCTGATTCCCTTGGCTTCTGTTGTTGCAGTATAAATTGTGCTCTTTCCTTGGAGAAGTCTGTTTCATCATCTTCCTTGCTCTTCATATGCCGAAAAGAAGTAACCATGACATCTTCGGTTGGGTGATTGACTGAAACCACAACCTTCATCACTACAGCCGTCCCTATCTTAGGTCTTATGACTCAAACCTTGCATATGCTAATAATGCAAATATACATGAAAATGTTTTCAATAAAGTTGGCATCTATGTGGAACTCTAAAACCCTAAAATATCAGGATTAATGAGAATTGTTACTCACGATGAGTATAATTATTGCCTTGCTATCATGATCAAATGTTATGCCACTTCTCTTCCATCATTGAAGATCTTTTACGTGTGTGTCAGTATACTCGTAGAGGCCACCACTGTGCTTATAACAACTGAAAAGGCATGCTTGCCATATCTGCTACAGCTTCTTGAATAGATACCAAAGTCATCAATTTATATACCCATGCTACATACATAATGAAAATGATGCAGGAACTTTTAGTTACTTTTCAAGATTTTAGTGTCATCTTGAGATTTTAGTACTTTCTTTAGATGTTCTCTAGTTGCATGTAAATAAATTAGATGATACTCAACAAGAATTATAAATCAACAAGGAGGAAGAGGATTTCAGAGAGACAGAGGATATGGCAGTGATAGAGGATGGGAAAACCCATGAAGAACTTTTATTTTCTTTAGTTGTGGTGAAGAGGGTCATAGAGCATTTGAATGTTCGATTTATCATATGCCAGAACAGAGACAAGGAGAACAACCTAGAATGAACCTGGCTCAAGTGGAGGACGAGGAAGAAAGGGAAGATCAGGTTCCACCACATTTGGGAGAGAGCCTCATGATGAGAAGGATAATAGTGATTCCAAAAGAAGAGCAAGTGCAGAACAAGGGATGTGATGATTCTTAGCTTCGAACAATTATCTTTCAAACTAGATGCACCTTAGAAGGAAAGGTATGTCATGTTATTATTGATGGTGGTAGTTGTGAAAATATGGTTTCTAGAGAAATGGTAGATAAATTGAAATTGCCTTGTGAAAAACATCCCCATCCTTACCATATTGCATGGTTGAAAAAGGGAAATGAAGTCACTGTTGATAAGAGATGCTTAATTAAGTTCTCCATAGGAAATATTTATAATGATGAAGTATGGTGTGATGTCATTCCCATGGATGCATGCCATGTTTTGTTGGGAAGTTCATGGTTGTATGACAAGAAGGTAATGCATGATGGAGAGAACTGGAAGAATACATACACTTTTTGGAAGGATGGTTATATAGTGATTTTATTACCTCTGAAGTCTGAAGGAAAAGATGAAAATATGTTGTCTACAAGGGAACCTATCAAAGAGATGAAAGCAATAAGTTTTTGTTATGCACCGATGATGTAGAGAGAAAGAAATGAAGAAATACAAGTATCACCAAAAGTAGTTGAATACCCTTTGGGGGATGCTGAAATTTTAGAAAATAAAAGTACAAATGAGAATAAGGATGAGGATGTCGCAGTGACCGAAGAGAGAGTTAAAGATTTTTTTTCTACTTTTGTTCAAGATAAAATGCAAATAGGAGAAGAGGCAGAAGTAAATTTAGTGGTAAAAGATGTGAAGTGTGAGAAAGAATTGGATTGGAAACAATGGGTTTCAAGTAGAACAAAGGAAATGATTGCACAGATTTTGGAGACAGTTTACACTTTGCAAGGTCAATACAAAAGATATCTGGTACAATGGGAAGGATTAGCACCAATTGATAACACATGGATTATAGAATGGGAATTGCAAAAGCTAGATCCAGACAAGTGGCATGAGTTCGAAGACAGAAACTTGCGGGTGTTGTATTCTTCTCAACCACATGCTACTTGGGTCGGTTCTTCTAGAACTCTCAAGAATGCCACACCTAGGCACCCAAGCAACAAGTTACCACTTCTCACGACACTACACATGCACACCCACAACATATACCAAGAGATCCCAGCGTATGAACCTGGCTATGATACCATATGTAATGCCCTACCAAGGAACACTCAGAACGAATGGTCAAACATGCAGTGAATAACTTTTTTTGTGAATAACTATAACATCAATGACATAAGTGCATAGTCATAATGACATTGCACAAACAATAAGGAAGCATACAAGGATCATCATGTGATCAATCACAAGTGGAAGTCTTACTAGCACTTCCAAGGGTTCCCATACCACAAGAATCACTCAACCGAAACAGCATGGACATGCTCCACTCTCGCATCTTGATAGCTTGGACATCGTGCCACAAGCTTCAAGGAACCAAGCCAGTCATCAACTCATGGCTTCCCAAGGAGGAGACTAAATCAATCCTCGAAAACCAATAACACTGGGTTCATTTTAAGCCCAAATGAAAAGTGAACTAAACTAAGCTAATCCAAGACTGAAAGTGGAAAGTAAATACATAAAAATACTCTCGAGAATGCAGTGAGACCAAATATAACATTCATTTATACACAGATCTTGAGGAATTGCATTCTGTTACAAATGCACATGAATAGAGCAGTCTACCAGTATGAATGCGCATGAGATTTGGAACATATGCACAGAAGATTTGAACATATTTGTAGGTGCAGCAAATGAATGGCAGTTCTAAGTGCCAACACCAACGTACAACCTAATAAATGCTAGCTCCACACGTGGGAGTACTAGATACATTGAATTGAGGTCAATTACACTTGATTTCATCTATAAACATCATATAAACAAAATGTAGTAACTGAAAGTACAACATGAGCATATAAAGTAGTAAAAGAGAGAGAGAGAGCAAGGGAAGAAAGAATGATCCATAGCACACTGAGTCTCTCAATCAAGTCCATCACCTGTATGTCAGTCTCCAACAGTGGCTTCACACCACCCGACCATGTGGAACCCTTAGGCCCACCCCACCATGCTTGTGGAGGTAGTCACACAACCCTAACAAGGAATCAAGCATATGAAGGAATGTAGGTATACACTCACGCCAATCAATTCAATCCAATGTAGATAACCATGAACACATGGAGAACACTCAACATGCAGGTAAACTTTCATAGTGCAATATCCATACAATGCAACCACAATCATAGTGTACCAAGGTACTACTCATAGCTACTGGACCTAGACGCGAGAGTACTAAGCATAGGAAGTATCTATACCCGCACGAGTCAATCACTAACATCTGAGGTTTCCAATTTATCTTGTTTAATGTTTATACCCAATTCATTTTATTATATTATCATTTTTTTAAGAACTCCTTGACATGTCCTATATTGTCACTTACAGCGGGATCCATATCAAGAGCTACTCCCCATACCTACTCAATGCACCTAGTCCTACGACTCAACATCACAAAGAGGGAGACAATGACAATAAGCTCCTTCACTTGGTCTACACTAAGCACATGAATAGAAGACTTCGTCTACTTGGTCTACACCAACGCCATGATAAATCAGAGCTTGTCCACTAGGTCTACAATGAGGATATGAGCATAACATACATCGTCTACTTGGTCTACACCAAGGACATAGATAACATGAGTACCAACAAGTAATCAAAAGAAGAATGAGAGGATCATCAACTTCCAAAACACTCAAAGCATAAAATTGAGAAACCGCAACACAAAGTACAAATATCAAGTTGCTTGATTGGCCACTTTGCCAAGAGCATGGATTCTGATGGAATCCATCAAACATCTCGCTAGAACACACAAGGGAAAATGCCCATGAAGGCAAGGTACACGAGAAGCATGAAAGAAGAGAAAGGGCTCAAAGCCATAAAACATGAGACAAAGTAAAGTGAGCTCAATTTGTCTCAAACTAGGAGAACAAGTCACTCAGATTGTGCCATAGACATTGCTCAACCATTTTGGGAGATGCGGTCTCAACTCATCATAAAGAGAATCTAAAAATAATGCAGAAGCTAGGGCAACAAACACAAGCCAAGAAAACAAGAGTAATATGACATAACACATGTATGCTCTATTGGCCTATTTGCCAAGAGCACGATTCGAGGTGTGCCTAACAATCCGCACAAAGCTCAAAAAGGGCAAAATAACCACAAGGGGCAACCATGTCCGACAATGACTGGCTAGGCTCACCAACTAGAAATTCAGTTTAAAACACAAGGTTTGGATCGCGGTAATAGATAACTGGAATGTCCTCTATTCATTCCAACTGCATATTCCAACTACAATCATGGGATACAACCAAGGTTAATTTACAAAACATGCCCACGTGGTGACAATTCCAAATGGGAGATAATGCAAAGCGAGGCACACACAAAATCGCCCAAAAATGAAACTCAAAATCTCGCGATGAAATTAAAACTCATTGGTTTTCATAATCCCAATATCCCAAAAATGCAATAAAATTCCAATTACGACATCGTGGGAGAAAACAAACAACCTATTGATGATAATTTTCATTTTACAAAATTGCAAACTTGCATAAGCCCAATCAGGCACCAAAAGCACTCAAATGAGTGAGGGAAATGCAATTAAACATCTAACAATTCATTTGCAACAAACTAGAAGTGTTAAAACGAAGAATTGAGAGAGAACCAATATGCCCTACCTCACCAAACTGGCTGAAAACCCAAAAATGAGAGAAATAAATCAATACTTGACGTGTGTAGACAAAACTCTTGACAAACTGTAGCACTCCTACCATGATTCCAACAAGTAGCTACCCACAAAAATCGGACACCTGAATAAATCCCAACAAGCAAACGAGTGAATTTCTCCAAAGAGGATGGAGCAAATTCATAAAATCCGAAAAAGAGAGGAGTAGAAGAACTCAACTTCTAAATTATAAAGCATTTTTGAGAAATGTAATTTTCCCCAATTAAAATAAATCAATAAAACAATTCACTTAACCCAAAATAAAACTCCCAAAATCTTGGGGAATTAATTAATTAAATTCTCACAATTGGATTACGCCCAAGGCACATTTACCAACAATTAATTTTAATCAGCAAACAAATATATTAATCGGCATATATATTAAAATATAATATATCTGTAACCACTAAAGATCACCTAAATGCACAGATAGATACTGGTCGAAACATAATGCATGAAATCCAGGCTCTTGCCTACACAACAGTTAAAAGGTAATAATTTAAATCGGATACATCGTTCCATTTGGGAACAATATTGGCTAAGTATGCAAAACGACCAATGTGACTATCTCCTGTAACCACCGTCAGAGATAAAGACACACTCAAATCTGCAACTTAGGCGAAGATGATGTTTGGTACCTGTTCATGAAAACATGCACATAGTATATATAGCTGAAGCACATGCATATAATAATCAAAGTGCGTCTAATAGAAGAGGATGCTCTAGTGGCATAATCATTTGCATGTATTAGAATGTTACGACACTGGTCATTCCATATTTAATCTTTAGTGTACAATTAAACATTGCATTTAAAAAATTAAATAATCATTTTACGACAATACAAGCATATAACAGTGAAAAATCCAAATTCATATCCATCAACATGATAAAGCATAATACCACTGAAAATCAGAGATAACATCATGATAATATCTATAATGATCCCCAATTTAGATAACAACTAAATATGATAAGCAATCATAATCCAGTAGCCATTGGCACATGCATTAGTGAAACCATCAAATCACCTCATAAGCCATATAATCCGCAATGTCTCATAAACCATATAAACTAGATACCATCATAACCTTAATAATAATTTCGGAATGAACACAAGAATGATCTAAACTAGATGCTTCTCACAATGCTAGCTTACAATCATATCATGAGAATAGTCACCAAATCACATAAAAGAATCAAGCTCATGACCAAATCATTAGGAACACAATGAGTCAATATAACTCACACAATAATCTTAGAAGGTCTAGCATCCCAAATCAGGTATGCAACAAGCCACAACACAATGGTTCTCACAACTAGGCATAAGGGTATGAGGAACTTGCCAAAGCAATAGCATAAACCAGATCATCAAGAAGGCACCAATACATCATGGATCCAACATGATCATAAAATGTAAGCATATATCCATCCAAGCATAAGGTAAGCACCATTAGTCACATAAGCAACAATAAAGCATCCAAAGCCAAAACAAAGCATCACCAGAGATTTCATCCATTTGCACTGAGGCACGAACACGACATAATGCCGAAGCCACATCCATCAGGATGTCATACAGGAAGCAAATGGGAGAGGCACTACATCATCCCCCCAAGGACTAGGCTTACTCTTGGAAGCCTGCAAGTCACACAACAAAGCACACAAGTGCGAGATCCACAAGCTAAGACAATCACAAATATAGCCATCGGAATCCTTCACAAGTTTGGCCAAACCACACCAACTCCTTACCAGCCTGTCTCACAACTGCTGAAAAGACCGACACATGTTGAAAAGAGCATCAACGCTCTTGAAGTCCTACCAAAGATCCACAATACGTGCTAGGAAGAATGTGTCTAGCCATGATCTCTTCCAAATGAGGCATAAGACTTGCTACTCTACCTCATCATGAGGCATCTAGCCACAAAACAATGCCCTCCAGGGTCTCTTCAAAGACCAAGGCACCAAAAATATCTCAAGTCAAAACTCAAGAACAAGGAAAAGATCATCCTAAAGACAAGAAAACACTACCATGCTCATCTGGAGCATACTTTAATCCAACCAGAGTCTCACTTACCCACTCAAGAATCCAAAAAGGTGAGGATTCTCTATCCAAATCCACTTCTCCGAGGGATACTAAGTCCAACACAAGGGTACCTAGAGGTACGACTACAAAAGATCACCCCTCACAACAAGAGGATACACGGTGCTGAGGATCACAAAACTCTCCTTCCATGAGAAGGCTAAACATCTGCCATCTAAATACCAAGCATAGGAGCTAATATAACTGCACGGATGTTGAGAGCTCAACCATAGCTGATACTAGGGTTACCCAACCCAACTATACCACGGTCTCAACTTCAACAAGGTGACAATGAATCTACACTCACATCCATAACCAATCTCAGGATGGTAAGATACGTCCATAGAGACCGTGTCCACTTCTAGCTTGAAGCTAGGGGCAACACACTTCTCAGAATTCCTCTAGTAAAACTGATCTCCAACATGGAGTCTTGCAAAGAGGGATAACATACTAACATAATAACATATATATAATCATATAGATACATGGCCAAGGGAGCGTCAAAGAATGGAAAAGGAGACTCTCTGTCCCCACACTATGCCAATCATAAGAGAAATTAGGGAACCCACAACAGTAGTGGCCCAACAAACATGTGGAGGCAATCAATAACCCCAAACCGTGGTGCCAAAAGCACCTCCACAACCACTGCTGAACAGGCAATCTGAAAAGCAAGACATGGTCTCAAGACCCACAACTAGGGTTACACCTCATTTGTGGACTCCGTCACACCCAACCATCAAAATTGAGCAAAGCTAAGCAAGAGAACATTCAAGATCTCAATATCATAGGCATGAGAGCAACCAGAATCACAACAAGCATACACGCCACAAACCAATGCAAGCAGTCAAGCTCAATCAATACTGCACAAGATAAGCATTGACATTAACAGAAAATAGTATTTATATCATGATTCTAACTAATGCACAAATTGAGGTCTACCAAAATCAACCATCCGTCCTTAACAATTTGCATAAAGATAATGCGATTTCTAATCTCATTAAGCATCGTACACATTTACTAATCAATTGCACAATGCATCTACTAATATCCATACAAAGGAGGATTTACAATTCAGTGCATCTTTAAATCAAAATAATGATAAAGTGCATTTCTTTCCATTTACATAACAAAATTACTCATAATTTAAATAAGAAAACATTCCAATTAACACTTTTACAGTTAATCAACAACCACAAATATAGTGCGTTCTCTGCGATGTTCTCCCTCGCACATACTATCAGAGGTCCACATTGAACATGATAGAATTACACTAATCACCAAATAGGGCAGCAGTGTCAAACATTCGGAGTAGTCACCATATAATAAAAAAGAGAAGCCCAAATGGGGGAATTACCAAGTACAACATTAAATTCTAAAAATGTGCACAATTCAACAGTAAATCAAGCGTGAGGAATGTCACAAAGAGATAGATGAAGTTTGGCAACTAGTCCAAGCATAAGAAAATCCAAAAATTCAATGCTAGCTTACACAACATGCAGAATAATCCAAGAAAACAAAATAATCACCAACATGAAACACATTCACGTAATATTGGGACTAAGATCAGTCACATCAGAGGGAGTAACTGTTGCATGATACCAAGGAACACAACATCTCAGCAGCGTTAGAGAACATACCCAAACACGCCAAATAGTGAACTTCCTAAGATTCCCACCATATGCATCACTATAAACACTATCAAATGCAGCAATGTTCCCTATCAATTTACATTCTTTTAGGTTTTCCATGCAATGCAATAATTTCATTTTGCAGGGTTCAATCAGGAGAAAGTTTACGCACAGCACATACACATACAAAAATCACAAAGAAGGATCACTAGAAGCACAACATTCATGAGGGCAATTACAACCACAAGGTGATACATACACAAGGTCATAACACGACACTTTGATCTTTCACAGGGGTGTTCTACACGCTCACACCAAAGTCAACACACAATGATGGAACATGGAATGATTAACACACCACCACATAGGCTCCTTCTCATACAAGGGACATGCATAACATACCTCTTGGGTCACCATATAGGTCGCAAAAGCATAACACCCACATACATCACAAGGGTATGGTCATAATCTCAACATCACACAAGTGACAGTTGTTCTCTACAGCCACTATGGCCTCACTGCACTTAATGCAAGGTAGATACAATGTTACAATGAACAAAATGCTAAATACACATGAAACTAGTAAAAGGAACAATTTCTACATGTTGCTTCATAGCCACAAACACATAACTCTTAGAGGTCAAAGCAACCAGGCAGTTTGGGGACATAAGTCATTAGCCCAATGATCTATTCTATGATGATAATTTCACTACTCTTTAACAATTGATGTTTCTTTTCATAATTACAATGGTGCATAATTATTGCTCTTCAAGCAAAATGTATTTTCAATGTAATTACTAAAATGCCAACATATAATCAACATGAATCTATTCATTACATTAACTTTTAATGCAACAATCACAAAATGCAGCGCACCACGCTCCATTAGGAGTCAACCAATAGGCACTCAAAGTCATGCATGGACACCAATTAGTCACCTTGACCATGTAGGGTCACACAAGCAAACAAGCCACTCAAGCATCCAAGAATCAACATACACATAAAAGCTATCACGCTATAACAAAGGGCAACACAACCACAGTTGCCAAGGCATCCACACACTAGGACCACATAGGGGTCACCAAACACTCACAAACCAGGAGCAACGTACCAATCAACTGATCCATAACCCTCTCTAGAGGTTCTTACAAAGGGGGTATTATCCATCCCTAATAGGTATAAGGATTCAAGAGGTACTCCTTCCTCTACCACATGCTACTTGGGTCAGTTCTTCCGGAACTCTCAAGAATGCCACACCTAGGCACCCAAGCAACAAGCTACCACTACTCACGACACTACACACGCACACACACGTGACAACAACATCAACTATGCAGGCAACATATAGCAAGAAATCCTAGCATATGAACTTGGCTCTAATACCAGATGTAATGACCCGCCAAGGAACCCTCAAAACGAAAGGTCAAACATGCACTGAATAACTTTTTTTTTGTCAATAACTATAACATCAATGACATAAGTGCATAGTCATAATGACCTTGCATAAGCAATAAGGAAGCATACAATGATCATCAAGTGATCGATCACAAGCAGAAGTCTTACTAGCACTTCCAAGGGTTCCTAGACCACAAGAAACACTCAACTAGAATGACATGGACACTCTCCACAGTCTCATTTTGATAGCTTGGATATCATACCACAAGCTTCAAGGAACCAAGCCGGTCATCTACTCATGGCTTCCCAAGGAGGAGACTAAATCAATCCTTGAAAACCAATAGCACTGGGTTCATTTTAAGCCCAAACGAAAAGTGAACTAAACTAAGGTAATCCAAGACTGAAAGTGGAAAGTAAATACATGACAATACTCCCGAGAATGCAGGGAGACCAAATATAACATTCATTTCTACACAGACCTTGAGGAATTGCATTCTATTACAAATGCACAAGAATAGAGTAGTTTGCCAGTATAAATGTGCAGGAGATTTGAACATATGCGTAGAAGATTTGAACATATGTGCAAGGGCAGCAAATGAATGTGCAATTCTACCTCAGAAGGTCAAAATTACATAATTCTAAGTGCTGACACCAACATATGGCCTAATAAATGCTAGCTTCACATCGGGGAGTACTAGATACACTGAGTTGAGGTCAATTACACTCGATTTCATCTACAAACATCATATAAACAAAATGTAGTAACTGAAAGTACAACATGAGCATATAAAGCCGTAAAAGAGAAAGAGCAAGGGAAGAAAGAACGATCCATATCACACTGAGTCTCTCAATCAAGCTCATCCCCTGTACGCCGGTCCCCAACAATGGCTGGTCACGCCACCCAACCATGTGGAACCCTTAGACCCACCCCACCATGCCTGTGGAGGTAGTCACATGACCGAAACAAGGAATCAAGCATACAAGGGAATGCAAATATACATTCATGCCAATCAATGCAATCCAATGTAGATAATTGTGAACACATGGAGAACAGTCAACATGCAGGTAAACATCCATAGTGCAATATCCATACAATGCAACCACAATCACAGTACACCGGGGTACTACTCATAGCTACTGGACCTAGATGCGAGAGTACTAAGCATATAGAGTATCCATACCTGCACGGGTCATATCTGACATATAGGGACTCCATACTTGCACTGGTCATGTCTGACATCTGGGGACTCAAGTACCATCTACCACCCGCACGGGTCACACATGACATCCGAGGATTTAATGGTTTCCGCTATCCGCACGAGTCAATCACTGATATTTGGGGTTTCCAATTTATCTTGTTTAATGTTTATACCCAATACCACTTTGTAAGAACTCCTTGACGTTACCGCCACTTATGGGCTAGGATCCATGTAGGGAGCTACTCCCCATACCTACTCAACGCACCTAGTCCTACAACTTAACATCACAAAGAGGGAGACAATGACAATAAGCTTGTCCACTCGGTCTACACTAAGGACATGGATAAAAGACTTCGTCCACTTGGTCTACACCAAGGACGTGATAAATTGCAACTTGTTCACTCGGTCTACACTGAGGACATGAGCATAACATACACTGTCTACTTGGTTTACACCAAGGACATAGATGACATGAGTACCAACAAGCAATCAAAGCAAGAATGGGAGGATCATTAACTCCCAAAACACTCAAAGCATAAAACCAAGCAACCGCAACACAAAGTACAAATATAAAGTTGCTCGATTGGGCACTTTGCCAAGAGCACGGATTCCGATGGAATCTATCAAACATCTTACTAGAACACACAAGGAAGAATGCCCATGAAGGCAAGGTACGCAAGAGAAGCGTGAAATAAGAGAAAGGGCTTAAAGCCATAAAACAAGAGGAGACAAAGTAAAGTGAGCTTGATTGGTCTCAAACCAAGAGCACAGGTCACTCAGATCCTATCACAGGCATAGCTCAACCCTTCTAGGAGATGTGGTCTCAACTCTTCATAAAGAGAATCTAAAAATAATGCATAAGCAAGGGCCACAAACACGAGCCAAGAAAACTAGAGTAATACGACAGAGCACAAGTGCACTCTATTGACCTATTTGCCAAGAGCACGGATCCCTAGATGACTTGAGGTGTGCCTCATAGTCCGCACTCAAGCACAAAGCTCAAAAAGGGCAAAATTACCACAAAGGGCAACCATTTTCGACAATAATCGGCTAGGTGCACCAACTAGAAATTCAGTTTAAAACACAAGGTTTGGATCGCGGTAATAGATAACGGGAATGTCCTATATTCATTCAGACCACATATTCCAACTACAACTAGAGGATACAACCAAGGTCAATTTACAAAACATGCCCACATGACGACGATTCCAGATGAGAGATCATGCAATGCGAGGTGCACACAAAATCGCCCAAAAATGGAACTCAAAATCTCGTGATGAAATTAAAAGTCATTGGTTCTCATAATCCCAATAGCCCATAAATGCAATAAAATTCCAATTACAACATTGTGGGAGAAAATAGATAGCCTAATGGCAATAATTTTCATTTTACAAAATTACAAACTTGCATAAGCCCAACCGGGCACCAAAAGCACTCAAACAAGTGAGGGAAATGCAATTAAACATTTAACAATTCATTTGCAACAAATTAGAAGTGTTAAAACGAAGAATTGAGAGAGAGAGAGAGAGCCAATATGCCCTACCTCACAAACTGGTTGAAAGCCCAAAAATGAGAGAAATAAATCAATACTCGGCGCGTGCGGACTAAACTCTCGGCAAATCGTAGCAAACCCGCCACAATTCCAACGAACCGCTACCCACAAAAATCAGATGCTCGGATAAATCACTACGAGCAAAAGAGTGATTAGGATGAAGCAAATTCATAAAATCCCCAAAATAGAGAAGTGAGTAAAAGAACTCAACTTCTAAATTATAAAGCCTTTTTGAAAAAGGTAAATTCCCCTAATTAAAATAAATCAATAAAACAAATCACTTAACCCAAAATAAAACTCCCCAAAACTTAGGGAATTAATTAATTGAATTCTCACAATTGGACTATGCCTAAGGCACATTTGTCGATCATTAATTAATCAACAAACAAATATATCAATCAACATATATATATATATTCAAATATAATATAACTGAGACCACTAAAGATTGCCTAAATGCATAGACAGATATTGGTCGAAACATAATGCATGAAATCTAGACTCCTGCCTACACGATAGTCGGAAGGTAATAATGAAAATTGGATGCATCGTTCCATTTGGGAACGATTTTGGCTAAGTATGCAAAACAACCAATGTGACTATCTCTTGTAACCACCGTCGGGGATAAAGACATGCTCAAACCTGCAGCTCAGGTGGAGACGATGTCTGGTACGTGTTCACTAAAACATGCACACAATATATATAGCCAAAGCACATGCATATAATAATCAAAGTGTGTCTAATGGAAGAGGATGCTCTAGTGGCATAATCATTCGTATGTATTAGAATGTTACAACACTGGTCATTCCATATTTAATCCTGTGTATAACATAATTAAACATTGCATTTAAAACATTACATAATCATTTTACGGCAATACGAGCATATAGTAGTGAAAACTTCAAATACATATCCATCAACATGATAAAGCATAATACCACCGAAAATTAGCTAAGTTGCCGGTTCGGGTTCGGGGATGGATTTACGTTCGAGAATCCGGTTCGTGGATTTGTGAATTTTTTTTTTCCCATTATGATTTGTATGGGTTCGTGTGTGTGTGTATATATATATATATATATATATATATATATATATATATATATATATATATATATATATATATATATATATATATATATATATATATATATGCATTATATATCAAAAAAAAGAAGAGAAATATACATAATTCTAAAACTAAATCATTTCATAGTATGAATCTATGATGCTTGATCATTGATCAATGCCAAATGTCGAAGATAAACATTAAAAATTTAAATAGTATACTTGATCATTGATCTATGTTCACGATTCTAAAGAAAATCAGCACATTGAATTACTGAATTACAAAATGACAATTCAAAATATAGTTCATTAAAGCTTGAAACATTATTCAATGTTCATCAATCATGAAAGACTAAAGTTTTCATTTCATCAATCATCAAACGGATTATCAAAAAATTCTAGATCAATGGGGTCTTCAGTAGCTGCAAGTGGTTGATCAAAATCATCATTGGAACCCAAACCGGTTCCACTAGCACTAGAGGGTATTGTTCATCATCATCATCATCCACATTAGCCAAAGTGGCTCTAGCAAGATCCCGAATGGTCATATCTAAGTCAACAGACTCGGGTGCTACATCCCAAAGCTTCTCTAGCCCCTTCTTGTAATTTGGATCCTTCCGTGATAGGAGGCGCAAGTTGTTGTGAATATACACCAAGTCTTCTACTTTTTTTGCAGCCAACCGGTTACGCTTGACTGAGTGGATAAAGGAGTAAGTACTTCAATTCCGCTCAGCACTAGAAGAGCTCGCAACCTAGAGAGAAAACCAACAAAATAGAAAAATACAAGATAAATTCAAGAGTATTAAGTGTTAAATTCTACAATGCAAGTGGCAAAAAAAGAAAGAAAGAAAAACTTAAAAACTTACTTGTGATAGAATCTTAATTGCAAGAGGTTGGAGGTATATATAATCTTGCCCATGAAGGTACCACCATCTAATAGCATTCATTTTGCTTTGGTCATTGATAGCAGTAGGGTGGAGATCTCTTCCTGAGATAAATGATCCAAATTCTCTTCTAACACTTACCTCAACATCTGGATCGCGGAAGATTTTATCAAATGCCTATTATACCCATTAGCAACCTCAACATCTCTATATGGTGGCACTCTACCTGGAATAGAAAGTACTTCTGCGCTATAGTACCTAGGAGATAGAGCATATGCTAGGAGGTGCAAAGGTGTGGTCATCTTGTTCCAACGTTGAAGAACAATTGCTTCCACCTTTTTGTAAAAGGTGTCCTTAGGATCATTCTCTCTCCTATGTATGACTTGGGATATCAAATGATGTTCATGTAAGTTATCTTGATGTAAGTTATCATTATGTCAATTTTGAATTTAGATATCTCTCAATAAACAAAGATAGAAGAATGTATTATAACTTACCAATTTTATCTTCTCCAACATTGTGTCCTTGCTATCATAGATATCCTCAAAGCATGGTTCATCAGTGTCGGCAAATCGAAGCATAGACATGATAGGCTTAGTGAATTCCAACACATACTCCATATGAGCCCACCAATCATCATCTAATATCAACGCCTTCACCTTTTGGGCCCTCACTATATTGGATTGCTTCCAGATGCTCCATTGGTTGCTAATAACCATTTGTGATAATGCCTCCTTCACCTTGACAAGATGTCTCAACACAATTGTGTGAGAGGCAAACTGGGGTTCAACCGCCTAAGAACATGTTAATAGTGAGTTAATAACACATTTAAAATATGTAAACAACAAAAACAATATTTTATTCAATTATGTAAAACATGACATAAAATGATAAATAAAACTAAATAAATTATAAATTAAATTTTAAAATTTACCTTCAATAATTCCAATCTTGAGAAAGTTCTGAAAATTGCTTGTGACATATGGTGATTTGTCACAAACATTTGAATCTCCTCACCCTCCTCAGATATTTGTTTCACCCATTCTATTTGGGTGCTAATTGCTTTCATCACTAAATTGAGAGAATGGACGGTGCACGGTGTCCAAAAGATGTGATCATATCTAGCCTCTACCAAAGCACCTGCAGCCTTGCAAACTTTTGCATTGTCCGTAATTACTTGGACAACATTGTCATGACCCACGAACTCTATGGAATCAATGAGAATCTTGGCAATGAACTCTGCGTCTTTTACTTCACCTTCACAGTCAACCGCCCTCAAAAACATTGACCCCTTGGGGGATACAGTAATTACATTAATTAATGGACGGTTTTTGCAATCTTTCCATCTATCCGAAACAATAGACACACCCGTTTGAACCCGAAAATCTCTTATTGGTTTTAGTTGGGCCTCTACATTTTTTCTCTCACTATGTAATAAGGTTGTGCGCAACTTTTCATATCCAGGGCCATGGTAACTAGAAGGTGCCTCATTTATTGCTTGCACCATCTCCCTCCAATAAGGCGATCTCACTAAGTTGAATGGAACACCATTCGCAAACAGGCAACGTCCAACTTTGAGATCAGCAATATCTCTTAACTCATTTTGAAATGCCCTATCTAATGGGCCTCTCTTGCGGGCGGTGATTTGTGGTTGTTCTACATCATCATCCCTAGAAGGCATAGGCAAGAAGGGATGTGATCTAGAGGTTAGTTGAGTGGGTGGCAGTATTGTTTTTTGTTTCCCGGTATAAGCACCTTGTTTCCCTTTTGCAACTAATTTGTCATCTTCTTCTTGCTCTTTTACCAAAGCTGCTATTTGTGCAGCTGACAATCCCTTCTTATCTGCCCCTGGGCCCTCACACATGTTAATCCCTTGACCGCCAGGGCCCCAAAAATAAAATTTTGCTCAGGAGTAGGAGCTTCTATATTGTGTGTTGCAAAAATTACATTTCCATATAAACCCCCCAACTCCAGAACATTGAGGAATTCTTGTAGTGTGTCTCCATAAAGGAGACCCTTTATCAATTTTATATTTTTGAGACCCCTCCCCAACCACTGAGCCTTGACTACTCATTGTGTGATTGTTGCAATCTATAACAAAAATGAAAAAAAAACTTCAAAACTTATACAAAAAATTGAAATTTTTTTTTAACTTTCAAAAACTTGAAATAATCTATCAAAAAACTAAAGAATATGGTTGAAATGCATACCTTAATCACTCAAATCTGCTTCTTGGAAGGTATTTGCCACTCCACAATTGATCTCCTTCAAATACAATCACCTCACTTCAAACTTGCAAGAATGAGAGAGCAAAATGAGAAATAAAATATGTTTGGAGGTCCATAATAAGGGTCGTTTTAGGGTGATGAAAAAAACAATAAAAAAATGGCATTTTAAGTGGTTTGGACCCACTTTATGCCTTCATTGGCATTGGGTCCTTGGGGATCCGTGCGGGATCCTCGAGGGTCCGCGTTGGATCCCCCCGGGTCCGTGCCAGATCTGGGTAGGGTCCAAACACGGACCCTACTTGGATCCGGCGCGGACCAGTCTGCGAATCTGGACCCGGATCCGATTCGTGGGAAAAAAGGGTCCGAATCTAGTAACGTAGAAAATTAGAGATAACATCATGATAACATATATAATGATCCTCGATCTAGATAACAACTAAATATGATTAACAATCATAATACAGTAGCCATTGGCACATGCATCAGTGAAACCATGAAATCACATCATAAACCATATAATCCGCAATGTCTCATAAATCATATAAACCAGATACCATCATAACCTCAGTAATAGTCTCGGAATGAACACAAGAATGAACTGAACTAGGTGTATCTCACAATGCTAGCATACAATCATATCATGGGAACAGTCACCGAATCACATAAATAATCAAGCTCATGACCAAATCATTCGGAACACAATAAGTCAGCATAACTCACACAATAATCTCATAAGGTCTAGCATCCCTAATCAGGTATGCAGAAAGCCACAACACAATGGTTCTCATGTCTAGGCATAAGGGCATAAGAAATTTGCCAAAGTAATAGCACAAACCAGATCATCAAGAAGGCACCAATACATCATGGATCCAACATGATCATAAAATGTAAGCATATATCTATCCAAGCATAAGGTAAGCACCATCAGTCACATAAGCAACAATAAAACATCCACAGCCAAAACAAGGCATCACCAGAGATCTCATCCAGTTGCACTGAGGCTCTAACACGACATAATGTCGAAGCCACATCCATCAGGATGTCATGTAGGAAGCAAATGGGAGAGGCACTACAAATTTGGGCTTCTTTTCATTGTTTCTGTCTTCATTTTTTGCATAAGGACATTTAATTGCATAATGTCCTACCTTACCATAGTTAAAACACTTGAAAGACAGTTTGCCTTTGTATTTACCATTCGCTTTCTTCAATTTCCTCATGAAATCTGAATTTTCAGAATTAGATTCTTCATCAGAACTTTCACATGATGCACACTTCTTTGCTTTTTCTTTCTTCAAAGCTTTGAAGGCTGCCTCCTTTTTAACTGAAAAATCAGAATTTGTTCTTATCTCAGAGACTGTTAAGATACCATGAAGTGCATCAACAGTCAACGTATGAAGATCCTTCATCTCTTCAACTGCTGAAACTTTGGCATCAAAACACACTGGAATAGACCTTAAAATTTTCTGAACTATAGTGGACTCCTCAATCTTTTCTCCTAAACCCTTGATAGAGTTAACAACTTCATCTACAATGCATAACTTTCACAAATTTTGTCTCTGAAAACCCACGTAAGGTTGCATTCATAGCTTTTGCATTAGTTTCAAAGGCCTTCTTCTCAGTAGGATCCATTGGAGGAGCTGAAGGAATAGTGTAAGCAGTTTCCACACTTAACCAAACATCCAAACCAAGAGACATTATGTAAGTGCGGATTCAAATTCTCTAGGATGCGTAGTTCGAGCCATCAAATAAGAGGGATTCATTCGTAGCCAAACTTTCATGAGAACCCATGTGTGCAATCAGGATCAACCTTTAAGCATTTAAGCTCTATTTCCGAAGGTACCGCACTTTTATACCAATTGAAGAGAACACAGAAAATACTGAGAGGGGGCGTGGAATCGGTATTTCGAAACTTTTAAACTCTTAAATGCAGAAACCACATAAAACATAAGAGAGCAACTATAAGGGCATTAACACCAGATTTCTCGTAGAAAACCTTTTCGAGTAAAAAACCACGGCATATAAAACTTTCATTAACAAAGAATGGGCACCAACTTAAATTACAAATGTGAGCACCAAGCCACAAAGAGCACCAATTCTCAGAGTGCACCAACCCTCTTCAAAGCACCAACTCTGAACACTGAAGCACCAACTCTAGTCAGCCGAGTCACCAACCTCAGATGCAAAACTCAATACAAATTTTTGAACACACAAAACACTTTAAAATATTGACTCAAAGATAATATTAATCTTCAAAAAATGGCTCAAAATATTCACTGCTCAGCATATACACACTTGTCCACACTCGTCTCAGCATCAAACATCAATGCACAATACCATTGATTATACACTTCAAGGATTGCACGACCCAGTTATCTTAGTGATAAATATGGCTTTACTTAGTTTTATTACACGATAATACCTGATTCTTTTTTAAAAATACAGCTTCATTTAAAAAAATAAAAATAGAACAAGTCTCCAATTTGTATATATCAATCTCAAAGGAAATGCATGGCCTATATTTATTTTATGCCCATCTTATTGAGATGCACAACACCAATTCACATGGCTCAACCAATTAATCAGTCAACACGAGAATATTCTGGAAAAACGTTATTCAAATCAAAATGCCCAGGTCAGTCTTCAATGAGCACAATTCTTCCTAAAACGGTTGCATAGACTTTTTATCAACTTCTATTCCATGACTTGCTACGAATCCTTTGATTGGAGGCCTTACAAAGTTTAAACTTAGCCGCCCCATAACCACATGCCAATTATTAAATTCTGAAGTCATCTATAGCTAAGGAGAGTAAGCAATGACTACATATCAAACTTAGCCGCCACATTTAAAGTGCAAAGAAATTAGCTTTTGGAATATTCAATGCTGACATGGCAATCTGACTAAGTGGTTGACAAGCATAGAAGTAAGCAGCTGACAAGCTACTGAAGAGTACACACAACCAGTTTAAGCAGCTCAAGCCTATTCTCTGAAATTTATACGATCCTGATCATCAACCTTTGACATCAATGGCAACATACTCAACATAACTAACTAAAGTACAATAGCTACAATGCAAATAAGAATGATTGCCCAACCATACAATAAATTGTAATTGTGTCGCTTAGTTTGCAACAACGTTACAATAATAGCACAAAGTTATAACTACTTTGTTAGGGATTTACAATAAATCATTCCAAATCACATCGATGCAATGAAGCTGAGATGCATCGCCATGAAAGATCCAATACAACCTTTGGGTGAGATAATGCCATTGATCAACAAGTTTTTTGTCCTTTGGTGCATGAGATCCTTAGGGTTTTTGTGCTTTGGAACATGAAATCATTAGAGTTTTTGTCCTTAAAGCGCCAACAGATCCTCAACTTTTAGTCCTTGAACTCGACATTTGAACACAAATGCTTAGAATGATATACTAGTTAAGTTTTTTGAATATTTTTGTAATAATTGTTTCATCTTGTCTTTTGGCCAATCATACACCCAAAAAGATGTTGAAATTTGCAAAATTGGCTTCAATGCCATTAGTAGCAGATGGCTCAGAAAGCCCATACTTATCAATGCTATTTGCTTTTGAAATGTGCCTAAAATTGTGCATGTTTGGTTGGTTGTACTTGAGAGGCATAGGGGAATGTCCTATGTGAACTGCAATTAAACTCTACAATAATGGCGTGGGGTCTGGAGGGTTGGAAAACCTAACCACCTCATTAATGATGATCAATGCTGTCTATTTTGTTTGCATAATTAGGTGTACACATAGATCCACACCCCCATTATTAAATGATACTTTTATGCTTGTGAAAAGCCTTTGAAGACGTACCATTCATTTGAGCATTAATGATGGTTTAATTGTGCAGGGAGGTATGTGAAATGAACAACGAGAAATGGTAGGAGTGTCGAAGTTGGGCTGTTGGGGAAATCCTGTGCTTATACCACAAGCTGGGGATTGGGGTTTAGAAGTAAAACATACCGGTGAGAGGAACTCAGACTCTTCAACAAAGGCTTGGCAAGAAGCGGGGTTGGGCGAAAAAGGATGACATAGTAGAGAACTCTGAAGACCCAATAGGTGAGGGGACAATGGAAATGAATGGTGAAAGGTTTGTTAGGATGAGGAAGTTCAACTCCTTCACAAGAGCCAAGGAAAGGGCGAAGATAGAAGGAAAGCATGTTGAGAGGAGGAACTTTGAAAGTTCGACAAGCATAAAGGAAAAGCAAAGTTGAGTGGAAAGGCATGCTAGGATGGTGGAGTCCAAAAGTTTGGTGGGGACCAAGGAAAGGTCAGACTTAGATAGGAAGGCATGCTTGGACAAGGAACACCAAAACTTTGATGACTGGCAAACACTTTGAGGATTGGGGATGCCTTCAAACTCAAAGATTTTAGGGACCCTATTTATATAGGCATAGGGGGAAAGGAGATGAATAACACATAAAATTGGACCAAGAGAGATGTGGAAAATAGAAAATAGGAATTTTGGTTCATCACATAGATTATTACAAAAAGGGTACTTGACACTTGTGTGCTCCTTGTCACCTTCTTCTAGGAAAGGACGTTTTGAATCAATTAGTCATAGAGGACATTTGCTAATGGTACATCAATATAACTTAAAACTCTTTGTTTGAATTCTCTCAACCCAAACTAGCTTTCTACATTGAATGCATATCTTATTGGTTGTTGGTGAGACCATTGTTCAGTCCACCTATCTTAGAAGCATCATTGATATCATGGTTCGACAATTACTCTTGGTTAGTCATATGTGTGCTATTAACTCTGTATTGAGCTTTGACCACCATATTTATAAAGTGAAAGAATTTTCCACCTTTGTTCTCTCAACGAAGTGGAGTTGAGGGAGTACTTTCTAATCTTTCTTGTACCATGAAAACCATGGGAAGTACTATTGTTTAGACAAATATTTTGGTTGTTCTCTATCCACTTTCTTCTACTACCCTAATCAAAGATTTTTGATAGTTTTTTTTTGTGACTAGGCTGAGGCATAGTTTTCTTCATAGTGATCCTAGATCTACTAGATTCATTGTTGGAGGTTTTAAGCACCCTTTGGATACTATTGATTCATTTATGGATGGAAATAGATTGGTAAGGCATTGATCATCCTTATGGTCGAATCCATTTAAGGATCCTTAGCACCCCAATTCCCATTCTTATGTTTGTGGCTCTATCTCTTTTCGATAGTTGGAACTCTCATATCACTCCTCCATGATGTAGATTTCAAAGGCAATCTTACACTACCAATTTTTTCCCCACTGCCAACAATTCTTTGATGTTGAATATTAGGAGAGGTTATATGCAGGATTGACTCACTCATAGGATCGTCTAGCCACGTCACCTTAGATGTAGCATTTCTGCAATGAGAATTCTTAAACTCTACATTAGTACCTCTACAGTGATTGATGATAACGTCATTGCCTTGAACAATTCCCAAAATACTAATACCTAAGTATTTTGGTTTCTTGGCTATCTGCTTTTCATTTGTTTCTATTACTTTGGGGAGTCTTCCTCCCATGTATCTTTTTATATTTATACTACTTTGGGGGTTACTTTTTTTAGGTTAGCTTTTGCATGCATATATAACTATTTTATATTTCTATTTTTTGGGGTTTACAGTTTTTAGGTTAGACCTGCCTATATAAATCTATGTTTTGTTTCCTGCTTTTCTTTCTTTATTGTACTTGCTTCATGTCTAGGGCCCCTTTGCCCCGTTCCTTTTCTATTGTATGTTTTATACGTTCCTATCCCTTTGATCTACTGTTTGTCATATTTGGACATTAGTATATTTTTTTTTCTTTTTTATTTCTATCTTCGAGTGCTGCACCATCTTTTTAAATGCTCTATTCTTTTCTCAAATCTGCTGATTTTGTTCTTCTCCCCTGAAGCCTTGTTGTCTTTATAGCTTTGCCCATGGTTGGCCTATGCAACCCACAAATTTTCATTTCATTTTCAATCATCAAATATGAGATCAAATGCACTTTTATCTATAAAATATGCTAGCAATACACTTATAAGGCATGGGGAAAACCTGTTCTGATGGTATTTGATCATATCAACATAGATATGATGTATTATTCTGATGCACAATTCAGCAACAAATGTACTTTTTCTGACATTCCGTTCTAAAGTTTTATGCTTTTGAAACAACAATCTATGGCTGAATATTGATGTTAATACAGCTCTATCACTGCAATTTACATTATATGCCTATTATGCAATTATACAGATTTTCATATACATTCCTACAGTGCCTATTTATAAGCCTTCATATTCCTATGCTACTATTGACGTGTTCTTTATTAGACAAGACCAAATAGTGAAAGAAAGAGCATGCTGATTCTTAAGAGGTCTAATCCACACAAAACAAATTTTAAATTTTTTACAACCTACCCCCAATTCTACTCCACTCAAGACACATCACAATGCCACAAAAGAGTACAAATTTCTTTCTTCAAGAACAGACAAAATGCAAAATCTTCAAACACGTTCATATGCATATAAAAACAAAGATTTAATTAAAGGGTTAAACCCTACCTTGAAAATGATATCCAAATGGTAGAAGTTGATGAAGAGTCTTCAAACCCTGTCCTCCCATCCTTCCTTTCTCTATCCTCCTTCCCTCTGTTCTAGAATTTGCTTTCCCAAAATTTAGATTTCCAAAAGAAATTTCAAAAACAAGAAGTTGCTAAAAGTCCCCTCTTCTTAAAAGAAAGAAGGCTAAAAAGAAAGGAAGAAGAAACTTCCTCACATTACCACCTCAACCACTAACCACCAACTCCCATTTTTGCCAAATTTTGGGAAAAGGAATTTTTAAGTCTTAAGAAACATTTTGAAAAATGTTTTTAAGGTTAAACTAAGCCTTTACCCTTATACTGAACACCTAGGAGCAATTGTAACTTATAAAAACCTTAATTAAGTCACATAAAAAACACAAAAACTTTCAAAAAGAAAATACCATAAACAATTCACGAGGACAAACAAAATAGTTTTTTTTGCAATTAAATAACATCTCAAAACACATCAGGCCACACTTGTAACCACAAATTTACAACATTCAAACCTAAGATCTTAATTCCTCCATATGAATTAAGATTGGTAATTATTGGAAAAATTACACTAAAGGGCTGGCTATGTGATCCCCAAAATCCATTGGCAATTTACCTGCTTACTCAACCGTTTATGTTAGTATATCGTAAGAATAAGAATAGCTGAAACATCAATAGTTAATCTAACATATATACACAATTAAAAATTCAAAACAAATGTCATTTTTTATAACCCTTGACAAATAAATAATTAACACATTAAGTCATATATCATTATATAGATACTTGCATATTCACATAAAGAAAATCATTTGACAATTACAAGCTAACTAACTTTTTGTAATAATATCCAATATAGGAAAGATGTGAAAACATCGTGCAAGAGTCATAGTATCACTGAAATATTCTAACTGGTAATTTCTTCAAAGAAAATTCAATGAATTTATGAATTTTAACTCTAATAAACCAAATTCACCAGTGTAAAAACCTTGAACTTTACGCCAAAATCATTGAGATTTTCTCATTTGCAAGAGCTTGTTTACAGTACTACTGACACGTGGCATAATCTCTCAAGTCCCTTTACATCCACATAGTCATCAACTCTGCCGGTCCACCTGTTTGTGTGAGAAATTAGTACTGGAAGTGAACTTGGTACTAGTCCCAGTAGAACAATTCCTTCTAGAAAAGTTGAGAGATTCGTTATCTTTTTCTCTGAAAATTCTTTAAGGCAAAACATGTAGCCTAAACTCTTCTCTAAAAATTAAATCTGCTACCTCCAGAAAGTTTTTGGGACATATTTTCTCGTTGATTTGGGATGGTCAATGGCTAAAGTGAATATATAGGAAAGACATGTTTTTATTTAATCTAATGGCAAGTGGTGTATTCCTTGGTCGTGCTTGAGATCATCCTCCTTGAAACCCTTCCATGAGAGTATCTCTCTTATTTGTTTGCAAGTTTTGAAAGGATCTAGTGTGTCCCACCATGAGTGCAACATGCAAATGTTTTAGAATCTTTTGTTTAATCTTAGACCTAGGTACTTAAAGGATTCTATGGTTAATCATAATGAGACCAGTTGCTGTCACATTCTTACCATCCTTCACATTTTTCTAAGATGTCAGTAGTTGGCATATTCTGCTACAATATAAGCCTTCTAATCAACAAAATTGATAGAAATAGAACCAAGTGTGGACATTCTGGAAATAATATCAGCTCCTACTTAAAAGGCACAGATTTGGATCTTATCCATTTTTGTTGCTGATCATACCAGTCATGTTGGACAAGGAAGAACATCAAATTGTTGGGATTTCTTTCAGTCATACATCTACCACAAACCGAATGTTGTTTTGAATTTTTCTAAAGAATGCATGATGGCAAGAATCTTCTTGTCATAAATACAGAAATCATTTTTTGAATCTTTCAACTTTTTATTCTACATTGCATTTGGGTGCTCTTTTTGCATTATAACAGCTTCATTTCTCTCTCTTGAAAAATCATATTTTGCAAAAAATGGTTGTCAATAACAAATACCATGAGCTATTTACCTCCCTAAGCTTATTATCAACCTCTGGTGTTGTATCCACCACACAAAAGCTCTTTTATTCCACATGTTGGTCAAGATTGCCAATGGTGAAATCCCTTAACAGGCCTCCTGTAGTATATGCATAGATCATAGAGATCCTTCAATTGTTTCTATGTGGTAGAGGGCGGCCAATCTAGAGAGACTTGGGTCATTTTCTGATCTACTTGATTCATTGTAGATTTGGAAGTGGCCAATGCATTAGTCAAACCAAATGGTATGAGCAAGAAGTGTCCCAAGTGACATGTATTTGCTATTTTTTTCACATCCTCTCCTTCCTTATGAATCTAATGGTGGGTTGATCTTAAATTAATCTTTGAACTGTAAAGTATCCTCTATGATTCAACAATTAACTTATCAATCCTGTGAATAGGGTATGTAGTCAGCGCACACTGCCTATTGTTATGTTTGATAATATTGGTTATCCATCAATGTATTAATTATCGTCAATGTACTAATTGATCATTGGTTGTTACTCTTGGGTAGTTGTAAGTGTTGGTTGGTTGGCGGTTGTGTCTCACTTGGCAATTGTCGGGTCCTTAAAATATGTTATGTTTTGCCAAGGAAGGGGAGACGGTATAGCGGGGTAAATTGTAATCCTTAGCCGACCATCTTTGGTGTTCATCTTTGTAATGAATTCATGAGTGAAAAAAGATATATTTTACTCCTATAGCTGGTGTGCACTGCCATCTATGTTATTATTTCATGTATGTAATTTACTAGGTACAGTAGTAAACATTTGGCGTCATTGCCAGAAAAGAAATCGGGTCAGCATTGCATGATTCATGCCCTTGGATCCCAATAAAAGCAAGAAGAGGCCATAAGGTGGTCAAAGACCAAGTGATCAGATGATGTTTAAGGATTGTAGAACAAAGAGAATGAAGAAGAAGCTTAGGAGAAATTACTAGAAACCTATTGCTCCCTGACGAAATGTACCTCGCCGACCAAGCAAGACAACCATATCAGATGAGGAGTATGAAGAAAGAAAACTTGAATTGACAAACATACTCCACCACATTGAGAATCTTTCCATCTCAAGATAACCTAGAATTGGAGGATTTGAACTGAAGACCCTAGGCAGAGGGAGTACAAGAATGAGTTAGAGCCTGAAAGTACATGTGGTGTTGGGGACACTAGAGGTGGATGTGTAGAGGATGCATGTGTGCCCGAGAGTGCACGGAAAGCACCAAAATGTAGTGTTCGAAACAATCCACCTAGGTCCAACGCATAATGGAGCAAGCATGCAAGAAAGATGATGACTTCTTTAACAAGTACAAATGTGGATCTACAGAAACTACTGAAGTTCACCAGGAATAGGTTAGAAGATCCTTCGAGGCACTAAAAGACATGCGAGACTATTTGGGTAGCAAATGGTCAGGTTGGCAAGGACTATTGACTGAGAGCGTTTCCAACAATGCTACGAGGTATAGCCATCAACTGGTTCACAGAATTGGATGCTTCTTCCATAAACTCTTGGGACACGCTCAAGAGGGTGTTCGAGGTCGAGTAATAAATTGCTACAAGACAACAATGAGATTGTTGTTGAAATTTATAATACCTAACAAGGGAAGAATGAGAATGTACGGGCTTATAATTTTAGGCTCAAGGAATTGCTAGCCAAGTTAGAGAATTAGACAGTTCACAGGTTGAAGAAGAGGTGGTTCATTGAGGGGTTGATTCCCTCATTGCGCAAAAAGATGAAAGTGGTGCCTCCATCCTCGTACGTGGTGCCTACAATTGGGTGATGGACATCGAGAGTGAAAACAAGACTAGAAGCACACAAGTACTCTTCACACAGGGAGAGTCTACTACATCAAAACAACAAAATGGATTGCCGGGCGATTATGGAAATCAATGGCGGAATCAAATACAGTACAATTGTTGAGGATGCCCTATCATATAGTGCTAAAGGTGTAATGAGTGGGGTTACTTCGCACATGACTGTTGGAGAAGGTAGAACAACATAGTTTTTTGTGCAAGTGGTGTGGTCTGAGGAACCATGAGGACACCGATTGCCCAAAATAGAAGGAAGCAAACATGCTGGACTTAGAGCTGAACAAGGAAGTAGCGATCACTAGACTCCAAACTAAGATGACAGTATATCTTGACCCCCATATGAAGAAGGAAAGGTTCAGGAAGCGAAGCCTAACATTGAATGGGCGATGGCAGAGGAGAGAAGGGGCTCAAATGATACTGCCAGTACTCCACCATGGTCGGAGTCAGAGAAAACTATCACGAGATAGATGTTGCAAGCCACCATACTTGTATGAGCATCTGACCTTCTACAAAGCATGTGACAACTGAAGATGGCCATTACCAACATAGTCGGTGATGATGTAGTTGACCAGGAGCATGGCAAGATGACGAAGAAGTCAATAGGAAGCCTGGCCATTGACTTGATGTCGCTGACGGTGGGCATTGGAAGGAAGCCAATTGTTGTCAAGATGGAGATAATGGGACAAAAGTTGACAAACACCATCATTGACGGAGGCTTGAGCATGAATATACTATTGGAGGAGACATGGAAGGGACTTGACAAGCCAACACTCTGGCCACCAAATTTCCATCTAGTAGGTGCCGACCAACACAACATCAAACCACTTGGGACGCTCATGGCATAGAAGGTCACCATTGGCACTCAACATTTCTTTTTGGACTTTTTCATCATCCTACTAGAAGAGGTGTACAAAGCCCTCGTCAAAAGGGTGTGGTTCATCACGAGGAGAGACAACCACAATTGGAATTGGAATACACTCTCCATCGAGAGTAAAGGGAGACAGTACATCATCGATTTGAGGAACCAGGTAGTGTGGAGTTGGCATCCTTTGAATCAAAGTCCGAAGATGAAGAGCTAGAAATGGATGAAAGAAGGAAAGGCATGGAACAAAATGACAAGGGGGTGCTCAAGTTGGAAGATTGTTCTGAAGATGAGATGAGTTCCGTAAATGGACTATTTCACTGGCACATGGAGGACTGTGAGGTATTTTTGCCAACCTGTAATTTTCTTGAAGCTACAACTTGTGTTGAAGAGGAGCCGATGAAAGCATGTAAAATTATGGATGGCACATCTAACAGTACAAAGATGGAATTTAGAAAGCAAAACATAATGAAGAGTGTGGAGAGGCCATTATTTAATTTGCCAATGTAGAGGCTATTGTTTAATTCACACTCTTTGACAGTTGATATATTCCACTCTCGGCCAAGGTATGTTTGTTGTTGGCAGAAGTAGTGGAAGGCGGCCTTGGCAAGATCTTACCTTGGCAAGAACTTGGTAGTATGAAGAAGAGAGAATATTGTACTAGTTTGTATAAAAGTTTGGAGCAAACATCCAGTACCCAAGTTCCCTGTACGCTCTCTACCACATCTGTGTGATGCATGGTTCCGTTGTTTTATGCATCGTACAACACTACCTAAACATTTGGTGGTTTATTTTTTGGAGCGGCATCTATTCACTTTGTACGACACCTCTGTATGGAAATCCCCCACACACCACTTTGACAATTCCATACAATAGATTGGGGCATGGTCTTTGGTGAAGTATTCTCACGTACAAGACCAACACATAGACTTCATATAGTGCTTGCATCACGTACAACACTCTTACGACTCCATATGGCAACTTGATCTAGTTCTGCATCACGTACTACAATCTATACATCCCTTTGTACGACCCTCCAGGCTATTTTTACATTTTGTATGATACCATAAGAGACTTCTATTTTTCATACGACACTTTGGTTCACCCTTTGGAAGGCAGATTTTGCAATCCATACATCATCAACAGACTGTACGACCACTTTGTTTAGTCACACTGCTCGACGTATGAACCATCCATGCAAAGGTGTGTTTTTGTCATTGTTGTGCACCATACAGTCCATTCTGTCATTCGTACAGGTCTGTCTTCAAGCTGTATGCCCTCTCTTGTTCTATTGTGCCGTATAGAGGCAGCAACATCATACTGTATGAGCATGCAAGAAATGTCAAAATCATACATTGTACAAACATTACCAAGGAGGATCCTTATAGGAGAGACTATCGTGCAGTAGGGGTTGACATGTCACCATATGGAGTTGTGCCGTATGGGGTTGTGTTGGCAGACAAGAAACCTATTGGGACCAAATAATTTCCATACAGGTTTCTTTGTTTTGAATGACATCATTACCATACAGTCCATCAAGTCAGCCGTATGGAGTTTTCACACCATATGTCATACAAACAACTCAATATCATTAATCTGTATAACAACAATTTCTTGAAGTCAGCCGCACATCATCAATCATATGGAGTTCTTGCACCATATGCCGTATGGCCAACTCAGTATTATTCATCCATACGACAACAACAATTTCTTGAGTTTGAGTACTTTATTCGACAAGTAAGAGATTTGGCAGGAAGAGATTTTACAACTACATTTTTGGGCTTTATCAATAGTGTTTTTGGTATCTTAAAAATTCAAGAAAATGGTGCACACCATAAAGTTTTGTGTGGTTCTGAAGGTGTTAAATTGGTCTTGGTAGTAGGGGTGTTGTCCCGGGACCTCGCGAGGGGTGTTGCCCCTCAACCCTGCTAGGGGCATTGCCCCAGACTCCCATTTGATTTTTGAAGTACACTACAATGTTGAGTTTGCATAGTACAAGTCGTCGTCTACACTCTTGCCATTAGTCTTCCCAAATACTACTTGTTTGGAAGACGATTTTTTCTTTTGGTGGGGATGATGTTGTCGGCATACAATGCCTATTGTTATATTTGATAATATTGGTTATCTATCAATGTATTATTTGTCATCAATGTACTATTTGTCCATTGGTTGTTACTCTTGGGTAGTTGTAAATGTCGGTTGGTTGATTGTTGTGTCTCTCTAGGCAACCATCTAGTCCTTGAAATATGTTATGTACCACCAAGGAAGAGGGGATAGTATAGTTGGGTAAATTGTAATCCTTGGCCAACCATCTCAGGTCTTCTTCTCTGTAATGAATTCATGAGCGAATAAAGATAAATTTTGCTCTATATTTGGTATGCACTACCATCTGTGTTATTATTTCATGTATGTAATTTACTAGGTACAATAGTAAACAGGGTATATGTTTATCTTCTTGTGCAATTCTTTGTAGTTGATGCACATCCCCATGGTGCCATCTTCACTCTTCACAAGACCACTAAAGAACCAAATGGGCTAGAGCTGATGTGGCCCGTTTTAAACAACTCCTTGATGACCTTCTCCAATTTTTCTTTATACATCTTGAGATGATGGTAAGGATTGATCATGACAAGCTTAGATCCTAGTTCAAAGTGTATGATGTGTTGGAATCCTCTATTGGTTGGCAATCTCAGAGGCATATTATTGTACACCATACTATGCTAACTTGAGAAGATTTTGAATATCAAAATAAAGACTAAGTTTCTTAGGAGGAAATGTAATAGTGTGCATGTCCTCCATCACCAAGCATCTTGCTGCCTCACTAGCTTGACCATTGCAAGTAGTCCTCTTAGCTGTGACCGCTCTTGGTGATCAATCAGAGACACTTATAAGCACCATATCCTTTTCTTGAGATTTGAAGTTTAGCTCCATGGACTTATGATTCTATGAAAAAATGCCAAGAGCCCTTGCACACCCGTAAATGTTGATGTGAGTATTGTGACCACTCCAACATGCAAAATAAAATACGAAGTATCCTATCATCTATTGAATAAGGAAACTTCAAATGCTAAACAATTTGGTAAATGTGTGATCAAATGAAGCAACCCTAAGGTTTACAATGTGAACGAGCGACTTTATGTTGGATATAACTCAATGAATATGATGTGATCTTGTTGTAATCACAAGGGAACTTACGTAAATGCCATGGACTTAATCAATTATTCTCCCTCAAAATGGCTGAATTCTTGTGTCATGAGCCATGATTAATATAATTTAAGATAGACACACATATGATTCATCTCCTATCTCTAAATATATATAAATATATAAGTGAATAATGTTAATCAATAATATCAATTTGTTATATTTTTGCTGTCCTCAATTTTGACATCACAAAATTGAGGCAACCCTACGCAATTTTTCTCATGGATTCGTAGGTGTATCCCCTATGTTTCAACGCATTGATAAAGTGTCATGAAAGCAATTCGTCATCCTTGAATTGCATCTTATGTATCGTTATTTATGCATTGTTTATGAAGGTTGTCGTCAAGTTAAATCCCCTTATTGCTTGTCAGAATGAGTTTTCTTCTTTGACAGTAGGCGCTTGATTTTTGGCAATCTTCAAGTCATTTTCTTCGTTTTTCCCTTTCTTGTTAGTAGTTTTTAATCTTGATTTTCCCTTGAGTCAATAGCCCTTTGAAATACGCTCGTTTCGAGCTATCTTAGACATCAAACGGAGTTGTATAACTCAAGTTATGATGCAAAAGGTGAGGTTTTTCTGGGCGACTGCATATTTTATTAAAAATCCTCCAAAAGTGGGCTTTTTATTGTCAATTGCACGAAATAAAATTATTTTTAATATCTAAAATGGATTTTGACATCCATTTTTAAATTTCAACTCATTTTGAGTTTATTTGACCATAGTTTGCAATGATTTTATGAAAATTGGCTTTTTCTAGTCTATTTTCATGTTACTTTATTAAAGACTATAGTTATATATTAAATTTAATTAAATTTAGTCACTTAAGTGCATAAAAGTGGGGTTTTTATCATTCATTGCATATCATCCACATGCAAGTTATCTTTTAAAACCCATTTCCAATAAAATCTAAATCTTAAATGCATAAAGGTGGGCTTTTCATATGCAATTGCATATACTTAAGTTTAAAATAATGCATTTCAATGTTATGTTTTACAACTTAAGTGAAAAGGTGGCTTTTTCAAGCCTAATTACATGTGCAATTGATATCTAAAAGTACGTATGCACAACTTAAGTGAAAAGGTGGCTTTTTCAAGACCAATTGCATATGCAATTGATATTAAAAATCCCATTTTATAACTTAAGTGGAAAAGTGGCTTTTTCCAAGCCAAATACATGTCTTTTGAAATATGTATTTGCACTCAAAAAGTGCGTATTTAATCACTTAAGTTGTAGAGTGTTATTTTTATATGCAAATGCATATATAAAACAACGTTTTTAAAACCATTGAAGCTAAAATACATGTTATTGACTCCAAAAAGTGCGTTTTTACTCATTTTTTGCTTATGTTTTCATTAAAAAACAAGAAGTGGCGATTTTTGAGAGGAAAACATGTGTTTTTGACTTTAAAAAACCCACTTTTTTGGGGCGTTTCTGGAAAAAACGGGATTTTGAGGCAAGAAATCACTTGGAAAATGGTCAAAACTGAACCGTTTTTGCTCTTTTTTGGGTCGATTTTGCACTAAATTTTCCAAGGATCATTCTTGGATCATCAAAATTGCATTTTAGAAAGTATTTTACTCCGAAAACAGCCCATTTAGGGCACGTTTTTGGGCGTTTTTGCCAAAAAATGACCCATTTTTGGCCATTTTTCTTCATCAAAATCACATTTTTTTCTTCTAAGATGAGTTCTTGGGCATTACTTTTCATTTTCAGCTTGTTTATCATCATTTCTAAGCTATTTTTGATGCCCTAGATGCCGTTTTTTGGTTGTCATTACATGTGCATTGGAAATGGTCAAAACGGTTGCTATTTACGTGCATTTAATCTCTCTTTTCTTCCCACTTGGCTGTGAATGCATGTTGATCCTCCAAAATTGAAGGAAAAAGACTAGGAAAGAGATTTATATATAGTTGTTAAATCCCATCTTTCCTAAATCCGAAAATGCTTTGGATTCATTTCAAATTTTGCCCAAGATTTGGAAAAATTTCTTCTTGTGAGTTGAGGTAATTTTTCCTTAAGTTTTTCTCCAATTGTTTCCAAGTTCATGTTTTGGTTTTTGATTAACATGTAAGTTTTCATTTCTATTTCAGATTTACATGTTATGTTTGTTTTAATGATCCTTCTTCTTCCGTCTACATTCTCCAAGTTGCATATGCAAGTGCTTCATCTTGCTTGTATATGCAGTCGGGATTAAAAACCCTGTTCTTGAAAGAAACCGTCAAAGAAAGAAAACTTATTGATATGCACATGCAAATCCATTTCAAAATCCCATTTTCATGCTTACACGCTCTCTATCCGCACTTGTTATATCGCTGCCACGTGACTTAAAAACTCATGATGGTGGTTGCTTGCATATGCTTGTGCATTTACTTATAATGAAAACACAATATCTCATCATAAGTGGATGTCTTTCCATTCAATTCCATGCATTTTCCATATAATATCCTTGCTGTCCGCATATGCTTTCACATTCCAAAAACCCGTCTTTGGGTTTTTCACCATTAAAAACACTTGTTTTTGAGCTCAAACATTTGCATCCATTCGCTGTCCCACAAATTTTCAGCTATCTCCATATGTTCACAATACCCCAAGCTCACTCATTTGCATCAAAAAGCGCACAATGGTTCCATCTCATAAAGATGTTCTCACCTTGTGGAATTTTCATGTTACATGCTACATGATTGGAGATTCAAAGAAGGACTTTTGGCTTCAAAAGTTTGTGATTGTATTGTTTCCAGAAACAATACGAGTTCTACCCAAGAAGAAGGTTCCTCCTCATCAAGTAAATGCAAGCTAAAAGCTCACCTCCAAGCATTTACATACAATTTTTTCACTTTCCCAAAAGCTGCAAATGGACCTCTAAATCCCGTTTGTGGATGACAAGTGCTCTCCAAAATGGCATGTAATGGGATTTAAAAACCCCATTTACAAGAGAGAAATCATCCCATGCTAAGTGCAAAGAGTTGAAGAATGGAATGATGCAGGCATCGAATGCTTTCAGGAAGAGATACTTTCCAAGGAAATGACCATTATGATACGAGACAGCCAAGGATGTAGGTTCCTATTCCAGATCAAAATGCTTTCACCAAAGTAGAGCATATCAACCATCATGCATCCTGTAGCAGCATGAAGACAAACGAAGGATGATGTAATAGGTGTCGTGTCTTGTCAGGCACTTAGAATATTTTCATCGTGTCTTTGTAATTTGTATTTGACATATGTAATTGCATGTGATAGTATTACGTGCAAAGTTATAACATGTACTCAAGTTGCAAGTGCATTAGGCATGCAACTTTGAATAAGTCAAAGTTAGTTAGTTAGTTAGAGAATAAGTTAAGGCGGTTAAGGGTTTTTCCCTTTTCTCTCCACCTTTCTCTCTCCTCTTTTCCTATATAAAGGAGGGAGCTCATTGTAAATAATCATCTTTTGGCATGGCAAGGCGAGAAAATTTTGCCAGTTTGTATTGTGCACTCTAAGACTTTGTGCTTGGATGTAAATCAGATTGCTTTCAATAAAAGAGGCAGATTGTTTTGAGACTTTGTGCCAATTCAAACTGTTATGTGACGACATTTTCTTAAATTTATTGTGAGTTTTTATGCTTTGATTCAAGAGGGATTTGGATTCAATTGCGCAAACTTTGAGCTGCTTGTTGCATTCAGAGCCAATTTGAACTTTTGAAGACTTTGTGCTACAGAAGAACAAATTGTGATAGATAGTAGTGGCTGCAATTACTTAGGGCTGAAGACTTTGGGCTTCAGTTGTAAGTGTTTTTATTAAATTTGAGAGTATTTAGTAAGAGACTTTGTGCCTTACTATTTATTTTGCTTGAATCCTCACGAGACAAGCGCAGGAGACTTTGGGCTCCTATTTTTATTTCACAAAATATAAAAAGAAAGCTGTTGCCCCTGGTATTGTTCTTATGTCAATTTCACGGTCACTAGTTTATCGTAGCAATAAGACACTTTTTGTTAAGTTAGAAAGTAGTAGTTGAACGCAAATCGTTCCTGAAAAAAGAGGAATTGATTAAGAGAACTGCCCTTTTTGTAATTTCAGTTAAGTTCCTGTTGAAGTCACCTATGGTAAGAAGGGAGCCTCCCCTATTGCTGAGAGGAGAGAGAAATCTCATGAGACGACGTCTAAAGTTACAATTTTGTAAGGTATAGTCTTAGCGGCTTACAAAATTTTTAGGCAACAATTTTATACTAATCAAATTAGTGATTGTGAAATATAACCATTAGTACTAATTAGGTTAATTAATATTAATGTTAATCAATAATATTAATATTAAATAATAATAACATTAATGTACTATTAATAATAATATTGATATTAAGAATCAAAATAATAGATACAGTATAAATAATCAATTTGTATCAATGTATAAATATATAATTAAAACAATCATTAATATTAATATATTAATTATAAACATCCTAATGGACATCCTATTAAGCGTATTAATAAATGATAATTCAGATGGATGAAATGATGTTAGAAAAGGTCGTGACCAGCCATTTGACTATTTATATTTGTTGGAGTGAAAGACTTGAAATCATTGAGAAATAATATAAAATAAGCAAAGGCCCCAAAAGGTGATAATACAAAGTCAATCCTCATTCTTGGGAAGTACATGAATATCCTAAGGTAAATTGGTGAATACCACTAGGTGAATAGTATTAAAGTATGCATTCAATACTCCTTTCCATGATTTTAGTTAATAAAATATTTAAAAGATTAATCATTAAATGAATAATCTTATAAAGTGAATTGCATTAAAAAAACTAATAAATCAATATATTCACTATACTATAGGAGAAAAGTAAGGAAACAATATAGGAGGAAAAATAAGGAAATATATAACCATTAATGAAAAGAACCAATTTTAGATGAGAAGTATTTCTAAGAAACAAGAAATGAATAAGGAATCAAATATAAAGATTTGAAAATCCATTCACTTTTCTAATTTAATAAGGATATATATATGAATATGAAATTAGTATTATTATGTGTAAATATAGATTAGTATTTGTATAAAAGAAATTTATATTAATTATTAAAGTGGGGTCAATGCACAAAGTTGGGTACCAATTCCGCGGAAGTCTTGTAGAAATGAAAGATGTCGCTCGAAATTGGTGCCCGTTTTAGGTTTGGGCCCCCGATCCTAAATTCAAAAAACAGGTGCCCATTTCTAATTTAAAAAAAATAAAAAATGCATTTTAACACTTTGATTTTTTTTAAAAAAAATGGGCCCCCGTTTTTTGAATTCAAAAAACGGGTGCCCATTTCTTAAGATATGAGTAGGAAGTACACATCCGCCTTGGATTTTGTTCCAAAGTCGGTTTGGTAGAACCAAGTCTATGCCTTGACCTCCAAAAATTTGGTTAAGGCACTGGAATGCCAAATTTCTGCCTTACCGTAATTTTTTGAGGGCCTTCCTGATCGTATTATTTTACGAAAGAAAAACCCATTTAGAGTTCTCACTGTCCTGATTTCAAAAATGTAAATTTCATAGTGATGTGATTATTTTTACTATTTTTGCATTATTTATTAGTTCAAAGTGGTACCTAAACGTAAAATAGCAAGGTTCACTAAAACGTTAATAACTTTTTTGTTTTTAGGTTTTTGGAAAATAAATTATATGACATCAATCTAGATACAATTCTCTTGAAGATAAAAAAAAGAATTTTGAAAAAATATGAAATTCTCATCAAATTATGGTGGCCCTACACCAGAGGTTTTGAAAATGTATTTTATAGTCAATTAAAAATTAATAAAAAAAAATATATTCAATAAAAAAATAAGGAAAAATATGCTCATCAATATTTGGTGTCTTAGGTATATTTCTCCAGAAGGATTTGCAAAAATTCATTTATTTAATTCAAAATATGGTGGTCGTACACGGCTATGGTATGGTCCTGAAACATGCTTTTTGAAAACATGGCTTTTAAACATTCCTACTAAAAAACAATTTATACCATGTGGGTATTTAAATAAATTACATATTTGAAAAGTAGACTCCGAGAACTACATTTTCTATTACTAATTTTTTTTGAGATTCAATCTCTAAGTGCCTCAAATTTAGACATCAATTGATAGGAAATTTGAAAAAAAGGGAAAACACTTCCATTTTTTGCCCAAAAGTGGGACTCAACTTCTTGCAGCCACCCAGTGCATAGATGTATATCAAATAATTAATAGATATGCTCTATATCTATATATAAAGAGTTTATATAATTGATAAATAATTATAATAAGAGAAAATTGATTAATAAGTAATCATAATAATGAGAATTAATTAATAATTAAATATAATAATGAGAGTTATGTTAATAAGATAAATGTTTAAAGATTGATACTATATTCTTGAGTCTAAGAATCAAAACTACAAATTGTAGGAGTCTAACCCTTATCTCCTGCTAATGCTCATGTAAGATAGGGAGTGTGTGGAAGGGAAAGGTAGAGTAATTTCGGGCACATGATGGTTGTCCCAACACTGGGGTTATGCCTTGAGAGAGGTCACTTGTAGTCTGTTTCACGCACCCTTAGCATAATAAATCTACCATCTCATGATGTTGTTAAATAGGAAGGTAAGATGGGATTCATACAACCTATACGAGGAGATCAAACCTAGGATGCTTAACGAATTACTTGTTGGTTTTCATTTCATTACATCTATACTTATATTTGAAATATAAAAGATTTAATATATACTAAGTCAACTCCTTAATTACTCTTTAATACTACTAGGGGGGTAGGGAGTTTGTGGAAGGGAGAGGCGGAGTAATTTCGGTCACATGTTGGTTAGTCCCAACATTGGGGTTATGCCTTGAGGGAGCTCGCTTGTAGACTGTTTCACGTGACCTTGGCACAGTAAGTCTTCCATCCTTCTTAGGCTTGTGATTTGGAGTGAAGTAAGAAATTAGGACTTAAGCATGTATTACAAATTATGGATTATTCTTCATATAATTTGATTTAACACATAACGTTGTATTTTGACCATTGGGAAGTGGCATTATTCTAGTAGGGAATCTTTCGAATTTCCAATACTAAATACAATCCAAACCCTAATTGAAAATTTTAGAGAAAATTAAGGCCCTATTAGGGGTCATTGCAAATGGTATCAGAGCATGATTCTGCCATATACAGGGTAAAAAGATAAAACACAGAAGCATTCTAATGAAAACGAATTTAAACGTATATATAGGCAACTTTAAATTATATATATATTAACTATTAAGAATAAGTTATTTATATAAATGACCTTGATTATGTGTATATGTTTTACCTTGTAATATCATCAAAATGAATGGAGGAAGTAAGTTAGGGAATTGCAGTTTACCAGTTTGCCCAAGGGATGGAATTGTCACAGTGGGATGTTCCTGCCTCTTGTGGGCCAAGAGGTGAGTTGTCATAGTGGGATGCAATGCACTCTTGGGCTTAGTTGGGTTGAATAGTTTATAGGCGCTCTCTCGAGGCTTTCCTACCAAACTAAATCATGATTGATTAGGAAAGACGTGTTTAGCATTCTTTGTTTCCAATCAATAAGAATGAATCTAGTAATGTGTATTATGTGTATACTTTGGGTATGCTTCGTGTCTTCATGCATAAATGTGTATACTGTGTGTATGCTTCGTGTCTTCATGCATCAATGTGTATACTTTGTGTATGCTCTATGTCTTCATGCATTAATGTGTATGCTTTGTGTCTTCATACATGTATTTCATATTTTCAAATGTATGACCTTAATTTTGATATAGAATAATTTAGAGCAATGACGTTTGTTATAATACAAATAATGATTTTATCATAGTTTAGATAAGATCATAATTCCCTTTCTATACAAGGAAAGTTATGATAATAATTGCTTGAGGGCAAGCAATTTTGGGAGGGGCGGTCTGTCATGAGCCATGATTAATATAATTTAAGATAGACACACATGATTCATCTCCTATCTCTAAATATATATAAATATATAAGTGAATAATGTTAATCAATAATATCAATTTATGATATTTTATACTAATCAAATTAGTAATTGTTAAATATAACCATTAGTACTAATTAGTGTTAATTAATATTAATGTTAATCAATAACTATTAATATTAAATAATAATAACATTAATGTACTATTAATTATAATATTGATATTAAGAATCAAAATAATAGATATAGTATAAATTATCAATTTGTATCAATGTATAAATATATAATTAAAATAATCATTAATATTAATATATTAATAATAAATATCCTATTAATAAACATACTAATGAACATCCTATTAAGCATATTAATAAATGATAATATAGATGGATGAAATGATGTTAGAAAAGGTCGTGACCAGCCATTTGATTATTTATATTTATTGGAGTGAAAGACATGAAATCATCAAGAAATAAAATAAAATAAGCAAAGGCCCCAAAAGGTGATACAAAGTCAATCCTCATTCTTGGGAAGTACATGAATATCCTAAGGTAAATTGGTGAATACCCTTAGGTGAATAGTATTAAGGTATGCATTCAATACTCCTTTCCATGATTTTAGGTAATATAATATTTAAAAGATTAATCATTAAATGAATAATCTTATAAATTGAATTGCATTAAAAAAACTAATAAATCAATATATTCACTATAATATAGGAGAAAAATAAGGAAACAATATAGGAGGAAAAATAAGGAAATATATAACCATTAATGAAAAGAACCAATTTTAGATGAGAAGTATTTCTAAGAAACAAGAAATGAATAAGGAATCAAATATAAAGATTTGAAAAATCCATTCACTTTTCTAATTTAATAAGGATATACATATATGAATATGAAATTAGTATTATTATGTATAAATATAGATTAGTATTTGTATAAAAGAAATTTATATTAATTATTAAAGTGCATAGTGTAGATCAAATAATTAATAGATATGCTATATATCTATATATAAAGAGTTTATATAATTGATAAATAAGTAATAAGAGCAAATTGATTAATAAGTAATCATCATAATGAGAATTAATTAATAATTAAATATAATAATGAGAGTTATGTTAATAAAATAAATGTTTGAAGATTGATACTATATTCTTGAGTCTAAGAATCAAAACTACAAATTGTAGGAGTCTAACCCTTATCTCCTGCTAATGCTCATGTAAGATAGGGAGTGTGTGGAAGGGAAAGGTGGAGTAATTTCGAGTACATGATGGTTGTCGCAACACTGGGACTATGCCTTGAGGGAGGTCACTTGTAGTTTGTTTCAGGCGTCCTTAGCATAATAAATCTACCATCTCATGATGTTGTTAATATGAAGGTAAGATGGGATTCATACAACCTATACGAGGAGATCATTCAAACCTAGGATGCTTAACGAATTACTTGTTGGTTTTCTTTTCATTACATCTATACTTATATTTGAAATATAAAAGATTTAATATATACTAAGTCAATTCCTTAATTACTCTTTAATATTAGTAGGGGGATAGGGAGTTTGTCGAAGGGAGAGGCGGAGTAATTTCTGTCACATGTCAGTTAGTCCCAACATTGGGGTTATGCCTTGAAGGAGCCCACTTGTAGATTGTTTCATGCGACCTTGGCACAGTATGTCTTCCATCCTTCTTAGGCTTGTGATTTGGAGTGAAGTAAGAAATTAGGACTTAAGTATGTATTACAAATAATGGATTATTCTTCATATAATTTGATTTAACACATAACATTGTATTTTGACTATTGGGAAGTGGCCTTGTTCTAGTAGGGACTGTTTCGAATTTCCAATTCTAAATACAACCCAAACCCTAACTGGAAATTTTAGAGAAAATTAAGCAAGGCCCTATTAGGGGTCATTACATCTTGAACTGGCTTGAACTCCAAAGAAAGATAGAAACAAAGGTGTTAAGGTTTTTTTAGGATCATTGCAAATGTAATAGCACTATCTTATTGTATGTGTTTTCCAAATGCATCGATCTCTTTGTATTTATACATGACAAGGACAAGAAGAGACATGTCCCTTCATGGGACATGTCTATTCATTAATTTATTTTATCAATTTAACTATTTAGTTATTATGAGAATAAATATAATCTAACTTTATATATATATATATATATATATCAATGTATATAGTAATATCAATTATTATATATATTGATATATATGTATATATATAATAAATCATTTCTCATAATAATCATATAGTTATTATCTATCTGACCGATGCTACAAACATCAACACTCCCTCTTAGCTAGGGAGGATAAATCAATCCAATGTCAACACTTAAGACACTTGACAACATCAATTATATGATGTAAGCAATAAAGGCATCATCCTCATGATGTAATCAATAGAAACATAGTCTCAATGTGTGGATTGCCTCCATCGACGATTCTATCCACAAGTCCTCAGGTGGATTGCCTCCATCGGTGATTCTATACACAAGTCCTCAGGTGGATTGCCTCCATCGGCAATTCTATCCACAAGTCCTCAAGTGGATTGCCTCCATCGGCGATTCTATCCACAAGTCCTCAGGTGGATTGCCTCCATCGGTGATTCTATCCATTTGATATCTTGAGTATTGGCCTATCAGAATGTCAACACATGACATTCACCTAACTACTCAAGAGTTCATAAAGATATCATCTCATGATATCGAGAACATTGGCCTGCAGAATATCAAGTCTCATGCTATTCACCAAGTGCTTAGAGTAATGGCCTACAGAATATCAAGTCTCATGTTATATACCAAGTACTCAACAAATGTTCATAGGTAATGTGCACTTACCATAAGAACATTCACATCATCTATTATGATCTGTTTCAGCCATCACAAGATGTCTATCACAATAGAAGATGCCATCTATTATGATCTGTTTCAGCCATCACAAGATGTCTATCACAATAGAAGATGCCATCTATCATGATTTGTCTCAGCCATCACATGATGTCTATCACAATAGAAGATGCCATCTATCATGATCTGTTTCAGCCATCACAAGATGTCTATCACAATAGATCAAGTTATTGTAAGATCGTCACCTTCCAATAACTTTTACAAATACAAGTGATAATCATTTGGAAGTCGTCACTTCCTCATGATTTACACAGGGGGCAGGCCCATTAAAAACATTCATGGTTCATTAGTATAATAATCAATTATATCAAGTTTACGTCATAAGTGTTTCACCTTCAATAGCTCCCTCTCAATCAATATGATCAAGATTGTCACAAGTTGACTGAACCATCTGCTCCCTCTGAAGCTCAAGTTTATCAACTTCTTCACCTCTTTTGAAATGTCAGACTCTCTTTGCATCTAGTCTTTATCATCAATTCGTTTCCAAGCATCAAGTTCTTTCTCCCTTGAATGCAATTATCTTGTACTTCTGTCCTAAAGGTATGCCAGAGAGAGATTACAAATAGCTCACTAAACTATCTCGACCGGAAATACCAATGATAGAAGCATACAATATTTTACTAACTAATAATATAGAATGTATTACAAACTCAAAAATTATGTGCATTAATAAAATATGAAATACTTATCTTTTATAAATTTCAAATAATCCATTCTGTAAGGCGAGCCCATATAGAAAATATCATGCAAATTCACAAAATGATGTCGCCATTCTTGAACATTACCATAATTCTTCACATGACCTGTCTTGAATATCCAAAGGTTCTATACACTATGACAACCTTTAATGGATCTCCCTTCAAGCAGTTAGGCTTTTAAAGAAGGAACCTCGCTCTTTTACAGATTTTGCATAGACCCGTACACAGTCGGTCATAACTTTTGAACCTGACATTTTCTCTCCAATCGCTCTAGTGAGATTCTTCTAAATTTGTTTATCACCAACATATCCAAAATTCAGAAAAATCCAACGGTGCATTTGTGAGATATGGTCCTCGTACTAAGACTGTATTTTCTGAGACAGTCACTCATTCACCATCAACAAACTACTCTCTTACATTTGCAACTTGGCTCTGATACCATGTTAAGGTTTTTTTTAGGATCATTGCAAATGTAATAGCACTATCTGATTGTATGTGTTTTCCAAATGCATCGATCTCTTTGTATTTATACATGACAAGGACAAGAAGAGACATGTCTATTCATTAATTTATTTTATCAATTTAACTATTTAGTTATTATGAGAATAAATATAATCTAACTATATATATATATATATATATATAGATAGTAATATCAATTATTATATATATAATAAATCATTTCTCATAATAATCATATAGTCAGTATTATTTATCTGACCGATGCTACAAACATCAACAAAAGGAAAGGGTTTAGAGAGTCTAATCTAATACCTAAGGACAATGATATCAACGGATGATGCTTAGATGAGTGAATTCCTTAACCAAGCTTTTCTTCGCCAAATGAAACAACTATACAAAGATGATGCAATCTTCAAAGGTAACGAAGGATTTTCATATTGTAATCATTCATCCAAACACCCAATACCAACACAACCCAAATGAACATCCACAATCGAACCTGATGCTTAAATTGGGTTCAGACTAACCATGCATTGTGGCTTGCACTCACAAACAACAAATGGTATGAACATGAAATTCATCACGCATCTTCACATTTCTCCATTTCAATCAATGAACCTTAACTAAAACTTGGACAAGTAGAAACCATGCAAAATATTGAAACAACACACAAAGATCCACCATATCTTCAATGAAAATTGTATATTAACTTCAACATTGTCTTGGCAACAATCTCTGATCTCCTATTGCTACTCCTAATCTATATCTAATATCTAATGACTAACTTTTTTAAAATGAGAAGGCCAAGCCTTTTATAGACCTCTCAATTACAATGAAGAGCCCAAATTGATTTGAAATCAACATCCGAGATAATTCAAGGAAACCCTAATCAGGGTTAGTTACAACCATTGCTAATAATCATTTAATGCCATCCAATGAGATGATTACATTACTTTGAAATACATATCCTCTCAAGGATGAACCAATGAGAAAATTGCTTGTAGTAATATATTAAATGCCTTCCACATGTCCACTTGTGAATGAGTTTATTTGGGTGAACTTGGACATGTCGACTTGGAGTAACTTGATTGGATGAAGATGAATAGGTGCCACCTCAGCATGCATGTCTTGTTATCTTTGTTTCAACTCCACTTCTTCATCTTCATAAAGAAGTCTTTGCATCTCCAACAGCATCTTTGCATATCCAATAATATCTTTTGATACTCAACATTATTTGGCTTTCGATCAATTGTGATGGCTCATATTCCCAAATTGCTTCTTCTTTATGAATTTTCTTCATTCTCTTCGTTTTGGAAATCTTCTCTTTGAATTGTTCTTGAAATTGTCATTGTCTTGACATCTTGCCTTGAATCTCCTTAATGTCTTGAGTTTGTAGACCTTCATGTGGTGAATGAGTGACTTTCTCAGAAAATACATTTATCTTGAATTGAATCTCCTTCATGTGGTGAATCTTTCTTCTTTCTCAGAAAATACATTTATCTTGAAACTACTCTTTATCTTGAATTGAATCTCCTTCATGTGGTGAATCTTTCTTCTTTCTCTAGGAATATGGGTTTGGTACACTTTTTTTTTTGACTTTAGAATGCAAAATGTTATATGAAACTCTTCATTATGTGCTCTATATTCCTGGAGATCTATCAACTTCTCATCTCCTTTTTGTGACGTTGTAGGTGAAACTAGATCCTACTTGCTACTCTAGGACTGAACTCTTGCTATTTTTTGTTGTTATATTGTCTGCTTTTGTTCTTACAACTCTTCTGTGAGATTTCCAATATTGATCAAAAGTTAGTGCTTCTTTGAAAGCATCAAATCTCTTCTGATAGTCATCAAAGATTCTGTCAATCTCCTCTTCCCATGGATGATGTTTTTGGCTGGAACTAGATTCTACCTATCACTTTGAGAGTGCAACTTTTGCAACCCTTTCTCCAGTAGCTCAAACGTCTTGTGCTAGTCATCTTGTCTCTTTCATAATTGAAGCATTTGTATTTAGAAAACGATCTAGATTGCTTCCTGTTATTAGATATATAAAGAATTCTTTCATGATTCACTAATTTGTGAATGTGAACAAGCAATTTACCTTGCAAGTTGGCAAGATTAAAGCTCTAATACCATTGTAATGACCCTTAGGTAAAACATTCATTTTAAATATTTAGACTTGAAATAACCACCAAAACATTTTGACAATAGATCATGTAAATAGTACAAATATGAAATACTCACAACACATAACAGATTTGCACATCATGTACTGGATGGACCTAAATACTTATTCAAATATTTCATTTGAGTACATTTTTGTTGCAAATGATTACAAAGATTTGCCTCTACGACAAGTACAAATATATTTAAAAAATACCTAGGATGCTGAAATGCTCGAAATGCTGAAGTCCTCTAAACTTGTAATGTGGATGCAACCTCTATATGAAGCAACCATTAGGAATTTAAAGGAGGTTTATCCTTTGAACTCTTGGAAACCAATGGGATTTCATCCACTAATCTCCAAAACCTATGAGTTTCATCCTCAAATCAGTAGTTGAACACAATTGTACTTGAACTAGGGCTATGGTTTGATAAAAATGGCCAAAGATTGAAATTGACGAAGTTGTCTACTTTATATAAAGGTTGAAGGTCTAGTGTGGGTCCACATGGGCTAAAAAAAGCATTTGATAGTTTATTGCCATTTTATTGCATTCAAATTGAGGCCATAAATGGTGTCCTTGGTCGTCCATGGTGATAGGTGAAATTTTTTGTTTGAATAATGGGGGTTTGGGAAAAGACATGCATGAAGTGGGGGCCAAGGGAAATACATGCTTGAAGGATGCAATGGTAATAGGGACTAAAGGATTGGGAGTCAGGATGTTGCTTAGATGTATTTCCATTTGGTATGCTAACACTATGTTCTTTAAAGTATACAAGTGAAGGGTTTAGTGAATAGTATGCAAGGGTGTTAGGATGTGAGGGGATGCAAAGGTTTGTAGGCCTTGACAGATAGAGTGGCAAGGCAATGGGAATTAGGCTTCAAAGATATTTGATCCCGGAGGTAGAGGGGTTGAGCTTTGGAGATACTTGATACATTACTAAATGTGGGGAGGAGCTAGGATTGGTTAATGGAAATACCTGATGCTAGAGGGCAATAGAACCTTAAAAACTTGATGGGTAAAGCGTAAGACAAACTAGGTTTTTGGGAAATATAGAGAGTTTTAAGGTAAGAGGAGTTTGGGAGCCCTATAGAAAACAAAGGATTGAGAAAGAGAGGAATTAGGGAATGAAATAAAGGTATGATAGCATGAGAAAGCTTTAAATCTTGCCCAAAGGCAGGAAAGTAACCTAAACACTATCCAACTTAAGTAAACTGAAAAGGGGACATTACATTACCTTTTGCTGACCAAAGTGTCTCTGTACAGATTTTACATCTCCTTAGTATTGAGTCTTGACCAGTGCTACGAGACTCGGACTCGCCTTGGACTCAACAAGCTGGATTCGAGCTCAGACTCGGACTCAGCGCCTAGACTTGACAAACTGAAAAACCCAAGAAATTCAAAGATTTTTAAGGATTTAAAGCTTTTTTCATGCATCATTCAGTCAATTAACATCAAAGACACAATAATTGAGATAAATAGAAGCTACTTTGCACACATAAACAAGTTTACATTGATCACATAAGTATAAATGCGAATTTATGAAGGAAATAAGTTAACTGTTAAACTAGTTACTAAATAACACATTAGAAATCTGAAATATAAAGTGTCATTGTCAAAAGTCTACAATATTCATGGAATATGAAATCCATGGAATGAAAAGTTCAAAACATATATCAAAATAAAAGCTAGAGCCTAGAAGACTAAGGCCCTATGTCTTCCTACGTGTACGCCTAAGATAGGTCATGGAATATTTTGCAGCCATCTCCTGTCCCTGTGTCTGAGGCTCAACCTCAGTGGCATCCTCATCATCCTCATCCTCCTCATAATCATCATCATCCTCAGACCCCTCACTCTTAGCCTCAGGGTCCTCCATTGGGTCTCCTCGCGCTCTAGCCAATCGAATTGCTAATCTATTTTCTAAAACCCCTATATTCTTCTCCCAAGCCTTTTTCCTCTCTTCTAAGTCTTTGCGAATGATGGAATGACTTTTTTAGGTCTTAGAATCATTAGAAAATCCTTGTTCTTGCTTCAATTTGCCCTCAAAAAGCCAGGAGCAGTTGTGGGAGATAACACTGCTGAAGGCATGTTGAATCCTTAAATTTGGCTAAGTTTGGAATTTTTTGAAAATCTAGAATCTGCATTTTAACTCCTATGAAGTTGAAACCTATCTCAAACATCCTGGAATGTATTTATACAAATATAACCTAAAGTATAAGAAATAAATATTTCTTATACTTAAATGTTATATTTGTATAAATCCTCCTGCCCCGGAGTCAAAAAATGACCGTGTATGACATGTTACCAACAAAAATCTTAAAATCAGTAAATTTTTTTTTGTTTTTGCTTTTGGACGTGGCTGGACGCACCGAGTCCAGGCCACGGGACTCGGCGAGTCCTGCAGACTTGCCTAGGACTCTACCGAGTCCTGGAGCCGGGTCAGTTTGCCTCGGCAAGCCTGGCTCGGCTCGGGACTCGCCGAGTCCTGTAACACTTTTCCGACTCTTGACACAACCTCTTCTTAAACTCTTAAAGATGTTTTTTACATCAAATCATGGTTCTTGGCATATAACAAGTTTGGCATAAGTATATGACTAATCTTTTCGAACAAAATAAAGTGTAGCATTCTGAGTTAAATAGATCTAGAAATTTTGAGAGATAATGTTGTTTGAAACATGATTTCATGCAATTAGAGGAATTTTCTTTACACATTTATATTTATATTTGAGTATGGGGTGCACTTGAAGCTATAGATGGTGTTGGGAATGTTGAAATGTATTATATTTAAATATTGTATAGAAAGGATAATGAATATGGTGCATCTTTTTTACATGTGCTCTATGTTGCTTGCTTGAAATTGAACATTGCACAACTCAATGAGGTGAGTCATTTATAAAGGTAGGCATGTGAAAGGCTAGCTTATGTGTTTATAATATGTATTAAAATAATATTGTAATATTTAGCCTATAATGGTCATTTAAGTTATTTAAGTAGTTTAGTTAGTAAGTTTATATCCTGTAAATCAGTCAGTCAGTTTTAGTAACTTCTGTTCTGGTCTCTAGTTCTTGATCATTTCCATTATGGAAAGATCCTTTGTAATTTTCTATATAAGGAGTATTCCCCTCTGTTAATGACAACAATCAATTACCATTTCATGGTATTAGAGTAGAGGTAGTTGTTTGATGAAATTTTAATAAAATTTGTGAATTCATCACCTGGAATTTATTTCTAGAAGTTTTTTGAAATAATATTTTATGAATAAATTGTGGATTTTTTTACTGTATGCATTCGTACGAAGAATTTTTTTGGTTTTTTTTTTTCCAAAATAAAATTGAGGTTTTTTTGAGAATTGTAGGTTGAAGTTTTCTTTTGGGCACCTATCTGCCGCTTTGAGGAATTTTCTCACATGATGTTCATGAGGCCAACCCTAGCGACAATTCTTTTTGTTTTGGTTCACATTTTTTGCTGAAGCTCGCGATGATTAGAGGGTTTCCTTTGTCTACAACCCATGTTTTTTAGTCTTTTGTGAATGCGAGCTTAGGGTATTTTGAAGAATCTTGACGATTTTTTTAAGAAAATTGTGGTCTTCTTCATCTAGGGCTTTGCATGATTCTTTCCAGAAAAATGTGGTTTTGTACATTTTCAAAAATAATTGTGGAGGATGTTTGCATGATTTTTTTCCTTAAAAATCATGATTTTCTTTTGCTGTTTTTTGGCAAATTTTTAAAACAAAAATCATGGCCTAGGGTTTCGGCAATTTTTTCCTCAAAATGACGAGTACTTGTTTTTTGATGATTTTTTCAAAATCATGGGTTTTTACCTTTTTTTCCTCAAAACAAAGGTTTTTTGATGATTTTTTCCCAAAAACCATGTGCGATTTCAGCATTGCATCTAGGGTTTGATGATTTTTCCACAAAATTGTGGTGCTATTTTGCAACAACTTTTTTTGACGATTTTTTGACAAAATCATAGGTTTCAATTTTTTTGCCAATATTTTATCAGCAAAAATTGAAGCTTTTTGAGAAGACGATCTCGATCTTTGGATAGCGGGAGGGATGGCTTCGTTACCCAACATCATGTTGGAAGGCACTCAGAGGTTCAATGGCAAGAACTGCAATACTTGGAAGTAGAGAATACTCACTATATTTGAGTACTAGTGTCTTAATCAGGTTGTTCTTGGTAGAACTACTCATCCCACAACTGTGTTGGAGCATGTTTATCGTTGCACCAAAAGATTGACTTGTTAACCTCCGATACAATTGCGAGAAATAAACAGATCCACGTGAGGTGGTCAATCCACGTCTCGAAGTCAAAGGGGGATGTTGGCGATTAGTCCAACAATCCCCCCTCAACGTCACTCGAGGGGATTTGAACCCATGACCTAACTCTGATACCAATTATTTGGAACATGTTTTCCTTTGCACCAAAAGATTGACTTGTAAATGCTTGATACAAATGCCAGATAAATAGATCCATGGGAGGTAGTTAGTCCATGTCTCGAATTGGAAGGGGGTGCTGACAATTAGTCCGACAAGCTGTGGGTAAAGGCTAGGACAAGTTTGATGAGCGTAATTGAGAAGTGGTTATGCTACTTAAATTATTTGTCATCAATGAGATGCTTCCAGAAGTGCCATCAGACAAGATTGCTACAGAGATTGGAGTCACTTAAAGGATGTGCACAAGACGTCAGATAAAGGTAGAGTTTTCTTCCTTGAAAATATGTTGTTCTCGATTATGATGAATGATGATGTCTTTGTAGGATCATCTCACGAAGATCAAAGACATTTGCAATCAACTAGAGGCCATTGGTTGCAAGATGGAAGAAGAGGATATGGTGGTTATCATGCTGAAAAACTTACCATGATCCTATGAGCACTTCATCAAAACTCTCGACATTACATCCACTAATGTTGATTTGAAGTTTGAAGACCAGTGCAACAAGCTCTTGCAGCAAGCTAGGTGGAAACAATAGTTTGGTAGCAGCAACAAGATTGCTAGTGTGGAACATGTGTTTACTGCAAATGACGAAGGCAAAGGTAAGTCCACTTAGTAGGAAGGACAAAGTGAAAATAATGATTCTTCAAAGAATCTGAAATCTATCACATGTCATCATTGTGGTAAACTTGGTAATGTACAAAAGTTTTGCAAGAAGCGGTTGGCTGATCAGAAGTCCAACCAAGGGGGATCTTCGCAACACTCATGTCACAGAGCATTCTGAAGAGGAGTCAGCCTTCTATGCATTTGCGGCCAAAAGACCAGCAAATTCTGCATGGTAGTTAGTAGAATGACCATTGAGGGTATTAAAGTAATATTGTAATATTTAGCTTATAATGGTCATTTAAGTAGTTTAGTTAGTAACTTTCTATTCAGTCAATCAGTCAGTTTTAGTAACTTCCGTTTCTATCTCTAGTTCTCGATCATTTCCGTTATGGAAAGATCCTCTGTAATCTTCTAAATAAGGAGTATTCCTCTCCTTTATTAATGACAACAATCAATTATCATTTCAATTTGAACTTGAGGTTCTTTCTTTGTCCTCATAAAATGATAAAGTCTAAACTCAATTTTAGGGACTATATCTTGGCAAACAAACTCAATTTAGGTTGATTTGTAATTGCTATTAATATTAAGGCTGAAAATTTAATTTATAAGTTTGTGGTCATCTAATATATCATAGTGGTTGCTTATGTTTTTCGTGGTGATGTTTGTGTTATTTTTCAAGTCCATGCAAATAGGGAACAATGTGGTCTGGTGACTTGCCAATGGAGAATGAAATTGGAGTGTCATGCAAATAAAATTCATTATTCCTTTCTGGTACTGAGTGGGGGTCATTCACACAAATGAGTACTATTTTCTTTATAGAACTCTGTAGTACACTACCAGTAAACTGAACTCTGACAAAAATGTTCCATAGTTTTAATATATCAAAAGTATACCATAAACTTCTGAAACTTGAGAGAAAACATTTGAAGAGCTTAACCGAATAAAGAAAATATTAGAACATACAGAAATTTCTAGAAACAGACTTGAATGTCCTGGAATGATGAAAGTTGGCCTGAGCAGTAATAAATTCTTTGCAGTCAGTCAGGGAACACATACCTTGAAGAGGATCCTTCTAAATTGCTTGTTGTGTCAATGTAATAGGGTGTGATATTCTCTTCTCCTCTATGAAGTGTTTAAGTCAGTTTTTTCTCTGTTTCCTTATCCATGTTGATTCCCTCTCTTGTAAATTTCAATCTAAAAATTTGATTTTTGAATCATTCATTTTATTTTATCATTTTTTACGTCTCTTTTGTTGTAGATTTGAATTGAAATTGACCACTTGGATAAAGTTCTTATTTTAAAGTGACTTCTTTGGAATTTTTCTTTGGTGTATCTTATTTTTAGAACATGCACATGAATTGGTGTTATCCATTCAAATTTGACAGTTTGCAGATACCTAGTCCAAGTCCCCCAAACAATATAACAAATGATTCTCCAAGGTGGCGTCGGGTCCTTCTGAAAGTAAGTGGCGAAGCACTTGCTGGAGATGGTGAACAAAATGTTGATCCAAAGGTAACATATACCTTTTTTCCATGGAACAGATGCTTGTCTATGCAGATCTAGATGGCATTTATTATGAATTTAACTATCTATTAACTGTGAAATATTACTTAATGGTGGAGAAATGGAGATGTAAAATATATTAAGAGGATTTCTTTGGAGAGATGTTCAACAGGGAGCTGAGATGTGGCAGAACAAATGTTAAGCCTCTAACTCTTACACGTGTTCTTATTATTATTGGCTTATGTAGTAACCTACATGTGACACATCCGACCTTTCGAGCAATCTGTTAGTAGGTTCTTAGGTTTTCTGTTTCTTGTTAGGTTGGTGTATTTAAGAGCTCAGGGGCTTTTTAGGTTTTCTATTTTTTAGACTGATTGTGAAATCTAGCCATGCAGATCTGTGTGTTTATGAGCAATGTTTTACCAAAGAATTGGGTTTTATTCTTCAGATAACGATGGCCATTGCCAGAGAGGTTGCTTCTGTTGCTCATCTTGGCGTTGAGGTATTAAAATACTAGACTCTTTATATTTTTCTAAATATCGATTTAATTCTTTTTCCTCTCTCAGCTTTTGGTATTATCAAAAGTCCTTAGGAATTTGGCAAGTGATGTGATGCATCATCCATTAAATTGCATAATACTTTTATAATTTTAATTTATTGGGTATTTTTTGGCTAATTTTACTTCAGGTTGCAATAGTGGTTGGAGGGGGAAATTTCTTCCGTGGATCAACTTGGGCTGGATGTAGTGGATTGGATCGTTCTTCTGCAGATCATATAGGGTATGCAACATTTCTTTATGTGTCCTTTAGGATGCAATTGCTATTTTATATTTCAGTTCATTTAACATTACCTTTTTATCTTTTCATGTTACATGTAATTAAAAAATTCAAAAGATCAATGTTGCCCACAGTAATCTTTTGAATAAATCTGAGGTATCTGATCAGTAGCTTTTATGTCAGAAGCTTGGTTGTTAGAAATGTAAGCAAACAAATATGTAAAATCTATCACATTCTTACAGATGAATGGGTTGCCATCGCAGATTCTCTCACCAAGTTAGTTAACTTTGGGCAGTTGTTTTTTGTTGAATTGAACTTGAGAGCATATCATTCCTAAATTTTCATGCGCAATTGTTCACAACTTACTTTATTTTACTACTTGGTACTTTGCTTATATGTCTTGAAGAAGGTAAAAGTCATCTGGAATCTGGATGATAACACTGCGTCCAATTATCGGGATATAAATTGGCTCACAGATCTCTTGCAAAATCTGAACTCCGTAAGAGAGTTGGGAACAAATATGTATGGACATCTTCAAAAGTTTGAACAGAACATGAAGAGATGAAAAATATTGAAGTGGGTTGTATTTGTTGTCTAACCTTATCTGAGTAGGCTTGATTTGTCACATTTTACCCTCAATCTGCAGTTACATTTGTTTCATATTTATGCGTCTCAGCAAGTTTTCTTGTTAGGATTTGTAAGTTGCAGTGAGTTAGCCAGGAAACACAGAAAACTAATAAAAAAATTGAAAATAGAAAATAAAAGCATTAGAAACAGTTTTTTTTTCTCTTATTATTTTTTTAAAAATTACAGAGTCTGAGTCCAACATTGGCTTGTTGAGTTTTCATCGAGTCTGACTACTTCTATGGTTTGTATTTTCATTTTGTAATGGGGTGCAGTACCAGATATTCCAACTCCACTGCAGTAGAAATTAAAATACTTTACAAATTACAAATGATTCATTGATTAGTGATGAATGAGTTTGACTTTATATCATCGTTTTTCTCAAGATTGTCTATTATGACATTCTTTTATTATTCTAAAGTGAAAGAAAGCTGTTTTTTTGTTGCATCTTTCATTGTAATATAAATGGACATATTTCTTTTATGCATGTGTATATGGTAAATATAATTTTGGAAAATGGGAAGATAAACTTTGGGGACTGTATGTAGGATGCTGGCAACTGTTATGAATGCTATTTTTTTACAAGCAACAATGGAGAGCATTGGCATTCCAACTCGTGTCCAAACTGCATTTCGGATGTCAGAAGTTGCCGAACCTTATATACGAAGAAGAGCCATCAGGCATTTGGAGAAGGGAAGGGTTGTCATCTTTGCTGCTGGAACTGGCAATCCTTTTTTCACAACAGACACTGCAGCAGCTCTTCGTTGTGCAGAAAGTAAGTGTACATTTGCTCTCTTAAGGATCAAGAATTTTGTGTCTTGGCAGTGCCATGGAAGTATCTTTGAATTGTGTTTTGTGCCTCTGATCTTTGAAATTTGGTTTATCCAGTAAATGCCGAGGTTGTGTTGAAAGCAACAAATGTTGATGGAGTCTATGACAATGATCCAAGGGTTTATCCAGATGCCTCTCTTCTTGATTTTGTTACTTATCGTGATGTCACATCTAAAGATCTATCAGTGATGGATCTAACAGCAATAACACTCTGTCAGGAAAATAACATACCCAGTAAGTATTGTATCATATGATGGTTATTTAGTTATCTGAAGTGATGATTTCTTACAACTGATCCGCAGCATCATCATTTGTTCTGCAGTTGTGGTTTTCAATTTGAATAAGCCAGGAAATATATGTAGGGCTCTTTGTGGTGAGCATGTTGGCACCTTGATTGCTGAAAAGTTGTTGAGTGAGCAAACATAGCAAATTGGGATGTGAGTTTTATCAAAATTATGTACTCCATGATCGTGGTCTGATCCAAATATTTAACAGTGGCTGAACTTGCTTTTCCTCATTTCTGCAGTGCTCTTCTAAAAGCATTCCTGTACCTGCAGCAGACAGATCTGGTAACAAGTCTGAATACCCAACAATTACAAGAAGATTATGTAAATACTGATCATTTTTTACTTGTATGTATGCCAAAACCACACACTATCTGTGCATAACGAGACTTTTGAAATAATTACCTTTTCATCCATAAAAAATAGATTAGTTTTATTTTTGAGGGAGCTTGTTAGGAAGTTTTAGTAATTTAATGGCCCTTATCTAGGGTTTGTTGTCTCTTTTCCTCAACCAAAATAATAAGCATAATCACTACGACTGGACTATGCAATTTTTTATATACCCTACATTCAATTTCAAGATTCCTTATCAAAATTTACTTTTTGAAAAATGGACGACTCTACATTGTTCCTTACTATCATCTGCCTTTTCTATAATGATATTATGCATTCCCAGAGTTTTGGAAGAAAGACATCTAATTTATGCTTACAATAATGATCTGATTCACCTTAATATCACATTAACATTGACATAGGTGTGTACATGATCTGAATTATGAAATCAGATTACAATACCTGCAGTATTGTTAAATTCAACATAAAAACTGAGAAGATTAACAAGAAGATTGCAAGCCAAAAAGTAGTTCTATTTCATTCACAACCTCAAGTTTATACAAAGTATGAAGGATATGAAGGGTCAACAAAATCCCCTTCGAAATGAAATGAACAGTCCATAATGTTTATTACAAAATAAAAAATAAAAAACCAAAACTTTAAAAACTATTTTGAAATTTATGCCTACTTGTAGAAGGCATAACTTTCTACACATAGCTCAAAAAAGCACGCCGCTTACACCGTTGGAAAGATAATCCAATTATCTAGAGGCAAATTTTAGGAGTACAACACTCCTTGGAGGAGGATGGGCCCAAAAATGCTCCGAAGACTTCCGAAACTGCAAATTACTAAAACATAGCAAATACTGAAAAATTTCTGCGAGCCACCTTTGAATCATCATCAATCCTATCCTGATCAGTACATTAGGATCCCATTTAAAAGGGATCAATTCTCTTTGTAATTCTATACAAGCAATATTTTCTTTTTCTTTTTAAAGAGGGGTAAATGCTTTGACCTGGAGTTATGAACCGGTGAGGCCACAAATGGGGGACCTCATCCCCAATGGGATTTGAAGCTTGACGGAGAGAACAACAACACAACAACTTAACCATTAGAACATGCCACTATTGGCATATATACAAGCAATATTCTTGGGGAGAATAATAGTTTTTTTTTGGGGGGGGCGGTTGGTTGGGGGGGGGGGGGGGGTGCGGGGTAAATTGATGTAGAACATTTTGAAATGGATTGTTAATTTATCCACCCAACAAGAACGGTGTGCAGGCAAGACAATTTCCAAGAATCTTTCTAATAGTGCAGGCATTGCTGTTGGGGCTTTCTATCTTGTCTATAAAACCCTTTTGGGTGCTGCAATACCAAGGGAAACAAACTGCTTATTTCACAACCTTCTCTGTTGTAGACATTCTATGCCAACTCATCAACTCAAAAGGAGCTCATCACTGATTTAATTAAACTAAAAATCTCGTGTGTTTAGCAGATGATAGGGCTGCTGCACCATCTTCCAAATTTCCCTTAGGCAGATATTGTGGCATTGAAACTATGGCCAGCATGGATTATAAGTTCTCAATTATTCTCTATCCTATTTTGGCTTTTGTGGTCCTTGTGACCCAAAAGTTAATTTTCTTGGTGTTTTACAAATATAAGTTATCATGTTAGTAATAAATGTTGACATAAGTGGATATTGTTTGTCATGTAAAATGTAATTAGTTTTGTCGATGGTTGTTGGGAGATTAAGGTAGTTCAAGTATATGGTTGAGAGAATGGCTTATATAAGTCAAATGCAAAAAGTTAGAAGACATCCGGGCCTATGAAAATATTATTAGATGTCCCTGTATTTTCTAATGTAATTATTTAGTTATTTGTGCAACCAAAACCTACAACTGGTATCAATGCCCATGGTAGACCCCCCAAAAAGAAAAGGGTTAGGAGGGAAAGCTTATGGCATAGGATGGTGTTTCAGAATATATCAGGGGTCTTGGGGGTCTAGCGGATGAGGTGACGACGGGACGATTTTTTGGGACGGGGGAAAAAGGGCTTCAATTTGGGGACGCCAGGGAGACGACAACGAGGGGCACCATGGGGGGGGGGGGGTGTTCTATATATTATATACTATACATATAGTACTTGAAATGCTAGTTATGAAAAGATGTATAATAGTATAAGAAGTAAAATAGCAAAATTGCAAATGCCAAATACAGTATTTACTATTTGAAGTACTAAATATAGGCTATAGTATACGTGAACCTTGAAGTTTTATACATTGAATATTGAATTACTAATTACTATGATGAGAAATTAGAATACTAAATAAAATTGTCAAATCCACAAATGGAAGATTTATATTATATAAAAAATATTATACTAGCACCACATGAATTGCAAACATAGAAACACCATCATAGAAACCCCAATTCTGATTTTTATTTAGGGTAGTCAGCATAACTAGCAATAATGTATGCAATAGCAGCTACAAACCCTTATAAACTGCCCATATTATGTTTGCAAATGATTTGTAAATGTCCTTCAATCAGCCAAAAATATATTTATATATCTGGTAGTCCCTACGTTTTGACAGAGGTTAAGCGGCGGCTAAGCAGTGATGGGGGATGTCAAGTCCCCGTCCCCAAGTCTCCGTGACATCCTTGTACCGGAAACTCGGGGGTTTGGGAGGGGGCACATCCCCATGTTTCACTAGAATATATGTGCTGGAAGATTGTTGAGCATGTCAAACATTGTTGATTAGACCTTGACTATGTGTGCTGACATTAGCGTTTTGTCATTGATGTCAATATACTATTGTTGTTGCAGACAATGTGTTCAGTTTGTTCAATGAAGATGATTTCAGTTGTTCAAGTGATATGTTGAAGATCTTTTGCTACGATTCTAGATGATGTTTCAGATATGCATGTAGTTGATTTTGGTCAACTTACAAAGGTTCGCATGATAGTTTGAGTGAGCTATGATTGCTTTATTAGTTGCCTGTATTTCAATGTTCCACTTGTTGAGGATGTGTTAAAGGTTGAGTTTCTGCTTCGATATGGATCAAATTGGTTGATTCAATTGACGCGAAGTTGGTGGAAAATTTGGGTCTTGTTTCCTCAATTGGTGTTGTGCATGATTTAGAGTTCGACAAGTTATCTTTTTAGTGCGAGAGAGTTCGGTGTTCAATATTGTTAATGATCAGTACAAAGATGAGTTTGGATTTTGAGGTTGAGATGATGCGAAGGTTCGGGAAGCTATTCTTGTTGTTTGCTAGTGTTCTTGGATCATGTTATGACCGTGTTGATGATTTGCATTGGTCGTAGTGATTTCATTTGGTGATTTGCTAGAGTGTTGGTGTTTCTTCATTTAGGTCCTAATTGACTTGGTGGAGTAACATGTTGTGATTTGTGGTGCAGATTTGGCAAAACTGTTGCGTGGTTGAGGATGATGTTTTGGGTCCTATCTAAGTCTTGGCTGACTTGATTTGAATCACATTATAGTTTGAGCATAATGTTCATATCATTTGTTCTTATAGGTCTTATCCAACCTTGTTATTAATTATTCATTGTGATGCAGGGGCATCCAAGGTTAAGGCAGGGACATTCTTTGTCCTCAGTGAAACTGCATGGGGTGTTGGTATTTTGGTTGGTGTTACTTGGTTGCAGCCTTGACCGACGGCCTCGGTCATTGAAGGAAGCTCGGTCACTAAAGACACTTGGTAGTCTCTGGCGCTCGATAAAGTGTTACTCGGTCATGCTTGCGGTGCTCGGTCGATACTAGTGCTCGGCAATGCTTGGCGTGCTCAATTAATTCACCATTGCTTGGTAGTTTTGGCTTACCAACTGGAGTTCTGTGTGATTTGTTGAGCCGACTTGGTGCATTTATTGTTGGTAGCTATTGTTTTAGGCCGACATGCTGAATTAAATGTTTGTATACAATTGTAAGCTGACTTGTATAACATTTAATTATTTGTTTGGGGAGTTAATGGTTTCATCCAGACGACTTGTATTTATAGGATGTTTGGGTAGATGTTTAAGAGAGATCGGAGGATCATATGGAATCATAGAGAAGTTCATGACTTGAAGACTTAGTGAGTCAGATTTGAGGTTCTGAAAGCTGAAGTTGGGGAAGTTGTGGAAATGTCTTGCGTGATCTTGCAGATCAGATTGATATCTGATAGTTGTTTGTAGCAGAGCTAGTGGTTGCACACTTGGAGACAAGGAGATTGCTTGGAGGCTTGCGAGCTCAAGTTCAGATTTGCCTTAGAGTTTCCATCAGCTTCTGATTGTCTTCAGAGCTGAACTAGCTGAGATTTTATTGGATCTGTTTGTGGATCTTGCATAATTGTTTCTATTTGTAATTGGCCCTAACCCGGAAGGCCTTACAACCGGGCATGTTAATGCAAATTACTTGAAACAATTGTTGAGTTATTTGTTGTGTTGAGTATTCCGATGTGTAATTCTGTTGGCTGCAAGGTTTGGACTGTCCTTCATTGGATCCACCATCCTTGACTACATCACATTGTAATATGTATAAATGGGCAATCATTTGTGATTGTGAATGTAGATGAGGAGAGAGGAAATCTAATGTATGTATTTAGCTATTGAGGCAAAAATTGTGCTTCATTGGAACTATATTGGCATTGCAGATGTTGTGAATTAGTTTGATTGTATTGGACAGTTTGCCCACCTTGTTGAATTGTAATCAAAGATTGATCGGTGAACACGACTGAGGGTTAGATTGTTGTTATTGTATTGTGAGCAGTGTGCTCTAGGCAGTGGGCCTGTGAATGCATGTGCATACCCCTTTTGTTTTCATTTTCTCTTAACCGGGTAGTACTTTTAGCAGAGTACATTTATCTCGTGGGTTTGACTCCCACTAGGGTTTTCGCTTAACTAGGTTTCCTCGAGAACAAATATGGTGTTGTGAGTTGTGTTGTGGATCTTGCATTATTGTTTATCTTATAGGTCTATAATTGGATAAAGTATATTAAAGTTTTAAGTGCTGAGTATAATCAATTCACCCCCCACTTGTGCTTGTCTTTTTTTGGGCTAACAATTGGTATTAGAGCCAAGTCCTTTTTTGAAGAAGCTTAATTGCTTGAAGGAGATCTGACATGACAAGCATAAGGAAAGACACTCCTAAGTTTGATGGAACCAACTACCTGATATGAAAGGATTAGATGACTACTTATTTGATATGTATGGGAGATGAATATTGGGATATCACAAAAAAGTCTCACTCCATTCCTATTGATTTGTCTTAAGCTATTGTTGATGAAAAGAAGAAATTCAAAGAAAATATGTTAGTAAGGGAAGCTTTGATCAATGCCTTGTTAGATACTGAATATACTCACATCTATGGATTGAGAACAACACATGAAGTATGGACTAAATTATAAACTATTTATGAAGGTGATAAGTATGTAAAGCATGTTAGGATTAGGTAATACTGAGAGGGGGGGTGAATCAGTATTAATGAACTTTAATTTAAACTTCAACCAATTATAGATAAAGAAAAACAATGCTGAAATGAAAAGAACATATAAACACAACACATAACTCATGACACCATGATTTGTTCTTGAGGAAACCCTGTTAAGGGAAAAACCCCAGTGAGGATGATACCCACAACTATGCACTAAAATATTGTATCCCTGTTAGGAGATCTAGCCGTGTTAGGAGCTGATGATTACATAGTACATTTCCTTGTTAAAGGATTACAAAACCCTGTTAGGGGTATATAGAACACCTAGTTAAAGATGGTGAACACACTGCTCTTACAATTAAAAACCGTTTCAAAAGAGTTCTCCAAAATGTGAACAATACAAGCACTTATCTTGCTTAGATAGTTCCAGTTATAGCTCTGTCTCTTACTGATCTCGCATCTGATCTCTACTCTCAGATTCACAATCTTGCTTCATCATCATAATCACATCCATACTTCACTTTCACAAAAGCACTCTATACTTATACAAAATATGTCATCAAGTCGGCTTCACAAATACCATACAAAACTTATGCAAATGATAATTGTGGAGTTGGCGATCTTATATTACCAAAGAGTTGGCAATATACTCCATTCACCTGACTTAGCACGTTACCATATCCACTATATTCTCCTTGATCTTTGCAACTATTCATATACCCTGTTATACTGATTTATTGTCTTTGCATTCCTTCCAAACACTGTATCTCACTGATCTGATAACCAAAACTCATGCGCTCTTAACTGAAGCATGTATACATCCAAAAATACCTTCAGTTAACTTCGCAAGCCATAATACCTTATATATCTTCATCGTTGACTAAAACTGTAGCACTGTTCCCTGCTATCTTGATTCTGGACGTAGTCATTTTCATGACTAAGACTCCAGTGGCAAACTTCTCAACATGCGATCACTCCAACATAAGTGTTGCCATAAATGACAATCCTCAAGTGATCCCTAGTGCTCCAAAACATCACTTGCCAACAATCTCTCCCTTTGGCATTGATGAAAACACTTAGAAAAATGACTACGTGTCACAATACAACTCTTTTTTTTTTTTTTTTTCTACTTTTTTTTTGTTTTACACATCTTTTCTTTTCTTTACTATTTTCTTCTCTACATATTACTCTCTCATATTTCTTTCTCTTCGTCTCCCTTTGACATTAATGGCAAAGGTACATTCAAAATTGCATAACTTAAGCACAAAAGATTTAGTGCTTACTCACCAGATTTAAGACATCTTGGAAAGAGTTTTCCAAGGTCTTCACTTCCTTAGCCCATGAATTTATTAGAAGCTCACTGACATGGATTAATCCATTCAATGCATATGATGTTGTCTTCGCTGCCTTAAGCTTTGTAAGTGTAGACACAGTCATTGAGCCTTCAACCTTTTCCATCTCCAAAAGATGTGACTCAAGCATTGTAAGCTTAGGGGTCAATAGGCTTCTTAATAAGCCAAATCTATCTACAACTCTCCCTTTCTCCATTTCCAGTACCCCTATCTTATCCAATAGCCTGGATGTCTCTTTGTTCATTTCTCCCACAGTTTGTGAAGATGATTCATAACTATCCATAAGACTGTTAAGGGTAGCCCTATCCTTGGCTATGATCTCCTCAATTGTCTTTATATGCCTGTAAGGATTTATGCAGTAGCTGTATATTTTCCTGCCTTGTGCTACACAACTCTTGGCCTTAAGAGTAGTAGCCTTGAGAATGTTTAAGTCCCATGAAATGGACTTGCAGACTTCTCTCAACTTCTTTTCCAAAAAGTTCTTCTCAGCCTTGTCTTCTGCAGTCTTTAGCAATGAATCAAAATGATTATCAAAGCTATTTAATATTGTACCAAGGTTCTCAGCTTCATCCTTCTCTTGAAAGATAACCGGTGAGGGGAGTAGCTGGTTCACTGTTTCTATAATCCTGGCCATTACCTTAACTTTTTTGTCACCTTTCTGGATTGATCTTTCTTTAGCTTTAGCAAAAGTCATAAATGATAGCCTCATTAGCTCATCCTCATCCATACTGTCCACATCAGAACTTACTAGTTTGGCCATACTTGCCAACAATAAGGAGGTATCCAAACTAACCTCGACAACTTTTTTGGATTTGATCTGTTCTACCTTCTTTTCCTTCAGCTGAATTTCTTTCTCCTATACTTTTTCCTCTTGTTTCTCTTCTGATTTCTCTTCCTCTATCTGCTCTTGATCTCCAACTTTCATCGCACTAACCACATTATCCAAAAATGGATCATTAACATCCTGTGAAGTGTCAAGGGTCACAGACACACCAGTGACAAATAAGTCTGGTTGCATGCTATCTTGAACACTTTCATCCACTGCCTTGGAACTTTCTCCTAAACCCAAAGATATAGGCTTAGTAGCCTTGGGAGGTGAGGTCTTCTTTGGCATATCGTACATTAGAACTTGATCTAATGCCTTTTGGGTTTCCTAAATCACCTCATCATATTTCCTAGCCATAATTTTGACTAGTCTGGCCTTTGTCCTCAGTAGGGGTTTTAGTGCATTTAGGACTCTCTCTCTCTCTCTCTCTCTCTCTCTCCTATAGAGATACAACCAGTAACATATCTTCAATTGTCTTGTTCCTTATGTTTTCATCCTCTGATTGTACTAACTGTTTCCTGATTTCTAGTTTACTGTATAGGTCTTTGGGATTGCTTCCTTCAATCTCCAACAAATTCTTCTTAAAGGCTAGCAAATACTCAAATGATAGTATCTTCAATGATTTGTTGGTTTTCAGCATCATACCTTTCATAGTATCTGTCCACTGTTATTAGGTTTCCATCTTTAATCACTCTTTTTTGTAGTGACTTAAGATCAGGTTTCCACAAGGTTTGTGGATCCTTTTGAGCTATTTTCTCTTCCTCTTTCTGAACTGCCTTTTCCTCCTTCTTCCTCTTCACTTCTATCTCTTTTTCCTTAGGACTGTCCTGCTTACCTGTTCTTGTAGATCTTCTGGGAATGATTGCAGGCACAACATCTTGTGTTTCTTCCTCTTGAGTAGTTGATAAATCAACAATATTTATAGTAGGAGCTATTGTCTTTTTTGTCTCCGAAGGAATAGGTGCATCAATAGTAGTGCTAGAAGATGCCTCCATCTTAGTTCTTATACTTCTCAGCTGCTCCTTAGTGATTTCCATCTTCGCAGCTATATCTTCAACAATTTTGCTGACTTTCCTTTTCCTTGTTACCTTTTCTTGTTCTTCTCTGACTCTTTCATACTTTTCCCTATATGTTCCCCATCTTTCTTGGGTAGGGTCTTTTTCAGCTGCCAGTACATGATCCACTTGCATAGTTAGGATCTCAGCACTTACCTCATATCCCATAGGATAACACCACTTCGTTCTTGGTTCAATTGCCTCAAAGAAGACACAATCAATTTCAACCATGAAACATATAGTGTCCTCATATTTTTCCACTATATTCTCTGGTATCCTATACCTTTCTTTCATCTGCCTCTGTAGTATCTTAGTCATGGCAAATAGTTCACCATCAACCCAATTCTTATCCTGTCTTTGCTAGTACTCTGAAATCTGAATTCCTGTGGGTACATTGTCCTTCCATGCCCTAGGGTGCATGCCAGGAAACTTGTGAATGATATGGATATACATATGGACTAGCAATGATCCAAACCTAAATGCTGTAGTCCTATCTTTCTTTATCACTTTTACATTATCAAGGAACTGCTGTGCAAGTACTTCACAGAGGTTATACTTCTTATTTTCCTTGACCATCTTGTAGGCCATCATGACAACACCAACTGATACAGAGTTTGGTCTATAACCCAACAACATTGCTACCAACCTAACATCTTGCTGAAAGATTTTGTTAGCTGTCATCCCCCTCTTGTCCCACTTGGAATGGGTTAGGGTTTTTGCTAGTTTCCTTAAATTCTTTTCTGCTACAGGTAGGGCTCCTTCATTGTCAAGGCCCGTGATCTCATGAATCAATTGTGCACATATTTTCACATGTTGTTTACCAATCCATAAAAACTGATGATGAACTTTGCTCAGAATGATCTTAAACCATTCAACTTCCGTGAATTCTGTGATTAGGGTTAATTTAATGATTGATTGATCTTGTAGGTGTTTGAATTCTTCTACCATGGATCCATCAGCTTCTATCATACTATCCATTTCATTGTAAATGTTAACTTCTCCAATGATTTCATACTTGTAGTGTATGTATGCCCTAATGTCTTCTACGTGTAACACGCCTATGAGGGTTTGTGAAAACGCTCCTTCCGGATCATCCTCTCAAGATTTAAATGGATGCCTCTTGAACTTATACCTAGGTCTATCTACAACATCATAAACTATTGGTGCATCCATGACTTCTCTATGAGATTAGGTCTAAATACCTTAAACACGATTGAGTCTGGTGCTTTGCTTCACGTGATCACACAATCACTCTGCTAGATGACTGATAATCTTCTCAACTCTGTTCTCCTTAAACACTGATCAACAAATGGTGTAGATTTGAGGTCTTTTAAGCCCTTTCATCGCAAGTTGAGTATGTGCATTAAACACAGGTAGGTCAACTTCGCATGCTGTCCAATCAATACAAAACTCGCGAACACAAAAGATGAATTTCCAAGTGCTGCGCTCTCATCCACAGACTCCTCAGTGTCTGTAAACGTCATCCCTAAGCTCGCATGAGCTTACTCCACATAAACAGGGGCTGGATATTTTCTGTTTTTTGCATCCAATGCTCCCCATAAGGCCATGCGACCCTTTAGGTCGATGCCTCAAAGAACTCATCATGCGAAGACACAGTGTCATCAACTGTCTCTCCCTAAACTAATGCCTTGTTTAAAACTTTCACCTTCCATATCTTGTCATCCTCCTTGCTCTCTGATTTCTTGAAATGATCCTCAAACTCATTCATGTACTCACTAAGATTCTTACCACTGTCACCAACATTCTTTCTTATAATCACAAGAGGTGGTCCTCTTGGTTCACTAGAACTTCTTGTTCCTCTTCTATTGTCCTCTCCATTATATCTGCAAACTTCACTATGTGTCCTAGGTTGTTACATTTGTAACAAGTAGGTCTCATTCTATCTTGATTAGTCTGCAACTTACAGTACCTTGTTGTATGCCCAAAGTTATTGCATTTTTGACATGTGATCTTAGCTGTTGTTTCTTCTATGACATAATCTTGTTTATACCTAGACTGATATGGTTTTCTACAATCTGCTTTCTTGTGTCCATATTCATAATAGTGAAAACAATAGTTGGTAAAGGGCTTAGAGTTACCTCTACTTCTGCAATCTCTTTTCATGTGGCCAACTTTGTTGCATTCAAAGCATCTACCTTTGAAAGGTTTGGTCTGATCTCTAGGTCTCTCAAAAATAGGTTTTTCAATCTTTGCTTCATGTGTTCCTTCATGGGTAGGTCTTTCTGTAGTCTTTGCTTCACTTACTTCTTCATTGGTTTTAGAACTTTCTGCTTCATTGAATCACTCCAGTCATATCTCCTTTAGGCTTTTGTCTTGGTCTTTGTTCATCAATCTTGTCACTACTCATGTGCAATTTCTCAATGTGTAATTTGGCTTGAGTGAGTTCACCTTTAACGATATGATTATATTTCTCCAGTTCCTGATATTTATCTTTGTTTTGGTCAAGTTTAGTCTTCATTTGTCCTATCTGCTCATTTGCTGCTTTCCGTGATTCTTCAACTTTGTTCCTAGCATCCTTTTCATGTTGTATCTCTTTTATCATCAAAAGATTGATCTCTTCTTTTTCTTGCTCTAGCCTTTTCACTTGATCTGATGTATTATTGTCTGAATCTTCTTGGATCTTGTCCATAAGATCTTGTTTTTGATTTCTTGAAGCTTCCAATTGTTCCTTTAGTTTTCTGATGAAACCTTCTATCTTCTTAATTTGAATTTTAGTATACCATTTTCAGCCTTTTCTTTGTCCAGATCTTCAAGCGTTGCTTCAAAGTTCTCTTGCAAAATTTCTGAATCCATTCTGATCTCCCTTAAGCTGTTAGGCTTTTTCTCTAAGGGCCAATAGTTCTGATACCAATTGTTAGGATTAGGGTAATACTGAGAGGGGGGGGGGGGGGGGTGAATCAGTATTACTGAACTTTAATTTAAACTTCAACCAATTATAGATAAAGAAAAACAATGCTGAAATGAAAAGAACATATAAGCACAACACATAACTCATGACACCATGATTTGTTCTCGAGGAAACCCTGTTAAGGGAAAAACCCCGGTGGGGATGATACCCACAACTATGCACTAAAATATTGTATCCCTGTTAGGAGATCTAGTCGTGTTAGGAGCTGATGATTACATAGTACATTTCCTTGTTAAAGGATTACAAAACCCTGTTAGGGGTATACAGAACACCTGGTTAAAGGTGGTGAGCACATTGCTCTTACAATAAAAAACTGTCTCAAAATAGTTCTCCAAAATGTGAACAATACAAGCACTTATCTTGCTTAGATAGTTCCAGTTATAGCTTTATCTCTTACTGATCTCGCATCTGATCTCTACTCTCAGATTCACAATCTTGCTTCATCATCATAATCACATCCATACTTCGCTTTCACAGAAGCACTCTATACTTATACAAAATATGTCATCAAATCGGCTTCACAAATACCATGCAAAACTTATGCAAATGATAATTGTGGAGTTGACGATCTTATATTACCAAAGAGTCAGGAATATACTCCATTCACCTGACTTAGCATGTTACCATATCCACTATGCTCTCCTTGATCTTCGCAACTATTCATATACCCTGTTATACGGATTTACTGTCTTCACATTTCTTCCGAACACTGTATCTCATTGATTTGATAACCAAAACTCATGCGCTCTTAACTGAAGCATGTATACATCCAAAAATACCTTCAGTTAACTTTGCAAGCCATAATACCTTATATATCTTCATCACTGACTAAAACTGTAGCACTGTTCCCTGCTATCCTGATTCTGGACTTAGTCATTTTCATGACTGAGACTCCAGTGACAAACTTCTCAACATGGGATCACTCCAACACAAGTGTTGCCATAAATGACAATCCTCAAGTGATCCCTAGAGCTTCAAAACATCACTTGCCAACAAAGCAAGCTAAGTTGTAGGGACGGAAAGTAAAGTACGAGGATATGAAAATGAGTGAAGGCGAAGCTATCTCATTCGATATGCAAAGAGTGAATGATCTAGTTTATTTAATCAGATGTGCTGGTGGTACCTTGGACGAAGATAAAGTTATATGCAAAATTTTGAGATCATTGTCTCTGTCTTACAATGAGTAGGTTGCAACTATTGAAGAAGTTAGAACCGTGAAAGACATTTCAAGAGAAGCATTGACTAGTAGACTACGTGCTTATGAGATGACAACTGTTGGTAAGGAACTTATGAAGGTTAAAATTGCATTCAAAACCAGTGTGACTAAGTATGATAAGGGAAAAAGTTCTTCTAAGATGACAAAAGACAACTACTATGCTAAGCAATGGGAAGAGATCATGTAAGAGGAAAGAAAGATTGATGAACTTTAAGCCTTGATTGCAAAAAGACTACCTAAGGGCTCTGGTAAGTATGAAGGAAAGTTGCCTTTGAAATGATTTTCTTGTAATAAGATTTGTCATATTGCATCTAGATGTCCAAATAAAGTCTCTAAAGGACCTAAGTTTAGATCTAATAAATTTCACCCTAAGGGACAGAAGTTTTTATGTTGCTGAAGAAGGTGTGACTGATGATGAATCTGGTGCTAGTGAAGAAGAGATTGTGTTTATTGCTATTTAAGAAGATTATCCTAATGAAGAGAAAGCCTTGGTTTTGCTTGTTGTTAAAAAATATGAGTGGGTTATTGATAGTGGATGCTTGCATCATATGACTGGTGATAGAAATAAGTTTGTAAAGCTTGAAGATTTTGATGGTGGCGTTGTTAGATTCAGTAACAACATTCCCTGTTTGGTTAAATGAAAATGATCTATTACTCTTGATAGTAAGAATAACACTGATTATGTCCTGTATGTTGAAGGCTTAAGACATAACTTATTGAGTGTTGGACAACTACTAGATAAGGGCTACCGATTGGAATTCATGGAAGGAATGTTCAAAATCATTGGGAGCATTGGAGAGTTAATTGTATCTGGTACATAGACTGCATGTAATCTATTTCATTTGAGAACTATTGAGAATAAATGTTTAGTTGTTAAGATTGATGATAGTTGGTTGTGGCATAGAAGATTTTGTCATATAAACTTTGATAATATGGCGAAGGTTAGCACTACTAATGTTGTAAGAGATTTGCCTAAGTTGATGAAGCCTAACAATATGTGCAAAGAATGTTAGTTATGAAAGCTAACTAGATGTACTTTTAAGAGTAAGACATACACTTTAAATGGATTGCTAGATTTGGTGCATACTTTTGTGTGCTCCTACTAAGACAAGAAGCTATTATGGAGATAGATACTTCCTGTTATCCATTGATGATTATTCAAGAATGATGTGGGTTACATTCTTGAGAGAGAAATCAAAAGCCTTTTAGAAGTTTCAGATATTCAAGATGATGGTTGAGACAGAGTCAGGACAGAGATTGAAATGCCTAAGATTAGACAGAGGTGGATAATTTACATTCAGTGAGTTTTACGTTTTTTGTGAAGAACATGGGATAAAGAGGTAGACTTATGCTTCGCAGACCCCACAATAGAATGGTGTTGCAGAGTGAAGAAAAAAAACTATTTTAGACACAATTAGAACCATGATGATTAAAGGAAATATTCTGTATATCTACTGGAGAGAAGCGTGTTAAGATTAGCAGACAAAAAATAATAGTTACATGCAAATATAACCAATAATGCAAAGGGATAAGCACACATAAGTGGAACAAGAAGACATAAAGATTTAACGTGGTTCACCCAATCTTGGGCTACGTCCACCAAACAAAGAGTCCAATCTTATTATCTAATAATTTCAACCTGTTACAATCTGCAATCCCTTGCAACTCAATACCGCTGCAAGAAGCTATGAAATTCTCATATATTGAGAAAACCCTAATCCTAAGCCATTATAACAAGACTTATGTTGGTTAACAAGTTAACTCTAAGAAATACTTGATGAGTCAACTTAGGCAAATGCTTGACGTGTCAACTCAAAAACGCTTGACGAGTTAACCCCGAACCCCACGATAAATGAAAAGTGTACGATACTTGCATGATTAGTCACCACAAACCAACAAAGTGGTGAGCACTACAGTTTACACTTTGAATTGAGTGCAGATAAAGAAAGGAACCAGTAAGACTCCTTATGAACTTTGGTATGGTCACGTTCCTACATGGAATTATTTTAGAATTTTTGGAAGCAAATGTTATATTAAGAGAGATGAGGATATTGGAAAGTTTGATCCTAGAAGTGATGAAATGATATTTCTTGTATATTCTACTAAGAGAAAAGCATACAAATGTTATAACCTTAGACTGAAGAAGATTGTTGAAAGTGCAAATGTCAAAGTGGATGGAAATGTGCAAAGATCAGAAAGAATTTATAGGTATGGCATAGCTGAAGAGGACAATCAGATTGTGGAAGTGAATAATCAGATTCAGGATCAAAGTGGTCTAATAGAACAAGTTGAACGAGTGGCTAGTGAGGAAGAAATTGAGACCGAAGGGTCTGCTACCAAGCATGCTCTGAAGACTCCACGGTATGTAAGGGTTAATCATTCTAAAGATGTTATTATTGGTGATAAAAATAGAGGTGTTCAAACTAGAGGAAGAATTGCTAGAGATGAAAAATGTTTGTTATATAAATTTGAGCCTAAAGATGTAAATGAAGCATGTAATGATGAAAGTTGGGTATGCAAAGGATACTCCCAGATGGAAGGTATTGATTTGAAAGAAACCTTTGCCCCTGTAGCTAGAATTGAAGCTATTAGATTACTTCTTGCATATGCAGCTTACACAAATTTCAAAGTATATCAAATAGATATTAAGTCTGCATTCTTGAATAGTGAGTTAGAGGAAGATGTTTACATTGAGCAACCTGATGGATTTCCACTAATCCATGAAGAAGACATGGTTTGTAAATTGCAGAAAGCATTGTATGGATTGAAGCAAGCTCCTAGAGCCTGGTATGCTAGATTGGACACATACTTGACAAAGATTGGATTCATTAAATGTATTGCCGATAGTAACTTATATTTCAAAATAGTTGATAATATCTTGATTGCTGAAGTCTTTGTTGACGATATCATATTTGGTGGTGATGATGAATTGAGTAGAGTTTTTGTTGATGAAATGCAAAAAGAATTTGAGATGTCTATGATAGGTGAGATAAAATTCTTTCTTGATTGCAAATTACACAGTTGGATAAGAAAATTCTCATTACATAGTCCAAGTATGTCAGAGAATTGTTGAAGAAATTTGGTATGGAAGTTTCAAAGCCGATTGGAACTCTTATGGTTACTGGTTGCGAATTGAGTAAAGATGATGAATCCCCTTGTGCAAATCAAACAAGATACAAATCAATGATCGGTGGATTGTTATACTTGACTCAAACTAGACGTGATATAATAAATGATGTTTGTATTGTGGCAAGATTTCAAGCAAATCCAAAGGAATCACATGTTGTTAAAAGAATATTCAGATACTTGAAGGGAATAATTGACTATGGCTTATGGAATGGTAAGTATATCGATTTCATGCTTTGTGCATATATAGATGTTGATTGGGCATGTAATGTGGATGATAGGAAAAATACAAGTGGCGGTGCATTCTTCTTGGGTAAGAGACTAATCTCTTGGGCTAGTAAGAAACAATATTGTATTTCCCAATCTACTGCCGAAGCAGAGTATGTTGTTGCTGCTAGCAATTGCACTCAAGCTATTTGGATGAAGCAAATGCTAAAGGATAAACAATGATGAACCTATTGTTATTTACTGTGATAACTCAAGTGCTATGAATATTTCAAAGGACCCCATGCAACGTTCAAAGACAAAGCATATTTCTATTAAATATCATTTATGGAGGGATAAAGTCAGTGAAAAGAAAGTAAGATTGGAGTATGTATCTACTAAGGAATAGATTGTTGATATCTTTAGAAAGCCTTTACCAAAGGATACATTTGAATATCTTAGAGATAATCTTGGGGTTGTAGCCCCTCCTGATCAGAGCTAATGATGCTAGGGATGACACCAATCCAGAATATTATCAGAATATCATTATCTGGATTGATGAGTTTGGGACTACTCCTTAGTGGGAGTAGTCTTATGGATCTTGTGGATCAACATTGCGAATTTCACATCAACAATTTGAGGTGAGTTCAGTTCTTTTGATGTTTTTGGCCCTTTGCCATTGATGAAAAACATGATAATTAGGAAATATTGTATTAGGGAGAGCTTGTGTTGAGAGTTTTGAAGCTGGATATTTAGAGTGATCAGGTGGATATATCATCTCTTGATGTCTTTGTGCATTGATTATTTTTTCACTTCATATGTTTCCATCAATGCCAAAGGGGGAGATTGTTGGAAGATTGTTGAGCATGTCAGAGATTGTTAATTAGACCTTGACTATGTGTACTAACATTAGTATTTTGTCATTGTGTCAACATACTATTGCTGTTGCAGATAGTGTGTTTACTTTGTTCAGTGAAGATGTTTTCAATTGTTTAGGTGATATGTTGAAGATCTGTTGCTACGATTCTAGATGATGTTTCAGATATGTCTATAGTTGATTCTTGTCAACTTACATAGGTTCGCATGACAGTTTGAGTGAGCTATGATTGATTTACCAGTTGTCTATATTTTAGTGTTTCACTTGTTCACGATGTGTTAGAGGTTGAGTTTTTACGTTAGTATGGATCGGATTGGTTGATTCAGTTGACATGAAGTTGGTGGAAAATTTGGGACTTATTGTTGTTTCCTCAACTAGTGTTGTGCTTGATTCAGAGTTTGACAAGTTATCTTTTTAGTGTGACAGAGTTCAATGTTTAGTATTGTTGATGATCAATACATAGATGAGTTTGGATTTTGAGGTTGAGATGATGTGAAGGTTCGGGAAGCTATTCTTGTTGCTTGCTGGTGTTCTTGGATTGTGTTGTGACCATGTTGATGGTTCACATTGGTCGTAGTGATCGCATTTGGTGATTTGCTAGAGTGTTGGTGTTTCTTCATTTAGGTCCTAGCCAACTTGTTGGAGTAACATGTTGTGATTTGTGGTGCGGATTTGGCAAAGTTGTTGCGTGGTGTTCGAGGATGATAATTTGTGTCCTATCTAATTCTTGGCTAACTTGATTTTAATCACATTGTATTTTGAGAATAATGTTCATATCATTTGTTCTTATAGGTCTTATCTGATTTGTTATTGATTATTCATTGTAATATCTATAAATGGGCAATCATTTGTGATTGTGAATGTAGATGAGGAGAGAGCAAAGCTAATTTATGTAGTCTGCTACCGGGGCAAAAATTGTGCTTCATGGAACTGTATTGGCATTGCAGATGCTGCAAGTCAGTTTGATTGTATTGGACAGTTTGTCCAGCTTGGTGAATTGTAATTAGAGATTGATTGGTGAACTCGACTAAGGGTCAGATCGTTGTTATTGTATTGTGAGCAATGTGCTCTAGGTAGTGGGCCTGTGAATGCATATGCCTTCCCCTTTTGTTTTCATTTGCTCTTAACCAGACAGGACTTTTAGTAGAGTACATTTATCTTGTGGGTTTGACTCCCACCGGAGTTTTCCCTAAACTGGGTTTCCTTGAGAACAAATATGGCTTCGTCAATTATGTGTTGCGGATCTTGCATTATTGTTTATCTTTCAGATCTATAATTGGATAAAGTATATTAAAGTTTTAAGTGATGTGAATACAACTGATTCACCCCCCCTCTCAGTTGTGCTTGTCTTCTTTTGGGCCTAACAACATGTCCATCTCAACATGAGAAGAAATTGTTCATGACATTTTAATGGATTATAAGTTCTTATATCATCTTGTATGACTCATTTCGCTTTTTTGGTTGCTATGATCCAAAAGTTTATTTTGTTTGTGTTTTATGGCTATGACCATTTATTGATAAATGTTAATGTAAGTTGATATTGTTTATGATGTAAATGTAGTGTTCTAAATAGTTGTTTGGAGGTTAAGGTGGTTCAAGTATTTGGTTGAAAGAATGACTTATATTAGCCAAATGTAAAAAACTATAAATATCATCAAGATCTTTTTGAATAGGAAACACATCAAGTTCCAGCTAGTAGTGTGATTGTTTGTGTTAATTTGAAGATTTAATTAGGGCTACTAAAGAGCAAACCTAATTTACATTGTTTTGCAAAGTGGACCAAGATACTAAATATTCAAAGACTTCTAAATAAATCCTTAAAAGAATTTGGGCTATAATTGCAAAAAAGGATTTTCTTACTAATTTTTTTTTTTTTTTTGAAGTATAAAGATTAGCATCAAAATCTAAAAAGATGATACATTAACAAAAGTATACAAATATGAACAAAAAAGTAAATCACAAATATAAATAAAATAATTTAATATATTAAATAATCTAATGGAAAATTCATTTGTGGATGAATTGAAATCAAGAATACATTTGCAAATTGTTAAGTTATAGGTTAATAACTTTCAAATTTAATTATTATGTCACAATTTACCACAAAATTTAGAACATTACACATTTTTAATAAAAAATGAATGACAAACTATTTTTGCAACTAAAATCAACTCATAAGAAATACATAATAAAATACACTAAAATTAAGATATGACATATACAATAGTGATCATATCATTCAAACTATCAATACAATAGTGATCATGTCATTTAAGTCATTAATACAATTGCCATTTGATTAAAATAACTAAATGCTTTCTCTTCATTTTTTTTAAAAAGAGAAGATTTTGATTTTTGCTCTTGTTTTTTATATAGACCAATAGAAAGACAAATAAATGATATTTTTACAATCATTAAAATAAAAAATAAATATGATTATAATTAATTTTATTTAAAATTTTTGATTTGTAGAATTAATTAAAAAGTGAAATTGAATAAATGCATTAATTTTTGTTTTTTGAAAAAGTGGATTATTCCACTAAACCATTTTATTAATTATAATGTTAATTTTATGATTTTCCTAGTTCAAAGGGCACCAATAGGAAAGAACCACATAAAGAAAACCTTCTGTCTTGCCCAAATCCATAAAATCCTAATTAAAGACCAAACTTCTCCGATCCAAACAATTTAGGAGAAGAGCAACAAAACTTGTGATCTAGCCAATACAACATATGCTCACAAGGGTATTTACATTACCCCCCATACTGGATTGTCTATAAAATAGACATGACCCCCGATAACAAGATTTGAATCTGAGACATGTAGTTTCTCGTGGTCCAAACCAACCCGTATAGAAGTCCCCAACCCATACAAACAATATACCAATTGTAAGACAATGATATGAATTCTGAAACATGTGGGTCCAATAAAGGCATCATGCGAACATATTCCAAGGTGATGAAGTCAATGAAGTCAATATCCCTTACCTGCAAAGAAAGTATCACAACAACGAAAACATCTTGTACACAAGGATTAGCTGACAATTTATAATCAATAATACCAATGATAGGAAAAAGGCTTATGTCGAGACTATGAACCAGTAAAAATTTATAGAGAAAATCATCCACATAGAAGTAAGGGATGCAATATAAAAACATTCACATAAAGTGCTAAAACTATATCATTAGGAGTTAGCCAAACAAAAGACATATCATTAAGGATCAAGCAAACACTTGCAATTTTCTCTTTGTAATCATGAAGAGGCATTCCAAAAGAAGGCCATTCTTAGAATTGCTAAAGACATGCCAAATATTAGAAGTGAACAATCACCCAAATCATTAAGACCCTAATCTAGAGACATAGGGAAAATATTATTCCAATTTACCAACAAGAAGTGACAAAATGGTAGTTTTGTCAACCTCTTGTAAATTATTGTGATCATCAATTTCTTTATTTGCTAAGACATCAATAATTGTATTAGATTATCGATAGAAATGCTTAATCTCATAGTTTGAAAAAGCCTCCAAGCAAGATAATGCCTTGTCAAGTCAATACTTAAGATTCTAGCAACTAGACGACCTATTCATTAGTGAATTAATAACCAACATGGAATCACCTTCTATTATAATATTAACAAATTTCAAGGCAATGACAAAAACAAACCAAGAATCAGAGCTTCAAATCGAGCCACATTATTGGACCCAACAAGTAGCGTCTTGCAGATAGCTTTAACAATCTTGCCATTTGTATCTCGAATTACAACACCCGCCCCAGAAAGTACTGGGTTACCCCTTGAGGCCCCATCAAAATTTAATTTTACAAACCCAAAGGGAGGCGGAGACCATACAACATTAGCTCTTACCTGAGATTTAGAAATTCTATTCTAAGACCCTTGGGTTTGTTAGGAATGAATGCTATCTTATGGGGGAGTATTCAGAGCCATTCTGTAGCAGTTGTATGTTGCATTCATGACTGTGGTTGTCATTGATGTCAACACAATGATCTACTGGAGATTAGCAGAGAAGTAGAAAATGTTTGAATTAGCGCACATGGAGTATTGAAGATCAAGCTATGCGGAGTTGATGACTTACTCTATATTATGTCCTGAGATTGTGGTCAAGAGCGCGTACATAAATTCAATTATTCATGACAGTTATGTGTAATTCGGTGGAAGCAGTATTCAGGCAGCGTTCTTGAGAAGCGGCTTGTGGTAATTGGATGATATCTCCTAATTGGGATAGAATCTAGGCATGCGAAGTTGAACAGTTGATGAAGATATTATGATAGTGACGTGGACGTGATAGCATGGTCAGAGGTCGCACAAGTGAAGATTTACTTTATTTGGAAGCCGACAATTTTTATGTAATTGTGAAATATTGTGTAACGTGTGAAGGTTTATATTTTGTAATTGGTTAAGGCTTGTTGGCTGACTCATTTGTAATTATTTGAGTGTGGTATGAAGGAAGAATTGTTTTCCTTATTGTAAGTAGTATGGTATAGAGATGAATTGCGGAATTGAGCAATATATGTTGTAAGAGGATATGTGAATTGCAGAGATCTAGTATTGAGATCTGGTGAAGTAGTTGGTGCGGTTTGGCACAGACAGAGGAGCAAATATAAGTTGATGAGATCAGTAATTATTTGGCATTATTCTGTATAAGTAATACAAAGATCAGTTGGACAGTGTGTTCAGTGACCTTGCCCTTGAAGCTGTTTGGACAGTGGGTCCTTCTGTCTTCCATAACTCCTAACAGGGTTAGAATATTTTAACAGGGATTCAAAGTCTCCTAATAGAGACTCATATGTAATGAATGTATTTCATAAGGCTCTTAACAAAGTCTATCCTTTCACAAGGAATATTTATATTGGTACATCTTTTGTGGGCATCATTCCCACCGGGGTTTACTCTCTGATCAAGAGGTTACCTAGTCAACATATCTTGTGTTATTGTGTTGCCGTGTATGTTTATCTTTCTATGGTTGTTGCTTACATTGAATGGTTGAAATTTGTTAATGGTGATAAAAGTTGTAGTTATTTGATAACTAATTCACCCCCCCTCTCAGTTATCTTGGTGGACTTTACTTTCTAACAATTGGTATTAGAGCAACAGGTCCTTGAAGGAAAAGTTTAACAACTTAAGGAGATCCATGGCGAATCATTTTAGGAAAGAAAACCCTAAGTTTGATGGAGTAAACTACAACAGCTGGAAAGAAAAGATGAAGACACATTTGCTATGTTTAGGACCAGGGTACTGGTTAATCACAAAGAATGCGAAGGCTATCATTGAAGAAGACAAAATTGAAGAATATACTAATGAGGAAAGAGATGTGTTCATGTGTAACATACTTGCCAGAGAAGCACTCTTGTCAGCCCTTCCAGAGAATGAATACAGTCAGGTAAAATATCTAAGGACATCTCATGAAATTTGGTTAGCTTTACAATCTACTTTTGAAGGTGATGTAAATGCAAAAAGAGTCAAATTACATAATTGGATATGTGCATTTGAAGATATAAGAATGATGGAAGATGAATCTGTTAGAAGCTATATTGGTAGAATGTTAGAGATTGTTGCAGGTATCAAATATTGTGAAGGAAATAGGATAGAAAATGAAGTGATATGGAAGATTCTAAAGACATTAACTCATGTATTTAAGCATACGGCACAAATGATTGAACAAGTTTTACCTTGTACTGAGAACTTTACTAGAGAAACTCTTCTTGGAAGACTAGAAGCAACAGAGATAAGCTTGAGACAGTTGAGAGACCTACCTAGAATTGAGATAGCATTCATCGCACTTAGTGTTCGCCCTACCTTGTCAAGAAGCATTAGTGTATGTGGAGACTATGCTAGTGGCAGCAGATCCAAGACCGAAGAAGATAGAAAGATTGAGGAAGAAATTACCTTACTTGTGAAACGAGAACCAGAAGGTAAGAAAATCTTTAAATGTTGGACTTGTCAAGAATATGGTCATTTTGCATCTAAATGTCCTAAGAGAGTAAAAAAATATAAGAACTTTAAACCTAGAAGATCTAAAGAATGTTACTATGCTAATGATGAAGAATTTGTGGCTAGTATTGAGAAATCCTTAAGTGAAAGTGATAATGAGAATGATGATATAACATTTGTAGCAATAAAAGAAGAAAACTCTGAAATTGAAGTTAGAGAAGAAAAAGCTTTAGTTTCCCAAGTAGAAAAGAGAACTGATTGGATTATAGATAGTGGTTGTTCACATCATATGACTGGAGACATGAAGAAGTTTATAAAGTTTAACAATTATGATGGAGGAATTGTTAGAGTTGGAAACAATGCACCTTGCTTGATAAAAGGAATAGGATCTATTACTCTTGATGGAAAGACTAACACTGATGTTTATTTTGTGGATGGATTGAAACATAATCTTTTGAGTGTTGGATAGTTAGTTGATAAGGGATATCAAGTTTGGTTTACTGAGAAAACTTGTGTGATCAAAGATAAGGATGGTAATTTGATTGGAACTAGATCAAGAACCAGAGGTAATGTATTTCAGTTGAACCTTGCAGAGATGACATGTTTGATTACTAAAATTGATGATAGTTGGTTATGACACATAAGATTTTGTCATATAAACTTTGATAACATTGTGAAAATAAGTACTACACTTGCAGTAAGAGATTTGCCGAAGATTATGAAACCTACTAACATGATTTGCAAAGAATGTGTTATGGCTAAGCAGAAGAGAAGTTCATTTCCTAGCAAGAAGTTCACATCTGTAGAGAAGTTGGAAATTGTTCATACAGATTTGAGCGGTCCCACAAGGACTAGAGGATTCTATGAGGAATGGTATTTTATGAGTCTTGTTGATGATTTTACAAGAATGACGTGGATTGCATTTCTTAAAGAAAAGTTTGAGACATTTGATAAGTTTAAAGTAATTAAGAACAAAGCTGAGAATGAATCTGGAATGAAGATTAAATGTTTAAGATCAGATAGAGGTGGCAAATTTACTTCAAAGGAATTTAACACTTTTTGTGAAGTGAATGGTATTAAGAGACAGTTTTCAGCCCCTAGAACACTTGAACAAAATAGTATTGCAGAAAGAAGGAACAGATCAATGACTGAAGCAACAAGAGCTATGTTATTTGAAAATGATTTGGCGACGACATTCTGGAGAGAAGCAGTGAATACAATAGTATATACAATGAATAAAGTACAAATCAGAGTAGACACAGACAAGACACCTTATGAATTATGGTTTGGACATGCGCCATCAGTTAAGTATTTCAAATTTTTTGAAAGTAAATGTTATAATAAGAGAGATGATGACATTGGAAAGTTTGACCCTAGAAGTGATGAAATTATATTTCTTGGTTATTCATTGAAAAGCAAAGCTTATAGATGTTTCAATAAAAGAGCTAAAGCTATTGTTGAGAGCACAAATGTTAAAGTTGATGAAAAGTTCAAAATTCAGGAAAGAATGCTTGATTATGAATTAGATGAAGGAACTCGTCCTAGAATTGATCAAGAAAATGTTGAATTATTTTATGAAATTGACAATGATTTGCAGAATGAAAGTCACATTGAGGAAATTAGAGAAGAACCTAGAGAAGAACATAGAGTTGAAGCAAGAATTGAGACAGTAACACCTAACATGAATCTAGCAAGAAATCATCATGTTGATGAGATTATTGGGAGCATAGAAAAAGGAGTTCTGATACGGAATAAGGTACAAGAAGAACTATGTTTGATTTCTCAAATTGAACCTAAATCTACCGATGAAGCTTGTAAAGATGAATATTGGATTAAAGCAATGAAGGAAGAACTAGATCAAATTGAAAAGAACAAGACTTGGGAGTTCGTCCCTAGACCTAAAGATAAGAATGTTATAGGAACTAAATGGGTATTCAAGAACAAAAAGAATGAACAAGGAGAAGTTGTAAGGAACAAAGCAAGAGTGGTATGTAAATGATACTCACAACAAGAAGGAATTAATTATGAAGAGACTTTTGCACCCATTGCAAGAATTGAAGCGGTGAGAATGTTTTTGGCTTATGCAGCTTATAAGAAATTCAAAGTATATCTGATGGATGGGAAGTCAACATTTCTGAATGGAGAATTAGAAGAAGTCTACATTGAGCAGCCTGAAGATTTTCCTTTAACTCATGAAAGAGACATGGTATGTAAATTGAACAAAGCTTTTACATGGATTGAAACAAGCACCTAGAACTTGGTATGCAAGACTAGATAAGTATTTGATAAAATTGGGATTTGCTAAAGGTACAACATATAGTAATTTATATCTGAAAGAAATTGAAAATGGTTTATTGATTGTAGTTATCTTTGTTGATGATATTATCTTTGGTGGAGAAGATGAAGCTAGTGATAAATTTGTAGATGAAATGAAGATTGAATTTGAAATGATCATGATTGGTGAGATGAAATATTTCTTAGGATTGTAGATAACACAGAACAATGATGGTATTTTCTTATGTCAAACAAAGTATCTGAACGACTTATTGAAAAGATTTGGAATGGAAAATTGTAAGCCGGTTGGCACACCTATGGTAACTGGTCATAAGTTATCTAGCACAGATGAAACTCTTGCAGTTGAACAAAATAAGTACAGATCTATGATTCCAGAGGATTACAATATTTAACTCATACAAGACTAGACATATCACATGTGGTTGGAATTGTTGCAAGATTTCAAGCTGATCCTAAAGAGTCACATTATGCAGCAATAAAAAGAATACTGAGGTACCTGAAAGACACAATTGAATATGGATTATGGTATGAAAAATCTGATGATTTTACCCTATGTGCATATACAGATGTAGATTGGGGAGGTAGTGTTGATGAAAAAAAGAGTACAAGTGGTGGAGCATTTTTCCTTGGAGGAAGATTGGTTTCTTGGCTAAGCAAGAAACATAATTGTATTTCACAGAGCACAACAGAAGCAGAATATGTAGCAACAACAAACAATTGTAATTAGGTAATATGGATGAAACAAATGTTGAAGGATATTGGAATCAAGTTTAATGAGCTTGTTGTTATACATTGCGACAACACTAGTACAGTAAGTATGTCTAAGAATCATGTATTGCATTCTAAGACAAAACATATAGAAATAAAGTATCATGTTGTAAGAGAGAAAGTTGCAGAGAAAGAAGTCAGACTTGAGTATATAAGTACAAAAGAGAAGATTGTAGATATATTTACAAAGCCCTTACCTAAAAATACATTTGAGTACTTGAGAGGTATGGTTGGGGTTATGCCCCAGCCTACTTTTGAGAAGTGATGCAGATCATTGCATCAGTCCAGTGGTATATGAGCTCTATCTTTTTCTGGACTGGATGTTGATACTACCTCTATGGGGTAGTATGTGTGTTTTTGAGTTGAGTCATGAAGGAATCTAGTGAATGTATTTTTTGAAAAGTTTCTTTTGACATTGAGAATTGACATATTGATGTTTACTTTTGTCATTGATGTCAATGGGGGAGAAGTATACATGAAAAAACTTATATAACTAAAAATGGAGAAAAGAATATAAAGAGGGAGAAGGATACAAACATATGTTGGAAGAGATGAAGCAATATAAAATTAAAAACCTAAAAGATTTGATTGATGAAGAGGATGTGAAAAGATTGATTGATTTGATTGATGAAGAAGATTTGAAAATATTTCAGAGCAATAGCATTGTAGTTTGGTATTTATGGAACTTGTATGTTTTTTCATCTATGTTGTCATCAATGCCAATGGGGGAGATTGTTAGAAATGAATGCTGAATATATCCTATGGGGGAGTATTCAGAGCCATTATGTAGTAGTTGTATGTTGCATTCATGACCGTGGTTGTCATTGATGTCAACACAATGATCTACTGGAGATTAGCAGAGAAGTAGACAATGTTTGAATTAGCGCACATGAAGTATTGAAGATCAAGCTATGCGGAGTTGAGGACTTACTCTATATTATGTTCTAAGATCGAGATCAAGAGCACGTACGAAAATTCAATTATTCATGACAGTTATGTGTATTTCATTCGAAGCAGTATTCAGGCAGTGTTCCTGAGAAGCGGCTTGTGGTAACTGGATGATATCTCCTAATCGAGATAGAATCTAGGCATGCAAAGTTGAACAGTTGATGAAGACATTATTATAGTGACGTGGATGTGACAGAAAGGTCAGATGTTTTTGAATATGGTAAAAATAGGTTTTGAATGGGCCTCGAAACCATATACATTTAGTTTTTGAAGGGAACTGTAACCCCTGAAAAATAGAAAGAATTAGCGAGGAAGAAGAATAACCTTACAGCGCCCCCCCAACACAAAATGCCAGTAGAACTACTAGCAACACAATTCCAGCAAAACAACAGCAGCCAAACAAAAGATACACAAAAAGATTCAAACTGCTGAAGCCAAACGTGTAAAGCCAACGCTTTACAACAACATCAAGTATCTAGGGTAAACATGCACCCTAAACAATCCTAGGATTTTCCTTTGCCTCCCTTCTTCTGCGAGTGGAGAGTCATCAAAATGTAGGGGGGACTTTTTATTATTTTTACCTAAAATAGTAGTCCATCCCTCGTCTACCAAAGAAGCTTTCTCCTACCAGTCAGAGGCAGGAGAGGAGCCAACCACAATAGAACCAGCTTGAGAAGTCTGGACATAACCTACAATGGCCACACAGCCAGTGCCAGACTTCCCAGCACCAGTAGGAGCTTCCGAAATAGAATTGGCTCGAAGGGGGCCAACAAACCCAACAACCTCAGCAGACAATCCATCACCTGTACTACCAGCAAAAGGACCAGTACACCTAGCAGAACCAGATGTAACAAGAGGAACACTAGCTACATAAGTATTACTTCCAACAAGAACACCAGCAGACACATAGACCCCAACAAGAACAAAACCAACTAGAGAAACCCCAACAGTCTGCTGGTGTCTTGTTTTGTTCTTGTTGGGGTCTTTGTGTTTGATGGTGTTCATGGTGGAAGTAATACTTTTGTAGCTGGTGTTCCTCTTGTTACGTCTGGTTTTGCTGGGTGTACTGTTCCTTCTGCTGGTAGTACAGGTGCTGGATTGTCTGCTGGGTCTGCTGGCCCCCTTCCTGCCAGTTCTATTTCAGAAGCTCCTGTTGGTGCTGGGAAGTCTGGCACTGGCTGTGTGGCCGCTGTAGGTTCTGTCCAGACTTCTCAAGCTAGTTCTATTGTGGTTGGATCCTCTCCTGCCTCTGACTAATAGGAGAAAGATTCTTTGGTAGAGGAGGGATGGACTACTGTTTTAGGTAAAAATAATAAAAAGTCCCCCCTACATTTTGATATGACTCTCCGCTCCTAGAAGAAGGGAGGCAAAGGAAAATCCTAGGATTGTTTAGGGTGCATGTTTACCCCAGATAATTGATGTTCTTGTAAAGCATTGGCTTTACACATTTGGCTTTAGCAGTTTGAGTCTTTCTGTGTATCTTTTGTTTGGCTGCTATTGTTTTGTTGGAATTGTGCTGCTGGTAGTTCTACTGGCATTTTGTGCTGGGGGGGCGCTGTAAGGTTATTCTTCTTCCCCCAACTGTTTCACTTAGATCTAAGCTAATTCTTTTCTCCAGATAGCAAGGTCAAATGTTGCATGAGTGAAGATTTATTTTATTTGGAAGCCGACATTTTTTTATGTAATTGTGAAATATTGTGTAACATGTGAAAGTTTATATTTTGTAATTGGTTAAGCCTTGTTGGCCGACTCATTTGTAATTATTTGAGTGTGGTATAAAGGAAGGATTGTTTTCCTTATCGTAAGCAATATGGTATAGAGATGAATTGCGGAATTGAACAATATATGTTGTAAGAGGATATGCGAATTACAGAGATCTAGTATTGAGATCTGATGAAGCAATTGGTGCGGTTTGGCATAGATAGAGGAGAAAAGATAAGTTGATGAGATCAATAATTATTTGGTATTATTCTATTTGAGTAATACAGAGATCAGTTGGACAGTGTGTTCAGTGATCTTGCCCTTGAAGCTGTTTGGACAGTGGGTCCTTCTATCTTCCATAACTCCTAACAGGGTTAGAATATTTTAACAGGGATTCAAAGTCTCCTAATAGGGACTCATATGTACTGAATGTATTTCATAAGGCTCTTAACATAGTCTATCCTCTCACAAGAAATATTTATATTGGTACATCTTTTGTGGGCATCATTCCCACCGGGGTTTACTCTCTGATCAAGAGGTTCCCTAGTCAACATATTTTGTGTTATTGTGTTGCTGTGTATGTTTATCTTTCTATGGTTTTTGCTTACATTGATTACATGGTTGAAATATGTTAATGGTGATAAAAGTTGTATTTATCTGATAACTGATTCACCCCCTCCTCTCAATTATCTTGATGGACTTTACTTTCTAACAGGGTTGGGATAAAGTGAAGCAATGGCCAAGTATTTTGAATAAAACTATCCAATTTATTGAATGCTTTAAAAGGATGAAGTTTATTAAACAAATCAGTCCTAATAACCTCATAGATTAATTTTTTAATCTTGTTAATAACCATGCTTACAAAAAACCCTCTCATTCCTTTCTAACCAAATACACCAAATCAATATTGAAGGGCTAACTTCCCATAATGATGCAAAGACAACAAATGTGAAAATAATCGGCCAGGATTGAAAATGTGACAATAGATTTGGACCAACAATAGTACACCATCCCAATCTACCAAATAACCAATACCAACATTCCATTGTAAAAGGACAATGTAGAAAGAGACAGTCTTCTGTTTCCATACAATATCCACACAATGTGCATGGAAATACAACAATGATTCCAAGCCTATCCAATCTCATCCCTGTCAAGATGCAATGTTGAATCACAAGCCAAGAAAAAGCACCAGATTTAGGAAGACATGATGCCCCCCAAAGGAGTCTAGTAGGCTAGTCACCCAAAGGATTATCTGTGAAGCATGCTGCATATCCATATTTAACATAATACTGCCCGGAAGGAGCATGCGTCCATATTAATTCTTCCTCAGAGGAAAATAAAACAACTCTTTTATTAATCTCTTCTTGTAGTTCTCAGATAAGATACATAGGAGTAGCAAACAAAGAGAAATCTTTCCACATTATGCCCAAAGAAGAAATATCATGATTCACCACAAAGTAGTTAGAGACTTGGGTACCCAAAGCTGTTTTTAACATAAAATCCAAAGGGGCCCAATCCCTAATTTGCATGAGAGGCAAGCCACCATTCCAAGAATCTTCCTAGAATCTAGCCTTATTACCATTATGAATTAGCCGAGACAAGTGTGGAAGCAATACTTGTTGACAAGAGCTAATAAAATTCCAAATTTGAGATCATTTAGGAAGAGATGTAGAAGTAAATAACCAGTCCCTTATTGGAGAGTCAAGATATTTTGCCATCATAAGTAACCCAATTTCGGTGTGATTTCTGATACTTTTTACAGAAAAACTTATCCCCAACAACCCTATTTTAAAGAGATAAATTTCTAACTCGAGCACCCATCATAGACTTTAGTCTAAAGACCTTATCCCATGCAAGGAGATGTAATTCTTTCTTTTGAGAGACATTATCAGCCCACGAAAATTCGCGTAAAATGGATTGTAGCTCTAGGTAGGAAAATGAAGAATGGAAAGACGGGGGATAATGATGTATGAAATGGAAAGATGGTGTGTATGGGACGCATGAAAGAGATGAAGGATTGTTCATTGTCCAAAGATATGAAGGATACAGATGGAATGTGATAATAGATAATGGACGGAGGAAATGTTTAGGATAATCAAGATCAAGGACATGGGAAGGCGTATGGACTCAAAAAATATTATGAAAGATGGATTAAGGGAATGAATATGGACTATGAGATGGAGAATAGGGATGTCAAGATCAAATATGTGAAAATCGATGGAATTAGGCAACAAAATGGATGGATAAGGAGTAAGGGTTATGGAAGGTACATATGGATAGAGGAGATGCATAGGATAGTCAAGATCAAAGATGGGAAAGGGAATGCTAATGAACTTAACTAGGACAATGGATGGTGGATAGGGAATGCGGAAGATATTTATGATAGCATAGTATGGATGGAGCTTGCCCCCAAGTATAGAGGTCAAGGGGAGGTGAATAAATGAATGGAAAAGATATGACATGTATGTGAATTAGATGATAGAGAAGATATTATGGATAGATAGCGAGAAGGAATTGCCCCCAATTATGAAGAAAAACTGGAGGGAGGGATTACACATGGTGCATGTTTGTTAAGTTTTCATCATGGTACTTGTCCAAGGCACTTGATTACCAATTTTTCACTATTGGACGATTTTATTTTATTTTATTTTTTGAATTTTGAATTTTATGGGAAGAATGATAACTGGATATGGAAGCAAGACTCAAGCATATAGTTCTATGGATGGTATCCCTTTGCTAATTGGTGCAAGGGAGGATGCATGAGAGGGGCCAAAGGCACACCCTACCAGATCCACCTTGCAGAGATCACACACGAAAGAAAATAACACACAAGTGAGAGAGAGAATGCAGATCAACTTCTATTTATTTCTTCAAATTAATTCATACATGCCGGGCTGAAAGGCCTTCCCGATTAGGGACATATATTACAATTCAAATACATAAGTCCTCCAACATGCGAGGATCTGGAACTATCTTTAATCTTCTAACTTCTATCTCCTAAAACTGATGTCCTAAAACTACAACTAGAGATTACAATATATACAAGAGGCTATCGAACAAGTCAGCCTTCAGATCCAACATTAACAAAAGGAACGACCAGATCTAGGTCCACATGCTTCCCAATGATATATACCAACATTAAATCCATGACCATAATTAATTGTACAAGTCGGCCTCAACAGGAAACTAAAACAGTCAACTTGGTAAGAAAAAAATAACCGAGCGCTAGGAAGAGATAACCAAGTGTCAGGGAATTAACCGATTGACTTAGTTAACAAAGGAAACTGAGCAACTACCGAGCCAACTCGGTCAAAGAAGGAATTGAGCAACACATGAAAACTCAATCTTGTTTTTGGTGACACAGGATTGCCAAGGACCCGAGATGCTCCTGCATCAAACACCTGGGGTTATTTGAAATGATTCTCCAAATCATGGAGCAGGTACAACCTGAGATGAATCCAACTCAAATTATGAAATCCATGAAATGTCTTCAATCGGCCTATTCTTCCACTTTCCTAGATATTCCATATATTGTTTTCCTCTTGTACTTCTGCCAACTCTTTGTTCCAAAATCTGCTCAACTTCTTCTATCTGTTTCTTAGGATAATCGTTCGGTACTGTCATTTCTTCATCCGACTCATGGTACTCATACAAATCAGCAATGTTGAATATAGGTTATATATCCATGTCATTAGGTAACTTAATCTCATAAGCATTTCCACTGTCAAATTTCCTCAAAGTCTTGCAAGGACCAAAATTCTTCATTTTCAGCTTCCCATATGTTCCAACAAGAAATTTGCCTTTCTTCAAATGAACCATTACTTTATCATCGACTGCAAAAGTCTTATGTCTTCTAGATCTATCAACTCTATCTTTATACTTATGATTACTTTTCTCCAACTTATGTTTCACATGTTCATGCAATGTCTTCATGAACTGAGCAAACTTTACTCCTTCAACCTTCTCTTCTCTTCATCAGCAATATCCCTCAAATTTGATATACCTTTCGGTTGTATGCCATTTATAATCTTAAAAGGTGTTTTTCCAATACTCCTATTCACTGAATTATTATATACAAACTCTGCTTGTGCCAATACATAATCCCAATTACTCGGTGTGTCTCCACCCAAACATCTCAAAAGATTACCCAAGCTTCTATTCACAACCTCTGTTTGTCCATCAGTCTGTGGGTGAAATGTAGAACTATACCTGAACTCGGTGCCACTTTCTCCAAAGAGTCTTCCAAAAGTATCCAACAAATTTACTGTCTCGGTCAGAGATGATACTCCTTGGTAATCCATGCAATCTGACAATTTCCTTAAAGAAAAGATCTTCTATATGTACTACATGTGATGTCTTTCTATAGGGTATAAAATGTGTCATCTTAGAAAATCTATCCACAACAATAAATATAGAATCATTACCTCTCACTGTCTTCGGTAATCCAAGAACAAAATCCATACTGATATCAATCCAAGGTTTCTCAGGAACAGAAATCGGTGTATACAATCTAGTATTTTGAGTTACTCCTTTTGCAACTTGACAAATTCCACAACTTTTCACAAATTTTTGAACATCCTTATACAACTGTGGCCAAAAATATTTCTCCCTAAGCAAATTCAATGTCTTGTCAACACCAAAATGTCTAGCCAAACCACTACTATGTTTTTCCTTTATCAAATTAGTTCTCATTGATCCTCTCGGTATACACAACTGAATACCTTTAAACAACATACCTCCTTGAATGACATAGTCTTCCCATTTAGTATTCGGTTGATCTTGAATAGGTGCTCTGCACTTTCTCCATGACTCAAAAAACCAGGATGAAATTCATATGAATCTCTCATGTCATCAAAGCCAATAACTTCAATTTTCATCTCGGTCATCAAAGGTCTTCTTCTACTCAATGCATTAGCAACTCGGTTAGTGACTCCACTCTTATGTTTTATCACAAATGTATAAATCTGTAAATATTCAACCCATTTCATATGTCTTTGATTCAACTTATTCTAACTACCCAAATATTGTAAAGCTTTATGATCGGTATACAACACAAATTCACTCGGTATCAAATAATGTCTCCATTTATTTAGAGCTTGAACAATAGCATAGAATTCTTGATCATACACATAATATTTCATTTTTGCATCATTCAACTTTTCACTAAAGAAAGCAACAGGTCTACCTTCTTGACTCAACACAGCTCCTATTGCACTACCACTTGCATCACATTCCACTTGAAATACCTTATTAAAATCACACAATGCTAACATAGGTAATTCAACAACCTTTCGCTTCAGAGTCTGAAAACTTTTATCTACTCCATGTGTCCACTTAAATTCTCTTTTATCTCCTCTCATAGTCTCAGTCATAGCATTACAAATTGAACTGAAATTCCTAATGAACTTTTTGTAAAAACTTGCCAAACCATGAAATGGTCTTACCTCACTAGCATTCTCAGGTGTAGGCCAATTCAAAATAGCTTCAACCTTTTCAGGGTCCATTTTCAAACCATCAGCTGAAATAAAAAATCCCAAAAACACAATGTCCTATTGCATGAAAGAACACTTTTTCAGATTTATCAACAGCTTTTCTTCTTTCAACTTCTGCAATACTTGTTTAACATGCAACAAATGTTCTTCTCTGGTCTTACTGAATATCATAATATCATCTAGGTATACAATCACAAATTTACTTAAAGAATTTTTTCAAAACTTCATTCGTCAATCTCATAAAAGTACTCGGTGCATTAGTTAAACCAAAAGGCATAACCAACCACTCATACAAACCTTCTTTTGTCTTAAAAGAAGTCTTCCACTCATCACCTTCTTTGATTATAATATGATGATATCCACTTTTCAAATCAATTTTGGCAAAATACTTTGCTCCAGTCAAACTATCCATTATGTCATCCATTCTCGGTATAGGAAACATATATTTCATTGTTATCTTGTTGATTGCTCTGGAATCCATACACATTCGCCATTCTCCATTCTTCTTAGGTGCTAATACAGCTGGTACTACACAAGGACTCAAACTTTCTCGGATCAAACCTTTCTGCAACAATTCTTTAATCTGTCGGTTCAATTTCTGATTCTCGGTAGGTGTCAACCAGTGTGGTGTGTTATTCGGTAAACTAGATTCAGGGATTAGATCCATGCAATGATCAATGCTTCTCTTCGGTGGCAAACCATCAGGTTCATTATAAAAAATGATCTCTCTATACTCGGTGAGTAACTTATCAATCTCTTCAGGGACTCTATCCTCTATTTTCTTACTCGGTTTGTTAGGAATCACAACAAAATATACATCATTCTTCTTCAAATCTTTAACAAACTTTCTTCCTTCCATCAAGAAAAATTTCACAGATGCACAAACACTACTAACAGGTTCTTCAATCAAAGGTAACACGATTTGTCTTCTCCCATCAGGCCAAATAGTATATTTATGCAATCTCCCATCACATATAGCATGTCTGTCATATTGCCAAAGTCTACCCAACAAAATATGACAAAAATCCATAGGCATGATATCACATAACACCTTATCATAGTACTTTCCAATTTTCAAATTCACATAACATTGTTCACTTACCAAGAGTGTATGGTCATCCTTGATCCATGAAATTTGATAGGGCTTCGGGTGTTCCAACCTTTTCAACTGCAACTTTGTAACCATTTCCTCAGATGTCAAGTACCCCGAGCTTCCACTATCAATGATTACCTTCCACACTTCATCAGAAACTCTACATCTGGTCTTGAAGAAACTTTTCCTTTTTGGATCTTCCTTATTAATTTCACTCTAAAGTGCTCTCCTTACCATCAAGTTCTTTTCCTTCTCAGGTTCATTCGGTGATTCTTATTGCACCAAAACATTTCTAATGCTACCGACCTTCTTACTCGCATGTGTACACTCAAATAATCTATGTCCTTCTCGACAATTGTAACAAGTTCCTCAGAAACCACCTCTGTTATAACCACCTCGGTAGTTATTGCTTCTTCCTCTAGATGAATTTTCACCTTTCCATTCGGTCTTGTCTTTATCCAGATTTGTCTTTTCTAGATCAGATCTATTGTTTTCACCATAAGATTTACCTCTTTCTCTAGGGAATCTACCACCTCTACTTCTTTGTCTTTTCTCATGTCTTTTGTTCATTTTCTCCTCAGCTTTCAAGGCAAACTGATAGGCTTCTTCAATGTTTTCCAACTTAACCCAACTGATTTCTTCTTAGATGGAAACTCTCAATCCATTTAGGTACCTAGCAATTCTTTCCACATCATCTTCATCATGTCCAAATCTGATATCTAATCTATAGAATTCCTTAGTATAATCTTTTATCGAGCTATCTTTTTGCCTCAAACTTTGCATTCACCTAACTAGGTTAATCTGATAATCACAAGGTAAAAGCTTTCCTTTTAACTTATTCACCATCTTATTCCATACCTTAATTTTGTCTTTGCCTTTCCTCTTTCTGTCCAATTGTAGATGTTCCCACCACAAGAATGCATGACTTTTCAACTTTGTGCTTGCAATTTTCACCTTCTTTTCGTCAGGGACATTTTCATATTCAAAGTATTTTTCCATCTCGATGATCTAGTCTACCAATTCATCCGAATCTAGCTTTCCACCATACTCAGGAGGATTGAAATGTGGTTTAGACTTTAGATTTGTCAAAGCCTTCAACAATCTTTCCTCACCTTAATCCATCACTAGTGCAGGTTCTACATTACCTTGTTCTTCCTCAAATTCATCATCACTAGCATCTTCAAGACGTCTTCCTCTACGGTGGATTGTCTCAACAACTTCTAATCTAGCAGCAAGTTGTCTCAACATGTCTGCCAATCCTGGATCCGCATCTCACCTCCCACAAACCATCTTGAAACCCTCTGCAATTGCACGCCAGATCACAATCTGCTACCCCACAAGAAATCAACTAGGGTTTGATAAGAAGGAACCCTCAAACCTAGATTCGAAAATCTAGATCCAGATCTCACCTCGCTCTAATACCACTTGATGCAAGGGAGGATGCATGAGAGGGGCCAAAGGCACACCTCTAATACCACTTGGTGTAAGGGAGGATGCATGAGAGGGGACAAAGGCACACCCTACCATATCCAGCTTTCATAGATCACACACAGAAGCAAATAACACACAAGTGAGAGAGAGAATGTAGATCAACTTCTATTTATTTCTTCAAATTGATTGATACATGCCGTGCTGTAAGGCCTTCCTGGTTAGGGCCAGATATTACAATTCAAGTACATAAGTCCTCCAACATGTGAGGATCTGAAACTATCTTCAATCTTCTAACTTCTATCTCCTAAAACTGATGTCTTAAAACTACAACCAAAGATTACAATATATACAAGAGGCTATCGAACAAGTCGGCCTTTAGATCCAACATTAATAGAAGGAATGACTAGATCTAGGTACATACGCTTCCCAATGATAGATACCAACATTAAATCTACGATCATAATTAATTGTACAAGTCAGCCTCAACAGGAAACTAAATTAATCAACTCGGTAAGCAAAGATAACCGAGCACCAGGGAATTAACTGATCAACTCAATTGACAAAGGAAACTGAGCAACTACTGATCCAACTCAGTCAAAGAAGGAACCAAGCAACACATGAAAACTCAAACTTGTTTTTGGTGACACAGAATTGCCAAGGACCCGAGATGCTCCTGCATCACTAATATGCTCATAGACATTGGTACGATGGTGGGGAGGGGACGAAATGGATAGGGGGATGGAGGGATAAGGATTTATGCAAAGGATTGGATTAAAGGGGTGGATAGGCATGAAAGGATTGGTGGATAAGGAATGGGAGGCTGGAAGACTTGTGAATAAATGGTTGCAGGATATGGAAATAAAATCATTGGCACACACCTTGAAGGGTGGTGGAGTAGTGGAGGGGATTTTGAAGGAGATGGAGGAGAAAACATGGATTTTGGGATGTAAGAACCCAAAATAAATGAGGGAAATGGTGGACTTAGGCTAGTGGATTTTGGGACATAAGGACCCAAAATGGAGTTGGAAGATGGAGGATTGAAGGATTTATGAGTGAAGGAAGCTTGTGAACTAGCACAGTTGGATGCCAATTTGGATTTTTCTTTGAGATGCATTTATTCAATGAGTAGCTTAGGAATCCACATGATTTTTTATTTTTTCAATTTGGGCCTTTGCGACCTTTTGAAATTTTCTTGCATTTGGATCATATTTTTCTTTTCTTGAACATTTCTTTTAGATGGGACATGTCAATCCTTATATTGTTGTGTATTTTTGGCTTTATGCATTTTATCTTTGGCATTGAATGTGCTTCCATTAGCCATGGTATAGGTGCATGAGGATGGATGATATGGAGATTTTATGGATGGAATGATGGAGAGTGAATATTGGAAGGAATTCAAGGATTTGTTCCTTTGTTGATCTTCATAAGGTATTTGAGGTGATGAAATGGTGGAATTGGATATGATGGATGTATGCATATAAGGACCCAAGATGGATGGAAGTGATGAAGGGTTTGGATTTGGAATATAAGGACCCAAAATGGATATGGATGAGGAAGGAATGGAGTTATGGATATAAGGGCCCAAAATGGATGCGGATGCGGAAGGAATGAAGTTTTGAATATATGGATGCAAAATAGATGGAAGGGATGAAGGATTTAGCTTTGAGGATGGGCAATGGTAATTTTTGAGTTTAGATGGAGGGATTTTAGATATGGATGGTGTACCAACATCTTGAGACATTATTTATATTATGTTGCCATATCATTCGGTAATGATATAAGATGAATGAGTTAAGAAGAAGAAGAAATGAGAAGTTGAAGAACTTAATTGGAGAACTGATATAGATCAAACAATGATTTGATTATGTTGATATGATTGTTTTCTACTTAACATATGATTATGTTAAGTTGGTAAAGCATGGTGATAAAGTTTTGATCATTCGGTAACTAAAATTGTTTTGGCTACCGAGATGGAAAAGTCACTCAGTAAGGTAAAGAGAAAAGGAAAGGTCACTTGGTAAAGAAGAAAGGTTTAGGCACCAAGCGATGTAATTGAAATTCTAATGAAGGACACCGAGAGAGGAATAATATTAAATAAGGATGGAATCAACATTTAATGATTAGCTATGATGAGCTGGACATTGTTCACATCATATGACTAGCGACATTGACAAGTTTGAGAACCTAGAAGAATATGATGGAGGATTTGTCAGATTGGAAATGAGGCTCCATGTCATATGAAAGGAAAATGATCTATTGTGTTAAATAAAAAGATGAAATGTAATGGTGCATATTGGATTAGAGGACTGAACTATAATCTATTGAGTGTTGTACAATTGAACAATATTGGCCACCGAATGGAATTTCAAAATAGAAAAGTTAAGATCTATGGTGTTGATGGAGATCTAATTGGAATTGGAGGACAATCAAGAGGTAATTTATTTTATCTTCATACTGATGCAAAAAGTTTCTTGTTTGTTAAAACTGAATATGTATGGTTATGGCATAAGAGACTGTGTCATGTGAATTTTGATAACTTGATCAAAGTGAGTAAGAAGAATAGAGTCAGAGGAATACAAAGATTATGCAAACCTGAGAAAGCTATGTGCAAGGAATGTCAAATTGGTAAGATGACCAAGTCAAGTTTTCTAATTAAATCTTACTCTACAAATGGTATTTTGGAATTGGTTCACACTGACCTTTGTGGTGCTATAAAAGTTCAAAGCTATTATGGAGAGGGATACTTTATTTTGTTTGTGGATGATTATTCAAGAATGATGTTTTTTATGTTCCTAAGAGAAAAATTTGATGCATTTCAAATGTTTAAGTGGTATAAGGCTAGAGTTGAGAAGGAAACATGAAAACAACTGAAGTGTTTTAGATCTGATAGAGGAGGTGGATTTATCTCTGATGAATTTACTTTCTTCTGCAATGAGCATGAAATTAAAAGACAAGTGTCTGCACCGAGGACTCCACAACGGAATTGGATAACTGGGAGAAGAAACGAGGATATTGTTGATTGTGCTAGAACTTTGTTGATTGATAAAAAGGTTGCACACATTTTTTGTAGAGAAGCTATAAGTACTGCAGTCTACACTCTCAACCGAATATAGTTAAAGAAAGGTACAAACAAGACACCCTATGAACTATGGTTTGACAAATCACCGAATGTAAGTTATTTCAATTTTTTTGGAAGTAGATGTTATTATTGAGAGATTCAAGAAATGGAACATTTGACTCTTAAGGTGATGAAGGAATATTTCTTGGTTACTCATTAAAGAGTAAAGCATATAAATGTTTAATCAAGGATTCTAAAAAAATAGTAGAAAGTGAAAATGTAAGAGTTGTTGCATTTTTTAGAAAAGAATGAAGAGGATAGCAAAAAGGAACTTGAGGATTATAAAAAAATTGTTTATGTAATAGAAATTCGGTTGACAAAACCGAGCAACAACAAGAAGGAACTAATGAACAAGATGACCCTCTACCAAGAGATGAAAACAATGATGAACAAGCTACTGAACCTGTATTAACAAAGTATGTGAGAAGATACCACTCACCGAGAAGAATTATTGGAGACAAGAGAGTAGGAGTCATGACAAGAAGTAAGTTGAAAGATAACACTTGTTTGATTTCTAAATTTGAGCCTAGATTGGTAAAAGATGCACTAGAAAATGAAGATCGGATGAATTCTATGAAAGAATAAATAGATCAAATAGAAAATAATAACACATGGTCATTGGTACTGAGACCTAAGAATAAGAATGTGATTGAAACAAAATGGATTTTCAGAAATAAACTCAATGAGAAAGGAGATGTGATCTAGATTAAAGAAAGATTAGTCTGCAAAGGGTATGCACAAGAAGAAGGTATTGATTATGGTGAAAATTTTGCCCTTGTTGCTAGATTAGAAGGTGTTAGAATATTACTTGCTTATGCAATTTACAAAGGATTCAAAGTTTATCAAATGGATGTTAATTTTGCATTTCTAAATGAATACTTGAAGAAGAAATCTACATTGAACAACCTGATAAATTTATTGACAAGAAAAATAAGAACATGGTCTACAAACTACACAAATCTTTATATGGATTGAAGAAGGCTCCCCAAGCATGGTATGAAAGATTGCACTCTTATTTAGTTAAGATTGGATTTGAAAGGACTAATGATAACAACAATTTATACTTGAAATGTGATAAATTAGATGAAATTCTGATTGCTGAGATATTTATTGATAACATTATATTTAGTGGTAATGAGATAATGTCTAAGTCAGTGCTGAGAAAATGAGAAAGGAATTTGAGATGTCTATGATAGGAGAGATTAAATTCGTTATTGGACTTCAAATTCAACAAGTAAAAGATAGGATCTACATCACCCAATATAAGTATATCAAGGAGATCCTAAAAACATTCAATATGGAAGACTCAAAACCGGTTGGAACACTGATGGTTACTCGATGTGAATTGTCTAAGGAAGATGACACTAAGGAAATGAATGAGAATCTTTACCAATTCATGATTGGTAAACTACAATATGTGGTACATAGTAGACCTGATATTGCACATTCAATTAGAATTGTTGCAAGGTTTTCTACAAACCCCAAGGTAACACATTTGTTTGTAGTTAACAGGATATTGAGATATTTGAAACGGACTGAAGATTTCGGTCTATTATACACAAGAAAAGGAGATTTTTATCTTAAGGTATACAATGATGCTGATTAGGCAGGAAATATTGATGACATGAAAAGCACTAGTGGCAGAGCTTTCTTTTTGGGAGAAAGACTAGTGACATGGTTAAGAAAGAAACATAGTTGTATTTCACAATCTACCATCGAAGCTAAATATGTGGCAACAACTATGAATTATTCTAACATTGTATGGATCAAACAACTAATGGAAGGTATGCATGAAGAGATTACTGATCCTATTACTATTTATTGTGATAATACTAGTGCCATTAACACATCAAAGAACCATGCAATGCATTCCAAAATAAAATATATATCAATTAAGTATCACTACTTGAGAGAGAAAGTACAAGATAAGCATGTGACATTGGAGTATACAAATTCTAAAGAACAAATAGCTAATATCTTTACAAAACCATTACCGAAGGATGCTTTTGAGTATCTTCGAGGTAAGTTAGGGGTTCTTCCCCTATCCAATGTACATTAAGGAAAGATGCATCCTGCATCAATTCAAGGACTCAATAGAATATCTATCTTGTGAGTTGATGCTAGTGTTCACTCTTTAGGTTAAGCCTGAAGATGTGAAGGATTTTTATGATTGCAATAGAAAATTTATATACTAGTGGTATATCTAAGAAGTCTATGCTTCTTTGGCATTGTTATCAAAGAGGGAGATGAAAAAATATACATCAAAGAGGGAGAAGATCAATGAAGTAAGAGGGAGACAAACCAAAATAATATCAGTAATGGAGAAGAACATTAGATCAGAAGGAGAGATGAATAAGTCAATTGATAAAGAAGGGAGAAGATTACTCAAAGAGGGAGAGTACTACAGATGAAAAAGAGAGTATGTTGCTGATGGAATCAAAATGGAAAGTGTTACTGACATATTACAGATGAAAGATCAGAAAAGAAGAAGTTAATACTCAGAGGGAGTACAAAATATGGATGAAAGTGAAAGGATACCATCATCAATTGAACACTGAATTTGTTTAGTGTTACCATCAATGCCAAAGAGGGAGATTGTTACCATAACTGATAACAATGTTGAAGATTGTTTATTTGATGGAGCTGATGATGAAGACTGACCAAGATCAGAGGAATACATGATAGTAGAAAGGTTAGATTAGTTATAGTCTTGTCATTGATGTCAAACAATTTATTTCTTATTTATATTATGTTGCCATATCATTCGATAATGATATAAGATGAATGAGTTAAGAAGAAGAAGAAATGAGAAGTTGAAGAAATTAATTGGGAAACTGATATAGATTAGACAATGATTTGATTATGTTGATATGATTATTTTCTACCTAACATATGATTATGTTAAGTCGGTAAAGCATGGGGATAAAGTTTTGATCATTCGGTAAGTAAAGTTATTTTGGCTACCGAGATGGAAAAGTCACTCGGTAAGGTAAAGAGAAAAGGAAAGTGTTAGGATTAGGTAATACTAAGAGGGGGGGGGTGACTCAGTATTAATGAACTTTAATTTAAACTTCAACTAATTATAGATAAACCAAAACAATGCTGAAATGAAAAGAACATATAAGCACAACACATAACTCATGACACCATGATTTGTTCTCGAGGAAACCCTGTTAAGGGAAAACCTCGGTGGAGATGATACCCACAACTATGTAATAAAATATTATATCCCTGTTAGGAGCTGAGTGTTGCATAGTACAATTCCTTGCTAGAGCAATACAAAACCCTGTTGGGGGATACATAGCACCTGGTTAAAGGTGGTGAGCATACAACTCTTACAATCAAAATATTGTCTCAAAAGAGTTCTAAAAAATGAACAGTATAAGCACTTCCTTTTCTTAGGTAGTTCCGGTTTGTAGCTCTATGACATGCTGATCTCGCATTTGCTCTTTTTTCTTTTTGCATCTATCTTATCATCATTCATACATATTGCTTCCACAAAGCACTCGATACTTATACAAAATCTTCCATCCATTCAGCTCTCAAAATACTTCACAAAACATAATAATAAATTATGTAAATGATAAACATAGAGTCGACGATTTTATATTTCCAAAGAGCCGGTAATATACTTTATCCATCTAACTTAGCACATTACCATATCTACTATTCTTGCCTTACTCTTCGCAACTGCTTATGTGCCCTGTTACACTAATTCTCTATTTTTGCATACCTTCAGATCCTTGTATCTCTTTGATTTGATCACCAAAACACATGCGAACTTAACTAAAGCATATACATACCCCAAAACACCTTCTACTAAATTTGTAAGCCATAATACATTAGGTACTGTCATTACTGATCAAAACTATACACCAGTCCACTGTTGTCCTGATTCTGTACTTAGTCATTTTCATGACCGTGACTCTATTAACAAAACTCTCTCCATGAGATCACTCCAACGTAAGTGTTTCCATAAATGACAACCCTCGAGTGATCTCTAGCACTCCAAAACACCATTTTCCAACAATCTCTCCCTTTGGTATTGATGGAAACACTTAGAAAAATGACTAAGTGTTAAAGCACTAACTATACATATCTCTTTTTCTCTTTTTCTCTTTTCTTCTTTTTTTTTTGTCTTTTTATTTCCTCTTATTATATTTTTTTTTCTTCTTTTTTACTCTTCACATTTTTCTCTTTCTCCTCCTCTCCCTTTGACATCAATGGCAAAGGTACTTACAAAATTTCAAAAATTACTAAGTACAAAAAGACTTAGTTCTTGCTTACCAGTTTCAAGACATCTTGGAAAGAGTTTTCCAAGGTCTTCACTTCCTCAACCCATGATTTGATCAATAACTCACTGACGTGGATCAATCCATTCAGTGCATATGATGTTGTCTCCGTTGCCTTGAGCTCAGTAGGTGCAAATAGTGACATTTATCCTTCCACCTTTTCCATCTCTGATAGATGTGTCTCTAGCATTGAAAGTTTAGGTGTTATCAGGCTCTTCAACAAGCTAGATCTGTCTCCCACTCTCCCTTTCTCCGTTTCCAATATACTAATTTTATCCAACAACTTGGATACTTGTTTGTCCATTTCAATCATAGTTAGTGAAGATGTTTCACAACTATTCATTAGGTTGTCAAGAGTAACCCTATCCTTGGCTATAATATCCTCAATATTCTTTACATGACTATTGGGAATTATGCAGTAACTGTAAAGCTTTTTGCCTTATACTACACAAATCTTGGCCTTAAGAGTAGTGGCCTTGAGAATGTCTAAGTCCCATGAGATGGACTGACATACTTCTCTTAATTTCTTTTCTAAGAACCTCTTTTTTGCCTTTTCTTCTGCAGTCTTTAGCAATGACTCAAAGTGATTGTCAAAGCTATCTAGTGCCATGCCTAGGTTCTCTGATTCATCCTTTCCTTGAAGGTCAATAGGTGTAGGAAGTATCTTGTTTACTATCTCTACAACCTTATTCATTATTTTTACTCTTTTATCCCTGTTTTGTACTGACCTTTCCTTAGCCTTGGCGAAGGCCATGAAGGATAGCCTCATAAGCTCATCCTTATCCATGCTATCTACATCAACACTTACCAACTTGGCCATACTTGCCAACAATAAAGTATAAGAGCTGTCAGGTTCTAATTTTTCCTCTATTTTGACCTCAGCTACTTCTTTTGTTCCAGTCTCTTCTTCCTTCCTTCCTTGTGATTCTTCTTCTTGTTTCTCCTTTGTTTTCTCTTCCTCTATCTGTCCTTGGACTTCAAATTCCACCGCACTATCCAAATTATCCAACAATGATCATTCACATCATGTGAAGTGTCAAGGGTCACAGGCACACCAAAGACAAAGAAGTATGGTTGCATGCTAGCTTGTTCACTTCCTTCTACTGCCTTAGAACTTTATCCTACTCCCAAAGATGTAGGCTTGGTGACTTTAGGAGGTGAGGTTTTCTTCGGCATATCACTCATTAGGATTTGATCCAATGCCTTTTGAGTGTCCTCAATCACTTCATCATACTTTCTAGCCATGATTTTCACTAGTCTGGCCTTTGTTCTTAGTAGGAGTTTCAATGCATTTATTATTCTCTCCCTTTCTTGTAGAGAGACAACATGTAGCATATCTTCTATAGCCTTGTTTCTTATGTTCTCATCTTTTGATTGTACCAATTGCTTTCTAATTTCCAACTTACTGTATAGATTCTTAGGAATCCTTCCTTAAATCTCCAACAGATTTTTCTTAAATATCAATAGATACTCAACGATAGTATCTTCTATGATTGTCTAATTCTCATAATCATACCTCTCATAATATTTGTCCAATGTCTTCAAGTTTCCATCTTTTATGACTCTTTTCTGTAATGATTTGAGGTTTGGTTTCCACAAGGTTTGTGGATCCTTTTGTGTTACTTTTTCCTCTTCTTTCTCAATAACCTTTTCTTCTCTCTTCTTCTTTTCTACTTCTACCTCTTTTTCTTTTGGATTGCTCTGCTTAGTAGATCTTGTAGATCTCCTTAGGAATGCTCATAGGTATAACTTCTTATGCTGACTCCTCTTGTGTAGGTGATAAGTCAATTATATATTTTTTATGACTTACTGGTTTCTCTTCTTTGGGAGGGATAGGTGCATCAATAGTCATGCTAGAAGATGCCTCCATTCTTGGTCTTATGTTTTTCAACTGCTCCCTAGTGATTCCTACCTTCATAGTGATGTCCTCCACAATTTTCCTAATTTTTCTCTTCCTTGTTACCTTCTCCTGTTCTTCTTTGATCTTTCTTGACTTTTCCTATAAGTTCCCCATCTCTCCTCAGTAGGGTCTACTTCTGCTTCCAGTACATGCTCTACCTGCATAGTCAAGATCTCAGAACTTACCTCATACCCCATAGGGTAACACCATTTCTTTCTCGGTTCTACTGCCTCAAAACAAACACAATCAGTTTCAACCATGAAACAGATAGTGTCATGATACTTCTCAACTAAATATTTAGGTATCTTGTACCTCTCCTTCATCTGCCTTTGTAGTATCTTGATCATACCAAACAACTCTCCATCTACCTAGTTCTTGTCCTATCTTCTATAACTCTCTAAAATCTGAATTCCCGTGGATACATTGTCTTTCCATGCCCTAGGGCGCATGCCAGGAAACTTGTGAATGATATGAATATACATGTGAACTAACAAGGACCCAACCCTAAATGCTTTAGTCCTATCTTTCTTTATCACCTTTACATTATAAAGGAACTGTTGTGCAAGTACTTCACAGAGGTTATACTTCTTATTTTCCTTGACCATCCTGTAGGCCATCATGACAACACCAATGGATATGGAGTTAAGTCTGTTGCTATGATATAATTTGTAGCCCAATAACATAGCTACCAATCTAACATCTTGCTGGAAGATGTCATTGACTGTCATTGCCCTCTTATCCCATTTTGAGTGAGTTAGGACTTCATTATCAAGACCTATTATATCATGAATCAACTGTGCACATATCTTCACTGCTTGATTTCCAATCCATATGAACTGATCATGGATTGTACTAAGAATGATCTTGAACCATTCTTTTTCGATGAATTTCGTAAGTAGGGTTAGCTTAATGATAGATTGACTCTCTAGGTGCTTGAACTCCTCTACCATAGATCGATCTACTTCTATCATGGCATCTAATTCATTGTAGATATTCACATCTCCTATAATATCATATTTGTAGTGAATATAAGCCCTAATATCTTCTACATGCAATACGCCAATAGGGGTTTGTGAAAATGCTCATTTCAGATCATCCTCACAAGACTTAAATGGATGTCTCTTAAACTTCTATCTAGGTCTATCCACAACATCAAAGATAATTGGTGCATCCATGACTTCTTAATGAGAATAGGTCTAAATACCTTAAACACGCTTGAATCTGACACTTTGCTTCACACAATCAAGAAATCTCTCTGCTAGATGACTGCAATGCTTCACAACTCTGATCTCCTTAGTCGCTGATTATCAAACAATACTTAAATGATGTTCTCCAAGATCTTTTATCCTTCGCAAGTTGAGTAAGTGCATTAAACACTGGTAGCTCAACTTCGTATGCTGTCCAATTAACACAAAACTCGCGAACATGAAAAATGGATCTTCAAGTGTTGTGCTCTCAACCAAAGACTCCATAGTGTCTGTACAGACCATACCTAAGCTCACTTGAGCTTACTTCACACATATAGGGGTTGGATATATTCTGTTATCTACATCCAATTCTCCCCTTAAGGCTATGCGACCTTCTAGGTCGATTCCTCAAAGAACTCATCATGCAAAGGCACAATATCATCAATTGTCTCTCCCTGAACTGATGCTTTGTTTAAAACTTTCACCTTCCATATCTTATCATCCTCCTTGCTTTCTGATTTCTTGAAATGATCCTTAAACTCATTCATGTATTCATTAAGACTCTTACCACTATCACCAACATTTTTCCTTATAACCACAGGAGGTGGTCCTCTTGGTTCATTTGATCTTCTTTGTCCTCTTTTGTTGTCTTCTCCATTGTATCTGCAGAACTTCACAATGTGTCCAAGGTTGTTGCATTTGTAACATGTAGGATATCTCCTTCTATCCTGATTTACTTGTAGTTTACAATACCTTGTAGTGTGTCCAAAGTTGTTGCATTTTTGACATGTGATCTTGGCTGCTGATTCTTCTCAGACATAATCTTGCTTGTACCTAGACTAATCTAGTTTTCTACAATCTACTTTCTTGTGTCCATATTCATAACAATTAAAATAGCAGCAATATTAAATAAGGATGGAATTGACATTTAATGATTAGCTATAATGAGCTGGATGATCACGATGATGAGGAAAATTAGTTACAAGAGATCTATGGATAGGAAAGTTCAAGGTGAAGATCTACGATAAGATCTGAATAGAGGTAAAATGGAATCACCTCTATTGAGAATGTGAGATGTGTAATGTATGGGGGAAATATGAGATCCACTCCTAAATCCAAATTCCCAAAGGAGAGATCCAATTTGATCAACCAAAAGTTTAACGCACAATTGAATCAATCTATGGAGAATATGAAAGAAAGAGAAAAACCCTATATTTCCCTATGGTAGAATTGAAGTGTTTTGAATTTGAAAAAATTGAAATACAAGTACTAACCTCAAATTAGGGAAAATCTGGAAAATGCCAATTTCTAATGTCTGCGTGTACTTTCAAGAAATTCTGCAACTATTTTGGACTGAAAATGCCGAGACGAAGAAAACCCAGAAACCTTTTTCCAAGATGAGATCAGGTCGACTTTGACCCTCATAAAAGATCAAAGGCTAGATTCTTTATTTGAAGGTCGATTCTGACCTTGTTCACAGATCTCAGAAGTTCACTGAAAAGGGTATCCAAATCTGCTCTCAAATCTAAAATTCCACACCTGTACCTGTAAGAAAAAGAGAATTTTTGTTGTTTGTTTGAGGGGTTTGCCTTGGTCAAACCCTGGTTTGGAATCACCCTTAATATTGAAATTGAAATAGGAATGCTAGCAAGTAGTAGAAATGGATCTAACAATGAAGCTATGCAATTCGATAGATATGTAATTGTATTTTGAATGTAAACAAGTATATTGATATGAAAGCTTGAACACAACAATGGTAAATGTAAATCAAAACCATGAAAGTAAATACAAAACCTCCATGCTTGTATGCTTGGAATCCACCTTGATAGAAGAATGAATGGATCTTGGAGATGAACAAAAGGATCTTGAAGGAAGATCACACCATCATGATGGCTAAATCTAGGGTTTGAATGATGAATCTTGAATGCTTGAACCAAATCCCTTTAATGGCTTGAATGCTTGAATCCTTGATGTTCAATGGAGAACATGGATGGAGAAGAGGACTTGAATGCTTGAATGAATGCTTGCTTGATCACCTTGAGAGCTTGAGAGCAATTGCTTGAGATGAGATATGGATGTGATGAGATGGAAAAAATGAGAGAGGAAGGCCTCCTTTTATAGTGAACTAGGGCACAATCCTCTAGAGGGGCCACCTTGGAGAATTAAATCCCAATTAGGTCCTAACCTTTAGAAAATATACCTAGATTAAATGCAATTTGAGGATTTACCATTTCAAAACCCAAAATAACCAACCCGGAGGTGGGAAAACAAATATCCTCGAAACCCGACACCCGAAAATCAAGGAATTTTGAAATTTGAACAGGGAGGGAAAAATCAAGCTTGTAATTGACCTAGTCAGGATCGAGCTCGATTCTAACCTAGTCAGGATCAACCTTGATTCTGACCTTGTGGGCCCAGATCCAGCCAGAGTCAGGACAGGAGGTCCCGGAGATGCTCGGAGACCTAAAAATGATATCAGAATAGGACAGAATGCCAGGGATAGGCATAAAATCCTATGATGACTATGATGAAGGCTAGGAGGACCTATTTCTAAGTCCCACGTAGAAAATAGAGCCATGGAAGAGGGAAATTAAGGAGAATCCTTGGGATCCTAACCCTAATTTCACCTAGAATGAAGCAGAAAAGAAGTGGAAAGCGGAGAGAAAGCCAAATCAAAGAAAAGATCAATTCAAGGCGTCCGATATGACCCCAAACAACTTAATTGGAGGACTAAATGCTCTTAACATGGAAGTGCTTCCATTTTAAGATGATACAAGATCTAATCGGAAAAAGAGATGGAACAAATTTCTAGAAAAGTTCAAGTTCTTAGGTGAAAAGAAAACATGTTACCAAGATTCAGATTTGAGGAATAATGAATTAAACGGTCAAGATTAATTAAAGGAAAATGTAATAGATGAGATTAAAAGGAAAAAGATGTCTATATAAAGGATGATCTTATATAGATAAATGGTTGGAAAACTGAATAGTTGAAGGGTTACCAACTATTGCAATGCAGAAGGAACAAAGAGATTCCAAGTGGAAAATAAAGATTTGATGAAGTGTTGATGCCATTGGATGATGAAGATTTGAAGTGAAGATAGATTAGAAAAGAAGGATCTAATTGAGCAAAGATAGTTACAAATTAACAGGTCAATTTTATGTAGATCTCTATAATTTTGTTGACTATTAGTGTCTTACACTTAGTCATATATCTAGGCAATGATGGTCAGTCATCACTGCGACTGAGTCATTTTGTAAAGGCCGAGTTTTGTATTGTATACTTACCGAGCAGTAGTACTGCCGAGTAAAGTTATGGTCACATTATGTTTGTAATATACCGAGTGTATAATTGATGCCGAGTTACATATATCAATGATTACCGAGTGACAGAGAAGTTCAACCGATGCCGAGTATAGCTGATGCCGAGTGCTAGGAATAACTTTTGCCAAGTTAGCTAGAATTGGCATACAAGTCTGGAATGGCACAATGATCGAGGTAAACCATTTTTGGTGATAATAATGTTTTTGTATTGAGGTAATTACGAAGGTGATTACACATCCATATTGTTATCATTGATCCCTATGTAAAACCTAGAGCCAATCAGAAAATTGTATAGTTTAGGCGGCAATAGAAAAATATCTGAACCGTAGATCTTGTAATGGTAAAACATTTTTGTTACTATATAAGGGAAAGATCTAAATCAGAGATGTGTGTGAATAAAAGAAAAAGGAGACATTGAGATCGAATGAATACTGTGAGTATGAGGAAATGATCAGGAGAAGTATTCAGATAGAATTCAGTGACCGAGCAAAGAAGTGAAAGGATAGAATCAAGAAAGATCAGATAGAAGAGATCACAATCATACAGTAAAGAGAAGATCTGTAATCAGCATATCAGTGCAAACCGAAAGATCAGATACTAAGAAATTTTGACCAGTGTATTAGGGTAAATCTCTTAACCGAGTAGTCTTAGCAAACTTTTGTAAATCTCTTTACCGAGTGCTTACTTTATTGTAAGTTTGTAAATCCTTTAACAAGGTAGACTGCATAAGTCTCTTAGCTTTTAACAGAGTAGACCTCTCACAGGGTAGATCATGTTTTGATCACAATTTGTAGCCCTAAGAGGAAAACTTTATTATCTGTAGTAGTGAAGATTTGTGGGTGTCATCCCCACCCTAGTTTTACCTTTCAAGGGTTTCTAGGTTACCAAAATCTATTGTGTTATGTGTGATTTCATGTATGCTGCTTAACAAAATATGTTACTTAGATTGTTCAAGTTTTTCTCAAATGATGCATAAAGTTCTAACAGATTGAAAGGATAGAAGTCAATAATTTCTGATTCACCCCCACTCTCAGTACTACTTTCCCATTTACATTTCCAACAATTAGTATAAGAGCTAAAGGTTTCTCATAGGGAAGTCTAACCACTTGAGGAAAAGATCTTAAAGACGGAAGCTTACAAACTAGGAAAAGTCATAGAGAACCAAAAGATTAAAGTTCAACTAGCATTACAACAGCTGGAAGTAGCCAGAGGGGAACTGAAGAAATCTTTGAGCAAAAGAAGAGAAATTGCTATTCAACAAAGTGAGACACAGTACAAGGAAGAAGACATCACTGGACTATTTGATACTGGTAGTTCTATAGAAAATGACAAAGCCATGAAAGAACTGATGGAGAAAAATACCATACTGAATGATGAAATCGGGACTCTAAAGAGAGAACATGAAATTCAATCTGTCAGACTCTGTGAATTAGTGGAGCAGAAAAAGAAAGCTGAAGATGATAAGGCAATGGATGAAGAAGACAAAAGACAAATGGCAATAAGGCTAGATGAAAGAACTAGTGACATGCAAAGGTTGACTAATAATCAACTAGATATGGTAAATCAACTATTGCTAGCCAACCAAGAATTGTGTAGGAAAGACTTGGAGAACAATCAACTAAAATATGAAAATGATCAGTTGAAACATGAGTTGAGAACTGAGAAATAAATCAATGAAAGGATGAACAAACCTAATGAAGCTGCAAAATATTTTGAAGAACTGTTAAGGTCACCTAGGAGATCTGGTGATAGATCTGGACTTGGACTGAATGAATATTCATCTACTGAAGAAGGAGAGTCATCAAAGAATGGAGAACAGAAGATTGCTAAACCAAAGAACAAAAAGCCCACATGTCATCACTGTGGGAAGCCAGGACATACAACCAACATATGTAGAAGCAAACATGGTAAGTCTGATTCTAAACCTAAGTTTAATAGACATTGTTTTAACTACAAGAAGCATGGACATCAAGCACATGAATGTAGATCTAAAGCTAGCAATTCATCCATCTCACCCAAGTTTCAAGGAAGTTGTTTCAATTGTCAGAAATATGGACACAAAACATTTGAATGCAGATCTAAACCAAGTTGTTCATCTAATGAGCAAACAAAACTAGTCACCAAGCGCAACAGTTATGATTGGGATTACAACACATGGTACAATTGCCATTATTGTGGTAAGTATGGACATATTGGAGCAAATTACATGAAGACTCATTTTAGAGGCAAATTTAAAAGCTGGATGAATGGAAGCATGGTCTGTTATAAATATAATAAGGTCGGTCACTTAAAGAGAGATTGCAGATCACCTATGCCGAGCAACGTCAACAACCAGAATGAGGATATCTGTGAAAAATTGAGGAACTAGATGGAAAAGACATGGAGGAAGAAAGAAGAAGGAACAACAAGTGAAGCAAGCACATCTGAGGTCACCCAATCCGATGGATCAGGTGATCACACTTCTTCCAACTAAGCATGAAAGGTATGTCTGGAACTGATTCTTGCAAAGCCTTACTTTACATCAGTTCCTAACATAGAATCAAGAAAAAGTCCATATCTACATAGATTAAGATGCATTAGGACATATCTGAGCAAAATATAAAATTTCATTTTGATGTCGAGCATCAGTGTCATGACCGAGCTAACAATGGTTGCCGAAATGCTATGCCGAGCTATATCGCAATGGTTACATTGACCGAACTTGTGTTTAACTGAGTTTAACATGAGTTTGCCGAGATAACTGTATTTCACCTAAAATTTGTACGAAGCATTTATGAGGCCCTAATCATATTTTTTCAGATTCTATAAAGCGGAAAGTTGTTATTAATTTCATTTCACCAGGCTGTTTGAGATTTTAGAGCGATTCAGAATTTGTGCAACCAGATCAAGCAAAATGATTCCGAATCCTCACAGCGTGCCGTCGGCAAAATTCATCTACAGGGTTAATTGACAAAAAAGGTACCTTACTGAGCAATTATTTTCTTTTCGAAAATTACAGTTTGAAATGGCATCATCTTCATCCGCACCAGTTAGGAAACAGGGAACAAAAGTTTTCAATGTACAACTTGTAAGGAATGAAGTTTGCAAACCGAGGGTATTCAAGGCAATATCCGAAAGTGCGATCAAAGGAGATTTGAACAGAGCCCTATCTTCGATTCTGAAAAATGTGTTAATGATGAACGACGTTAGGTCTTGCTATATGTGCAAAATTGGAGAAATCAGTGACTATGAGATCAGGGAATCATATGACAAATTATGTGTTAATGGAGTGCTTAAGCCGGAGCATAAGGTTGTTTCCGACCAAGGGTTAGTACATGCCCTAAATTTCTCGCAAAATTTCAAGGTAGAATGGATAAAGATCGTGTTGGGTCGAGTGCACGACATGCAATTATGGCTAGAAGATGGACAGGTGAAGATTACGAAGGAAATGATACATGATGTCACTGGTTACCCTACCATTGACAGAAGAGAACGATGAAATGTGTAGGAAAAGAGGATATTCAAGCGAACACACAGGCAGTCTGGAACAAATGCGGAATGACAATTTCCACCATCACTGATCCAGAAATTGACTTTGTTGTTAGAGTTATCTCGCATAAGTTTTACCAATCCAGTCGGTTGGACAACGTCCCTTGTATGGTAGTGGACCAGGCTTGGAAGATAATAAAGAAAGGACACACATATGATCTTGCCGAGCTCCAGATGACTCAACTTGCTGAGAACTTGAACTCCATCAGGACGATGAAGAACTCTATGTGCAAGTTTGGTTCCTTGTTGATCTGTATATTCTTTTATGTCAAAAAGTGTTTTCCTTCACATGGTGATGTGAAATGGGATAAGAAGAAACCCATTACTGTTCAGATAAATGATTTCATAAATAAGAGTGGTGATGATTTTGAAGGGATAATGGACAATTATTTCATTGAGTTTAAGAAGAAGATGAGGAATAGGACTAGAGTCCCTGTGTCTCTGATTGAGAAATATAGTTAAGACATATGTTTTCTAGTAGACACAGACTTCACCTATGCATAGACAGTCCTACCTAGGGTTTCATGGTTGATGCCACTACCCTATGAACTCAATATTGATGAAGCTACTGCTGCAATCACAACCCTCCTAGTTGAGGAAGTTGATAACAAGGCTCCTTACTTTGGTACATTTGAAGAGGCCAAATCCAAGATCTCTTTGGGATTATTGGCTGCCACCACTGAGAGAAGAAGAAAGAAAATAGTAAAGAATCTGGAAGAATATGTTAAAGAATCTGGCAAGGATGCACCACTAGAGTTAACCCAAGGGTTGGGAGAAGATGAGAAGAGTGCAACTAGTGGCAGTGAGACAAAAGAAGAAGAAGAAGAGAAGAAACCAATAATTGCCGAGTCCCCACCCAAAAGAAGAGTGTTGAAATGTAAAGTGTCTTAGACACCATCACTTAGACCTCGGCCAAGAAGGACTACTATCGAGACTCCTAAGATGCCTCCTGCATCTGCAAAGTGAAAACCCGCTCAACCGAAGGAAGTGTCGACCAAGGCTATGTAGAAGCCGAGAAGGAAACTTGTTCTACCACAAGATGATGATGAAGAAACTGAAAGTGATGAAGAAATAAAGGGGAAGGCAACACAACAGGGTTCACATCAACTCACTATTGATGAATTATGTCGTAATATTACTAGCACAACTGCAGTTGATGAAGTGAAGAGATTAAAGTTTGGATCACTGAGTATTGGAGATAAAGAAAAAGTTGAGGATGCTATTGTTGAAATGTTATGCACTTTCAAGATGCTGCCGATTGAAATTGAAAATAGGATTCCAAAGGAATTGTGCAACAGAGTCGCACAAAAGTGAGAGTATGCTTTACAAACCGAGAAGGAAATAATAGAGAGTACATTAGCACAAGTTGAATCCACTCTCACTCCTGCAAATATCAAAAAGATAATTAACGAATAAAGAGGCAAGTTTGATCCTAAACTTAGAGCCTATCTTATCCTTCAACACAAGATTGAAGATGTTGTTCAAGAAAGTTTGAAAATTTGGAAGGTAGTGTTTGGTTTGTTACCCGCCCCGGTAGAAGAAAAGGATGAAGGAAAGAATGAAGGTACAGTTGCTACCACTTCAATAGTTGTTGAACCTGACATCAAGCAAATTAAAATGGAGATTGATACTCCTAAAGAAGTGAAATCACAAGATACTTTTGAGGTTCATATTGTTGATATACCGGAGGAGAGCCCCATTAAGAACTCGTATTTAATTGAGGATGATTTAAAGAACACAACAACAACTGGAACACCCCTGCCAAGTAGTAACACAGTACTATTGCAAGTCAAGGATTATCCCACCATCATGAGCACACAATCTGCTATTGATAATCCTACTATACCTGGAGTTGCTGCTGTTGATGAGTTAGTCGATACAAGTCTTACTGAGGAATCAATCAAGTCAGTACCACTAACTCACTATGCCGAGGAAGAAGTTAAAGCAGAAGATAAAATTCAAAGTCTTTCTAAGGAAGAACACAACACAGATGCACATGCAATAAAATCAAATGAACAAGCTGTTAGACCTCATGCTGAGGAAAAGGAGAAAGGAGAAGGAAATAGTAGAGGAAAATTCATTGAAGAACAAGGCCTGAAGGAACAAGAGGCAATCAAAGCTCTTGTACATTTGCCGAGTGGAAGCACCCCACTGAGAGCACCAAAGGAAAAAGATGAGGTAACAATTGATGAAGTAATTGTTATTCCTAAATGGGATACTGATAACCTTTCTTTCGAGCAGCTACAAATAATGAAAGATTTGCTGACAAGGAAAAGTAGACAAGCAAAACTCCAAAGGGAGCATCAACAAAAATAGGTTCTTCATGAAATTAAGGCCATATTTAATGAAGTATATGACTTGTCAGATGTAAATAGTTCCGCTCCTATATTGGAACAACTTGTACACATTGTTCAGAAAGTCCATAATGAAGTTACTTGTGCAAGTGATACGCTATTTGAATGGTCTGAACGCAGATTTGAGACAAAAATGCTGGATAAGATATCTGCCGAGATCGCAGTTAAACAAGTTGAGTTGTCAACTTTGGTAAAGGAGACCGAGCGATTAGTTGTGGACGGACAGTCTCTACTGGCCAAGCTATGCAATGTTGAACTATTCAAAAATGAGAACCAACGCTTTCTTGAGACTCTCAAGCAAGAGATCCAAGCTACAAGTCAGTCCCTGACTTTGGATGCTAGCACCAGTGCTGGACATTATGTTAAAGTAATGCAAACATAGGGTAAGTTAGCCGAGTTGATGGAAAATGATGGAAAGATTCGTTCTCACCTACTCTCTATTCAAACTGTTCTTACACCACATCTGGAGGCTATACAGAGAAAATTAGCTAAGGCTAACACATTGATCCAGAGTGATTCACATTTGTCTACAGCTGAAGGTCTCATCAGTCTAGCTGTTGATTTAGAAGTACAAACTGAAGTGTTAAATCTCGCTTCAACTACACAGACAGATGCATTATACATGATCACGGTGCTGCACAGACCTTTTTTGGAGAAAATTTGTAACTTACCTACTGATGAAGAAATTAGTCATGTCAAAAACAAGGGGGAATCATCATGACATGAGTGTGAACAGGGACAGGTAACACAATTTTGAATATGTATATATATATCTCAGGGGGAGTATTAGGCTAGTATAGTATAAACATATTTTTTGTAATTGTATATACGAATGTCATGACAAAGTGTTTTTGCCACTAATGTCAAAGGGGGAGATTGTAGATCTCTATAATTTTGTTGACTATTAGTGTCTTACACTTAGTCATATATCTAGGCAATGATGGTCGGTCATCACTGCAACCGAGTCATTTTGTAAAGGCCGAGTTTTGTATTGTATACTTACCGAGCAGTAGTACTGCCGAGTAAAGTTATGGTCACATTATGTTTGTAATATACCGAGTGTATAACTGATGCCGAGTTACATATATCAATGATTACCGAGTGACAGAGAAGTTCAACCGATGCCGAGTATAGTTGATGCCGAGTGCCAAGAATAACTTTTGCGGAGTTAGCCAGAATTGGCATACAAGTTTGGAATGGCACAATGATCGAGGTAAACCATTTTTGGTGATAATAATGTTTTTGTATTGAGGTAATTACGAAGGTGATTACACATCCATATTGTTATCATTGATCCCTATGTAAAACCTAGAGCCAATCAGAAAATTGTATAGTTTAGGCGGCAATAGAAAAATATCTGAACCGTAGATCTTGTAACGGTAAAACATTTTTGTTACTATATAAAGGAAAGATCTAGATCAGAGATGTGTGTGAATAAAAGAAAAAGGAGACATTGAGATCGAATGAATACTGTGAGTATGAGGAAATGATCAGGAGAATTATTCAGATAGAATTCAGTGATCGAGAAAAGCAGTGAAAGGACAGAATCAAGAAAGATCAGATAGAAGAGATCACAATCATACAGTAAAGAGAAGATCTGTAATTAGCATATTAGTGAAAACTGAAAGATCAGATACTAAGACATTTTGACCAGTGTATCAGGGTAAATCTCTTAACTAAGTAGTCTTAGCAGACTTTTGTAAATCTCTTTATCGAGTGCTTACTTTATTGTAAGTTTGTAAATCCTTTAACAAGGTAGACTGTATAAGTCTCTTAGCTTTTAACAGAGCAGACCTCTCATAGGGTAGATCATGTTTTGATCACAATTTGTAGCCCTAACAGGAAAACTTTATTATCTGCAGTAGTGAAGATTTGTGGGTGTCATTCCCACCCCAGTTTTACCTTTCAAGGGTTTCTAGGTTACCAAAATCTATTGTGTTATGTGTGATTTCATGTATGCTGCTTAACAAAATATGTTACTTAGATTGTTCAAGTTTTTCTCAAATGATGCATAAAGTTCTAATAGATTGAAAGGATAGAAGTCAGTAATTTCTTATTCACCCTCCCCCTCTCAGTACTACTTTCCCATTTACATTTCCAACATTTTATTACTGTTGCTTACTAGCATTTGTACCAGAGAAATCTCTTAATTGAGTGGATTTAACAATATTATTGTAAAATATTAGCAAAAGATAACATTCTAAAGAGTGTTTAAATCCCTCTAAAAAGGCCACTCCTAACAGGGTAAAGATCATAATAGATTTGAGGTAAATCCCTTAATCGGGTCACACCTAACAATGTATTTTGTAATCTTTAACCAGTTTGGCTCTTAGCCGAGCGTACTTCAAAAGAGTATTTTCTTAGTGGGTGATAATTTCCATAGTGGTTTTTACCAAAGCTGGGTTTCCACATTAAATATTGATGTTACACATTGTGAATGATTTATTGATAGTTATAGTTTATTTACTATTGTCGGTAAATAGTGAACTGTGTTGTTACCGAGTCATTACCGAGTTAGTCAAAGAAAAGTTTTAAAGGTATTTGTGATCAAGATTACTGATTCCCCCCCTCTTCGTAATCCAACAGGTACAAGTTCCAACAAAAGTTCAAGTTCTAAGGTGATGATAAAACATTTTACCAAGTTCAAAATTCATTGAATCAACTCAAGAGGATGATCTGAAAGTTGAGGATAAACAAAGGAAAATGTAATAAATGATATTAAGAGGCAAAACAAAGTCTATATAAAGGATAAAATCGTATGAAGAATAAGCTGACAAGTTGAAGTGTGGATGTGTAACTGACTGATGTAGTGAAGAAGAAAAAGGTTGAAATTAGAGCCTATAAGTAGAGATTGTTGAAGTGTTGGAGCCTGTGGATAGTGAAGGAAAGAAGTGAAGACACATAGTGAAAAAAGGATTTGAATAAGAAAGAGGTAGTTGTACATGTACAGATCAAGTTTTATACTGTTGCTTATTAACATTTGTAGTAGATAAATCTCTTAACTGAGTGGACTTAACAGTCTTATTGTAAAACCTTGATAGAGGTGACATTCTAGAAGAGTGTCTGAAGACCTTTAACAAGGCCACTCCTAATAGGGTGAAGATCCTAACAGATGTGAGGCAAATCCCCTAATAGGGTCACATTTAACAATGTGCATTGTAATCTTTAACAAGATGTGCTTTTAACCAAGCATACTTCAGAAGAGTATTTCTTTAGTGGTTGACAATTCCCATAGTGTTTTTTCCCAAATTGGGTTTCCACGTTAAATACTGGTGTTATATGTGTTGAATGTTTATTGTGCATGTTATTTGTTATTTACTTAGAGTTGTTACTGTTATCGGTTGATATTAAAGTTTGTCTAACCGAGTTGCTATCGAGTTGAATCTGAGAAATTTTTAAGTTTTAAATAATCACTAATTATTGATTCATCCCCCTCTCAGTAATCCAACATAAAATATCCATCTTGGGTTAGCCTCTAGACTTGATTGGGTATATTACTTCAGAGACAATTTTTGTAGGAAGTTTGTTGTTACATTTTTAGTTTAGTTTTAAATTTTGGTAATCTAGTATAGTGTTTCTTTTATCATTTTTTTAATCAATTTGTAAATATTTTGTGATTTTTTTAACTTTTCTCAATTGCTCAACCTCTTGTCCTGATTGTTTATTGCATATAGAATTTTTTTATGTTTATTGGGTTCCTTCTTCCCTTTTTTTTTCTTTGATTTATTTTATTTGCAATTTTTTGATATATGTTTGGAATTCAACTTTTTTCCTAGCCTACTAGTCTCTCCTATTCCATGTCTATGAACAATTTCATGTCCACACATTCTTCATGTTCCATTCTTCCACTTGAACTTAAATTAAGTATTGTCTTTCATTCTTGATTTTTAATTACTTTTTGTTGACTTGTTGAGTTTTGATGAACTTATTCTATTGCCTATTTCTATCTCTTGACATCTAAACCATTTAATTCCCTTAAATGGCACAATAATTTTATGTGTTTTATTTAATTCCTTTTTTTGTGGAATCTTATTGCACTTTTGGACCTTTGTAATTCCTCTAGTTCTACCTTCACTTCCACTCATTGAGTACTATAATGTTATTTCAAAGGCTTCTAAATAATTATTCGCACTATCATTGATGAATGTTTTATAGTAAAGATTGTTATAAGAGAAAAAAGTAAACAAATTAGTGATGATGACATCAAATGTGTAAATTTAGGCACCTAATAAACCCATAAGATAATTTACATAAGTAAAATATTAAAATAATTAAAAAGAAAATATTAGTACTCTATTAAATTATTTAATAAATATTTTTCATGGTCCTATGATGACATCAAAGCTTGGGGGATTTTTTTCAATATATAATTCCTCTACATCTTGATATAAACCCCTTTTGATAGAAATAGAGGCCAATAAATGATACATGTTCTCCCCACATGCAAAAGGGGTTAATGAAACTAAAAGGAGGAATTATCAAATACATGTGATATTATGAATGGGTGTTCAATATTTTTTTCTTAGGAAAAAGAATTGAAAGATAAGATTACGCATGGACTTCATGAACTTAAACATCAAATCTCTAGGAGATAAACCACCCACTTTCAAGCATGGATCATATATTTATAAATGTCCATGATGGATGGGTTCTTTAGATAATCATGAGTTAAAGAAACACAAGATTTCATTTAATACACATTGGAGGACCTATGATAATGTGAGAATGTCATTTAAACTAAATAATGGGTTCAACTTTTCAAAGGAAAACATATGTTGCCTTTTTAGGACTCATTGATAAAATCATGGTTATGTGATAGGATAACTTAACAACCTATTATAAGGTAAGGGAAGATCATTGGAAGTACTTGGAGATGATTTTCAAATGACACCTTATATATAGGATTTTCTCAATTCCTAAGAAATATATATTTGACATGAAAGAGGGTAAGTAACTAGGACACATTATTTCAAAGGATGAGATGATAGTAGATTCAAAAAGAGTAAAGGTGGTTGATATAAATTCAAAGGTACACAATTATTCTTCAAGTAGATACACTTTATTAGGAGATTTTTTTCTAAATTTATTGAGAAAACTAAGGGAATGTCAAATATGTTAAGAAAAGAACAATCAATCATATGAAGTGAGGAATCAACTAATGCATTTGTAAAATTTAAAGAAGCTCTTAAAAAAGAACCAACCTATGTGAGTTTAGATAATTACAGTCTTGTGTTGGATATTTCTAATGAATAGGGAGGTGATTGAGACATTTAATATGTTTAATGACTACATTACTGAATGGGCACTCATACTGTTGTCATCTATGTTTTTTCACTGATGTCAACATATGTTTCTATGAGGAGAACATGCTAGTTATCACTGTGTATGAACAATGTATGAATATTTCAGATGTTGTGAAGATAGATGAGAGTTTAGGAAGGTGTTGTGATCTTATGTCCAAGATCGCATCATGCAATGTTTCATATTGGATGTGTTACAGATGTTTTGGTGAAGACTAGTCACTGGACTGTGACAATGAGAAATGCTAGAGTTAGTCTCTATGTTTCTGGTACATCTTCCAGATGATATGGATTCAAGGTATGCGAGCTTGAGGGATGATAGAAAAGATACTGAAGGATGTTCATTGGTCAGTGCAAGGTACATATTGATTGGTGATGTCAATTGTGGCGTGTATTCTAAAAAAGACTTATTTGGAAGTCAACTCAGGAGATGTAGCGTGCATTTTGTTTTGCAAATGTAAATTAAGGATGTTGGTCCTTAATTTTTGTAATGGAATCATTGTATACTTGTTTTAGATACCGTGTATATCTTAGCAAGGGTTTATGTAATTATTTTTAATTAGGAAAGGCTTATGAGCCGACCTGATCATGAGAATTGTAATAAGGTATAAATGAAAGGTATTTTCTTTGGAAAAGACATGGATGGGAAAAAGGTGATATAAAGAGGTTGTGAATGCTACGAGATTGTTTCTGTTGTATGTAGAGAAAATGTTTACTGGTGGACTTCATTGGAACTGATCAAGCAAAGAAAGTTGCCGCTGAACAGTTCAATAGATTGTGTATTTTTTCATATGCACTTGTCTTACGAACAGTGAGTTCTAAAGGTGGATTTAACCTTCTTTGGGAAGTGAGCCTTAGGAAATGAGCCCTCCCTTTCTTCTCGACTCCTAACAGGGTCTATCCTCTAACAAGGACTATGTACTATAATATTTCAATAAGCTCCTAACAGGGCTAAATATTCTAACAAAGATACTATACTCTCAGTACATCATTTGTGGGTGCTAATTCCCACCGAGGTTTTTTACCTTTAACATGGTTTCTCCGAGACCAAAATATTGTGTTATTGTGTTGCCATTCATTGGATCTGATATTACTACTACTTAAATTTTAAAGTTTAATAATCTTCCATACAACTGATTCACCCCCCCCTCTTAGTTGTATTGTGGATTGTTATTCCTAAAAACTGGTATCAGAGCTTGTGGTCCTCAGAGAGAAAGCTTAACAACGTGAGGTGATCTTGGAGATGGCACTCTAGAGGAAGGATGGTCCAAAATTTGATCCTAAAAACTTTGACAGTTGGAAGAACAAGATGTGAACTCATCTGCTATGTTTGAGCATCGACTATTGGTTAATCAAAAAGAATAAGGTGGCTATAAAGACTGAGAGTAATTTTCCATTAGCTACTAATGATGAAAAGAAGGTATTCTCATACAACATGGTCGCAAGGGAAGCACTGATAAGTGCACTATCTGAAGGTGAGTTTACTGATGTAAAAGACTTGGATTCAACATATGAGATTTGGAGAAGATTAGAAGCATTATATGAAGGAGACAAATATACCAAGCAAGCGAAGCTGCAAATGAAGGATGATGAAAGAATTAGGGCTTATGTTCAAAGGGTTACAGAAGTTTTGGTTGGAATCAGTTGGAGGCACTTATGAAGAAGAAGTTGTTGTGAAGATCCTTAGATCATTGACACCTGTATACAAGTTCAAGGCTATGTCTATTCAAGAGACTATACCCTTAACTCCGAACTTTAGTAGAGAGATGTTGATTGCAAAGCTAACTACCTTTGAGGCTATTGAAATGGGAGATTCAGTACCTAAAGTCGAATATGCATTCAAGGAATCTGCACATAAGAAAATATCTTCACTTCTGAGCACCAACAGTGAAGATCTAAAAGAAGAGCTTGGTGAGTATGTTGAGGAATGGGAACAAATAATGGTAGAAGAAAGAAAGATGGATGAACTTGTTACATTGATTACTAGAAGAGAAAAGAGAGGTAAGGGAAAATTTGACGGCAAGTTACCCTTGAAATGTTTTTCATGCAATAAGGTAGGTCATTTTGCATCTAGATGTCCTACAAGAGTTCCTAAGTACAAACCTAATTTTTCCAAGTTTAAAAGGGATAAAGAATGTTATTATGCTAGTGAAGGCATTTCTGATGACGATGATTTAGATTATGAAGAGATTGGATTTGTTGCTATTAGAGATGAACCAGTGCATGAGGAAAAGGCATTAGTATCTCATGTTGACAAGAAAACTGAATGGATTATAGACAGTGATTATTCACATCATATGACTGGAGATAGAAACAAGTTTATTAAGTTAGTGAAGTATGATGGTGGTGTTGTGAGATTCGGAGACAATCTTCCTAAATGTATCATAGGTGTAGGATCTATTACTTTGGATGGAAAGACTAATACATATAATGTGTTACTTGTTGATGGACTGAAACATAACTTGTTGAGTGTTGGATAGCTAATGGATAAAGAGTTTCAACTAATTTTTGTTAATGGTAAATGTTTTATCAGAAGTAAGGCAGGTAAAATGATTGCAACCGGTACTAAATCTAGAGGTAATGTATTTGAATTAAATACATCTGGAGCCTCTTGTTTTTTTGCAAAGGTAGATGACAGTTGGTTATGGGATAGAGGATTTTGTCATGTTAATTTTGATAACATTGTGAAGGAAAGTATGGATAATGCAGTAAGAGATCTACCAAATATTGTGAAACCATCTAACACTATATGCAGAGAATGTGTTATGTGAAAACATACTAGAAGCAGTTACAAAAGAAAAGAATATAAATCAAAAGGAAAGTTGGATTTGGTTCATACAGATCTATGCGGACCCACAAGGACAAGATCATACTATGGTGAAAGGTATTTTAAACTTTTTGTTGATGACTTTTCTATAATGATGTGGGTTACTTATTTGAAAAAAAAACAGAAGCATTTGATAAATTCAAGTTGTTCAAAGAAAAAGTAGAGAATGAATCATGTTTAAAGATTAGGTGTCTAAGGTCAGATAGAGGTGGAGAGTTTACTTCAGACTTATTCAATTCATACTGCGAAGAGCATGGAATAACGAGACATACATCTTCTCTTAGCACTCCACAACATAATGGGATAGCAGAGCGAAGGAGCATGACTATACTTGATGCTGCTAGGACAATGTTGCTTGAAGGAAATGTATCTCATGTACATTGGAGAGAGGCTATTGGGACAATAGTGTATACACTGAACATAATTCAAATAAGAGAAGGTACAAGTAAGACTCCTTATGAATTATGGTTTGATCATACTACTACTGTAAAATACTTCAGAATATTTGGTAGTAAGTGTTATATCAAGAGAGATGATGAGATAGGAAAGTTTGATGCTAGAAGTGATGAAGGAATTTTTCTTGGTTAATCTACCAAGAGAAAGGCCTATAAATGTTTCAATCTGAGATTAAGAAAGATGATTGAAAGTAACAATGCAAGGATATATAAAAAGTTTCAGATACAAGAAAGAATGTATGACAGTAATCAGATTACAGAGATCAAAGAGGTTGCTCCTACTGCAGAAGAAGAACTTGTTGAGGCAGAATGTGAAAAAGAGACTTGTGATGTTGACACAAGTGAGGCTACTGAGGCCCCGAAGACTCCAAGGTATGTAAAGAATAACCATCCTGAAAATCAAATTATTGGTGATTCTAATCAAGGAGTAATGACTAGATCAAAAGCTAGAGAATAAATTTGTTTGATTTCTCAAGTTGAACCAAATACTATAGATGAAGCATGTAGAGATGAATCTTGGATAAATACTATGAAGGAAGAGATAGATCAGATAAAGAATAATAACACTTGGGAATTGGTTCCTAGACCTAAAAACAAAAATGTAATAGGAACAAAATGGGTTTTCAGAAACAAAATGAATGAAGGAAATGTTGTAAGAAACAACACAAGACTGGTATGTAAGGGATATTCATAGCAAGAAGGCATAGACTTTGAAGAAACATTTGTTCCTGGTGCTAGAATAGAGGCAGTAAGATTATTCTTGGCTTATGCTACACATAAAGATTTCAAGGTGTATTAGATTGATGTGAAATTTGCATTCTTGAATGGGGATCTTGAAGAAGAAGTATACATAGAACAACCAGATGGATTTCCTCTATCCGAAGATGGAGACATGGTATGCAAGTTGAAGAAAGCTTTGTATGGGCTGAAGCAAGCTCCAAGATCTTGGTATGCAAGGTTAGACAAGTATTTACTTCGGCTTGGATTCAGAAAAGGTAATGCTAACAATAATTTGTATTTATTTTAGAACTAGTGAAGATAGAATCTTGATAATAGAAGTCTTTGTTGATGATATTATCTTTGGAGGTAATGATGATCTATGTAATAAATTTTCTAAGGAAATGGAAAGTGAATTTGAGATGTCCATGATAGATGAAATGAAATTCTTTCTAGGGCTGCAAATAAATCAGAGCAAAGATGGTATCTTTATTTCTCAGACTAAGTATCTCAAAGAAATGCTAAATAAGTTTGGAATGGAAGACTGTGAACCAAGAGGAACACTAATGGTGACTGGTAATAAGATATCATGTAATGATGAAACTCAATGTGTATTTCAAACCAAGTACAAATCAATGGTTGGAGGATTACAATATCTAACTCATACCAGACCGGATATTACTAATGCTATTGGAATTGTAGCTAGATATCAGGCAGAGCCAAAGGAGACACACCTAGTTGCTATGAAAAGGATATTCAAATATCTGAAAGGGACAATTGACTATGGCCTGTGGTATGATATGAATGATATTTTTTTACTTCATGCTTATACTGATGGTGATTTGGCATGAAGCATTGATGACAAAAAGAGTACTAGTGGTGGTGCATTTTTCCTTGGAAAAAAGTTGGTTTCTTGGTTAATTAAGAAACAAGATTGTATAGCACAATCTATTGTTGAATCAGAGTATGTTGTTGTTGCTATTAACTGCACTCAAATTGTTTGGATGAAACAAATGATGAAGGACATAGGACTAACTTTTGATGAGCCCGTGGTTATCCATTGTGATAACACCAGTATAGTGAATATGTCAAAGAATCCGGTGATGCACTCTAAAACTAAACATATTTCTATCAAATATCACTTCTTGAGAGACAAGGTGGTAGAGAAGGAAATAAAATTATAATATATTAGTACAAAAGAGAAGATTGCAGACATCTTCACAAATCCACTACCAAAAGATACCTTTGAATATCTTAGAGGTATGCTAGGGGTTCAGGCCCCTCCTAGTCAGAATTAAATGATGCAGAGATGCATTAGTCCAAAGATTTTTAGAGCCTTATCATAATCTGGACTGGATGCAGGGATCTACTCCCTAGGGGGAGTGATCGTAGAAGAAAGATGTTGGAAAAAAGTTGATGTCTCATGGCACCCTTTTCCTTTGTTGTCAAAGGGGGAGTGTTTCTATGAGAAAATCCCTATTGTATGGGGATATTGTTTGGTTGCATAACTTTGGATTGATATAACTTTGGGATGATGAATTTTCCCATATGTTGACATCAATGCCAAAGGGGGAGATTGTTGGATATTGCTAGTGCATGGGGAGGTAATTGAGACATTTAATATGTTTAATCACTATGTTATTGAATGGGCTCTCATACTATTGTCATCTATGTTTTGTTACTGATGTTAACATATGTTTCTGTGAGGATAACATGCTGGTTATCACCGTGTATGGACACTGTGCGAATGTTTCAGATGCTGCGAAGAAAGATGAGAGTTCAGGAAGGTGTTGTGATCTTATATCTAAGATTGCATCATGCAATGTTTCATATTGGATGACTTATAGATGTTTTGGTGAAGACTGGTCACTGGACTATAACAGTGAGAAATGGCAGAGTTAGTCTTTGTGTTTCTGGTACATCTTTTAGATGATATGGATTCAAGGTATGCGAGCTTGAGGGATGACATAAAATATACTAAAGGATGTTCATTGGTCAACATAAAGTACATATTGATTGGTGACATCAACAGTGGCGTGTATTCTGGAAAAGACTTATTTGGAAGCTGACTCAGGAGATGTAGCGTGCATTTTGTTTTGCAAATGCCAATTAAGGATGTCGGTCCTTAATTGTTGCAATGGAATCATTGTATACTTGTTTTAGATACCGTGTGTATCTTAGCAAGGTTTTATGTAATTATTTGTAATTAGGAAAGGCTTATGAGCCGACATGATCATGAGAATTGTAATAAGTTATAAATGAAAGGTATTTTCTTTGGAAAAGACATGGATGGAAAAAAGGTGATATAAAGAGGTTGTGAATGCTGCGAGCTTGTGTCTATTGTATGTAGAGAAAATGTTTACTGGTGGACTTCATTGGAACTGATCAAGCAAAGACAGTTGCTGCCGAACAGTTCAAAAGATTGTGTATTTCTTCATATACACTTGTGTTACAAACAGTGAGTTCTGAAGGTGGATTTAACCTTCTTTGGGAAGTGAGCCTTGGGCAGTGAGCCCTACCTTTCTTCTTGACTCCTAATAGGGTCTGTCCTCTAACAAGGACTATGTACTGTAATGTTTCAATAAGCTCCTAACATGGATAAATCTTCTAACAAGGTGTATACACTTAAAAATGGCTTCATTAATTGATTAAATATTTATTATTTAATTAATATTGACTTGATAAATTAATTAAATATTTATTATTTAATTAATAATTATTCCTCTATTTGTTAAATAAATTATTCAATTTATTTAGTAAATTCACTATAGTCTATTCCTCTATCCTAAGTCTTCTAATTAGTCTTATTAAAGTGATTTAATTAAATACACAATCACCTAAATATGACTAAGTTCCCTAGTCCACCTCACCTACCTAGTCACCTAACACATCACTTTGGCTAAAATAAATAATAATAATTAATTATTTATTAGTAATTATCCTCACCCACACATGTCCTATTCTTAAGGGCTATGTGGCCTCATAGGACTTAGTCTCATGACCACATGTCCTCTCAACAACCAAGTCAAGAGACATTCCCTATTCCTAAGGGGCTTCTCAAGCCACCTTTAAGGGTCAAAGGCAACTCATGGGACACTTGTACAAAGAGTCCTCATGAGGAAAAGGTCTCTCCCTCTTTCTCTCTTTGGTCTTTGTGAGACACTTGACATGTGTCTTTCCCTTCCACCTTGTTCTCCTCCATGTCAATGTGAGAGGAACATCATCCCTATTCTTCCTCTCACATTCCAACTACATCCCCCTTTCTCTCAACTCCTTCAACACAAGTCAATCCTAGCCCTAGGATCTTCCACCTTTCATTCTCAACCGTAGGATTGTGCCACCTAGGCCTAGATCCTCCAAAAATATATAAAAGGAGCCTCATTTCCCTATTGTGAGCTAATAGGTATTTTGTAATAGGCATTCAAGAATCCAAGCATCCAAGCATTCTAAGAGAAAATCAATCCATATTATCATCATTTCATTTGCATTCCACCCATTAGATTGCATAAGCTATTGTGCACTCATTTCATAAAATCTCCACACTTTGGTAGCATCTTGGGAGAAGGCTTCATTTGGAAATATGAGAGCTCAACCTCTTCAAGAAATCAAGGCTAGGGGGACAATGGAGACAAGCTGCATGGTAGGTGAAGGTAATTGATTTAGTTTCATCATTTTATAGTTACTTTGTATTCTTCATTGTGCTGCATTAGATTGATTTATTATCTTTTAATAGTTAATTTATCATCTCTAGTTATTAGACATCTAGTTTGCATACATTTTTGGCACTAGAAGGAGGGCCCAACAGGGTTTTTCACTTTCAGTTTTTAGTTTTCCGTGTGCAGATTTTTCTACAAAATATTTCGGTGCATTCATCCATGATTCCGGCGCATCCATTCATTTATGTTACGCATTCATTTTCTGACACCACAGTCACTATTTTTTTTTATGCATTTCACTTTCTGTCATATTTCTGCGCATTCGTTAAACTATTTTGCACATACGTATTTTTCTACTGCGCATCCATAATAGTTGCACATATACATCATCTCACTACACATTGTTATCTCTATCCTGGGCATCCGTATTTTCTGTGCATTTATCAAACATTTTTGCGCATTTAGTTCACTGTTCTATGCATTTGTCATTTGTTGCGGTAGATTTCAGTTTTACAGTTGTTTAGATTTTTAGCTAACATTTTAACAAGTGTCTGTTCATTCTGGTAGTATTTAGGCTATTTTGCAGGATGTAATCTTGAAGACCCCATTGCTAAAATAATTTTTCTAACAGTTTGATTGCAGATTACCAAGGGGTTTGCAAAATAAACTATCGTCTTGTTTGGGCTTAAAATAAGACATGTTTTTGTTTCGTGTGTCTTCTTTAGCATAGAATCAAGTGTGTATTGTGTTTTTCTTTTTAAGCTATTTGTAATCCCAAAATTATAACAACGTATCCTCTCCCCTCGCCATTTGTGGACCTTGGGTGTAAGAGAAACTGTTATAATTTTTAGAGGGCGTTCTTTGGTGGGAAAAGAGGTACTCACCCCAAGGAACGACCAAACCGGTAACAGGCTAAAGCCAAGCCCTTCCAAACTGGTATATAAAAAATGCTAGTGTGATTAGTCTCACATTAGATAGGTGTGAATTCGTTGCGGCAACCAAAATCTCCTTCAGTACCCTAGTGGTGCGTTAAAGTCCTACTTAGTAGAGGTGAAAGCCTTGCTTTGAAAAGATTGGGAGAGCCCCCTTAATTGGGAAAATGATTTGATCATAACCACCTGAATGGATGTCCTTACTAAAAGCTTTTGTTTAGTGGCCAAAAACCTTCTATCTGCTGGCTCAAGGAGTCACCCAAGCTCGTGAAGACACCCCACAATACTCACGGTTCATAGTAGAGATAGCAGTTCTTTGGAAAGTTATGACCCATTGAATTCGGAACTTAGTGTGCCTGAGAAGTGAGTGCACTGTAAGGAGGAGCTCATGCCTCCAAGTTCCTAGGCTCTCCACTATGGATTTGCATGGCTGGATTTTATTATCCTAGTGGGGATTCAATAGATATCGTCCTTGCCAACCATAGGATTGTAAGCGTGTTTGTGCATTCATATTAGCATAGTTAGATTAAAATCATTTCTATCTTGCATGTGTGTGTTTATGCATTTTTCATTTGCCAAAAACCAAAAAACATAAAAAAATCAGACAAAAATTTCCCAATCTTGCAGTGCAAATCAATCAGAAACAAAAACCTGCGCATTCATACCAATTTGCTGCGCATACATCAAACTGTTCTGCGCTTTTGATAATTTTTCTGCACGCTAGTCACAATTTGCTGCATATGTCTCATTTTGTTGCACATTGATCAATCTATCCTGCGCATTTGTTGCTGCGCATTTACAACAGTGAGCATTTCCACAAACTTTGCAATTTTCCAAGTCACTTTTTTAGATACCCATTTCCATCCTTAGTAAGATTCTGGAAAAATAGTCGAGTTACACAGACCTCTGATCTTTAGTTTGACCATTTTCATTACTTTTCATCATTCCTTCATCAAGACTCATCAAATCATTTTCTTCCAATCTTTGAAATTCTCATTTTAGTGTTGAAACATTACCTTATCTATCAAATTTTGATCTTTGTGAGTTTACCATATAAGGATATATCATCCTTAACCACCAAACTTACTTAGGTTTTTATCTCTTGATTTCCCTTTGTCATATCATAGTGAGATCTATACCTCCTATTGACTTAGAGTTTATCAAGTTGTGTTATCACTTTTTCAACACGTTTCAATATCTTTTCTATCAATCACTTTCCATATCTTCTCATAAAAAATCCTTAATCCCATAATCAATTTTCTCCATTTTATAGTTCAAACTCGATCTCAGAAACTCAAACAACCTCTTAATCCAGAATCCCTAGGCAACATGGAAGGAAATACTAGCAATGAGGAGAACCCTTGGTCCAAAGAGCCTCCTAAGAAAACTTCACTTTTCACATCAGATGACGAACCTACCGATGAAGAACTTAGGGATGCTACACAAGATCCTAAATTTTTCCAAGTCATGGAATGACTCTTAGGCTTGGATAAAGAGATGTATTTCCTCATGCTTGCTCAACAAGGAGCTAAGTTACCAAGTGATTTTGATGTTACTCATCTTAGAGAACCAGCTCACACAAACAATCAAGAAATCCCTAAAGGTTCTCAAGATACTCATGGAGCAAAGGAACCCAATCAGCAATCCAATGCTTCTCATAGCCATGAACAACACACTACTTCTCAAAATTATCAGCAAAACCATGCTTCCCAAAATCATGCTTCACAAAACAATGCTTCCCACAATAATGTTTCCCAAAACTCTCAAGGAAACACGTTATCTTTGGATCCCATTCTACAACAAATCCAGATGCTTCAACAACAAATCTGTGACATCCAAACTGGATCATCAACAAAGAAGTATTCCTTGGATGATATATGTCCTTATCCTTTTGATAAGAACTTAGCAATGATTCCATTTCCTCCTCATTTTGAGGTGCCAAAATTTGACAAATACAAAGGAAATTCGGATCCACAAGACCATATTTGTGAGTTTTGTGCTGCTTGTATTGAAGTTGCTCACAATGACACTTATCTTATGCGACTATTTCCAAGAAGTTTAGGAGGACAAGCTATGGAATGGTTGTCCAAACTACCACCAGGCATCAAATCTTTCAATGAGCTTCTTGACAAATTTGTGACTCTTTATTCATATAACATCAAACATGAAGTCACTATGCTTGATCCTTGCAATGCACATCAAAAGAATGGAGAACCCTTCCTTACTTTTTTGGAAAGATGGCGTCAATTGTTTGCCAAATATCCATGAATGATTCCTGAACAAGAAAAGATGGATATTTTTGTGCATAACCTTACACTAGAAATGAGTTATAGGTTACAATTGCAATGTCCACCAAACTTCAATAAGCTCATAGAAAATAGTATCAAAATTGAGGAAGCCATGATCAGATTAGGTGAGATAAAACTTTATTCCAAGGACAATGCTGGGTCCTCAAATTCCAATCCCAACAACTATAACAATGACAAATCAAAATTTTGGAATAAAAACAAAAACATTGTTAATGATGGGATCTTTGATAATCATAATGTCAAACCAACACAACCCCTTCTCAATCTCACAAGTCAGGCCAATGCTACTCAAGGTACTTACATCAATCAATCTGCAAATCAAAACACCAACAAAGATTCATCTAAACCACGATTGCCTTTCATGTCACCTTGAAGAAACTTTACTTCTTTAGGTGAATCTCTCGAATCAGCATTATGGAAGTTAATCACAAAGAAACTCATTACGCTTCTTGACACGAAAGATTTCGAACCTAGAGTGAAGCCTTCTTGGTGGGATGAGCATGATTATTGCAAATTTCATAGAGGCAAAGGACATAAAACCAATGATTGCAAAAGGCTCAAAAATGTAATTCAAGACTTAATTGAAAGCAGTGAAATTAGTGTTGACAGACATATCTCCAATGAATCACATACGACTTTCAAAGATCCACTTCCTAAGTATGAAAAAGGAGGTTCTTCCAATACTAAGAGTGACAATCAAGCCAATTATAATTCCACTCCCTATCGATATGTTGGCAACATTTTTGAATGTCATCCTTCTAAGTATTATGCCAATGTCATTACCATCAAAGGAAAATTAGAGAGTCAACCAGTCCATGTTACTACTTGTTCTCAATCCAAAGTTACTCTCCAAGGAGTCCAGTCTAAACCAAATGCACCTCACAAAAAGTCTGTTTATATCCCAAAGTCTACAACGAATATTTCCAACCAATACAACCTTTTGGAACAACTCAAGAAAACACCTGCCCAGATATCCATATTAGAGCTTTTGCGTCTATCCCCATCTCACAAAGATATCCTTGAAAAAGCTCTCTTAGAAACCCAAGTCCCCACAAATCTAGATCATGATCAATTTCAAGCTATGGTGGGCCATTTAACAACCCCGCATTACCTATCCTTCACTAAGAATGATGACTTAGCTATTACCCAACCTCATAATGCTCCCCTACATATCGAAGTCCTTGTCCAGAGTCACAAAATCAAACGAGTACTAATAGACGGAGGACCTGGCTTAAATATCTGTACATTGAAACTAGTCCTTGCATTGGGATTCTCTGCAAATGCTGTTGATCCCAAGAAGAAAATCATGATAAAAGCTTATGATGAGGAAGAGCGGTCATCCAAGGGGTCTGTTGTTTTACCAATCAGAGTAGGTCCTATAATTAAAGATGTACCTTGCCAAGTTCTAGACATGGATCTTGCTTATAACATTCTCTTGGGAAGACCATGGATTCATTCCATGCAAGCTGTACCATCAACCTATCATCAATGTTTGAAATTCCCTCATAATGGTCAGGAAGTCACTATCAAAGGAGACACTAATCCATTCCAGTATTGCAGTTCTGTGAAGACATCTGACTCTTTGATACCTTATAACCATACTGGATCTTCTAAAACTACACCCAGTGATCCTAGTAATATAGCATCAACTTCAAAATCAAATGGGATCAAGATAGACATAAAAGAAAGAAGTATGGGAGAATACACTTTAGGTCAAGCTCTTTGCATCATAGAGTTACCTTTATCTCCTAGATCATATGGAAGATCTTTGATCACTAAACAACAATCAGAACCCCCTTCAACACTTGTTTATGACACATTTATAAGTGGGGGCACAATATCCAAAGAGGCAGCTGAGCGTAATGGTACTCATTTGCTTAAGTCACAAAAGAATGAAGAAGATATCAAACATGAATATATATCACCTGATGTCTATGGTAAGGGGGTATACTTTGCTACAAAAGATGGGATACCAAGGTGCTGGACCTATAGGGTTACAAAGAGAAGGTGTTCTCAAAGAGGCAGCTGAGCGTAATGGTACTCATTTGCTTAAGTCACAGAAGAATGAAGAAGATATCAAACATGAATATATATCACTTGATGTCTATGGTAAGGGGTATACTTTGCTACAAAAGATAGGATACCAAGGTGCTGGACCTATAGGGTTACATTGAGATATCTAAAGCTCCTGCCTTGCAATTCAGAAAGAATGGTATGTATGTAGATCTCGAGAAACAAAGGATAGCACATAAAATCATTGATAGACTTGGGGATAATGATGATTCTGACTCAAATGACTATGAATGGGATTCATTATCTGATTGTACAATAGAAATAGGAGTTGATGTTGTCCATCACTATAGTAATGATTACCATGAGGGAGAGAGTTCAAGGAGTGACTCACTAGGATTGGTCCCACATAATACTACTCTTGTCAATCGTGAGGGAAGTGAGCATTATCTTGCGATAGACGAATCAGATGAGAGTATGGAAATAGACCTCACTGATACCATCATAAACCTTGACAACTTTTCCATCAATACCATCTCTACCTTTGAAACTGACCCGAATGATCCAATGCCCCTTGTGCATCCCGAGCTTATCGATTGGGATTCTCCTGATCATCCAGAACTTGATGTATTCCATAATGATGATGCAATCATTGACTATCTTAGAATCAGAGATCATTTACCACCAGGAGATCACAAGTCAAGATTTTTGATAGAACTCAATGACATGGCCTACTTTGGTGAGAGTGCCAATCCTTTCAGTCATAAAAATATAAAAATAATCAACAAATCTAATGGTGAAAACCACTCAGTGGCAGTATTAGATCCAAAAATAGTAAAAAGAAATGACGCATCTGATGGTGAAAACCTCTCTAAGGTGCCTGACGATGGAAGGATTGACACTCTTCCCAATTATCTGTATCGAGAGCAATCTTCTATTCTTATAGAACCAACAGTAGCTCTTAACATTGGAATAGAAGAGTCTCCGCGCATCCTCAAAGTAGCAGCATCCTTGACAGAATTAGAGAAAGAAGATTTTTCAAAAATTTTCAAAGAAAGATGAATCAACTTTGCTTGATCCTATGCTGATATGCCTGGCCTGGATCCAAATCTTATTATGCATCATTTATCTATCAGACTAGGTGTAAAACCAGTTAAGCAAAAGCTCCGCAAGATGCATCCCCATATTGCACTAATGGTTAAAACAGAATTGAAGAAGCTCCTAGATGTTGGATTCATTCGAGCTATTGATTATGCTGAGTGGATTTCAAATATTGTCCCCATCTCAAAACCAGACAAGTCTATCAAGATTTGTATTGATTTTCGAGATCTTAATAAAGCTTGTCCGAAAGATGAATTTCCTTTGCCAAATATTGACATTATTGTTGACCTGACAGCTGGGCATGAGATGTTATCATTAATGGATGGATTTTTTGGCTATAACCAAATCAAGATTGTGCTAGAAGACTAGGGAAAGACTCCTTTTACTTGTCCATGGGGTACATACTGCTGGAATGTGATGCCTTTTGGCCTCAAAAATGCTGGAGCAACTTATCAAAGAGCAATGACCACAATCTTTCATGATATGATGCACACCATTATGGAAGATTATGTTGACGACATTTTAGCAAAATCCAAAGATAGAGCTAGTCATTTGAGAGTGTTGGATAGAATATTCACCCAGATGGAAAAGTATCAGATTCGACTCAATCCAAAGAAATGTGCATTCGGTGTCACATCTGGTAAACTGTTAGGGTACATTGTCTCAGCCAAGGGAATCGAAGTAGATCCAGAAAAATTTAAAGAAATATTGGAGATGGCTTCCCCCACTAACATTAGTCAGTTAAGATCCTTGCAGGGACGTCTCCAATCCATCTGAAGATTTGTTTCTCAACTAGCAGATCGAAGTCATCCCTTTCAACATTTGTTGCATAAAAATATCTTATTCCAATGGGATGATCAATGTGAAGCAGCTTTCAATAAAATCAAGCAATATCTAGCAAATCCTCCAACTCTAATGTCACCAATTCCAGGCAAGCCACTCTTGCTCTACATTTCAGCTACGACAGTTTCACTAGGTGCTCTACTGGCTCAGCAAGATCATGAAGGAAAAGAAAAAGCCATCTATTATATCAGTTGCACCCTAGTGGGCTATGAGCTAAATTATTCTCCTATAGAAAGAGCGTGTCTGGCCATTATTTTTGCATCACAGAAGTGGTGACATTACATGTTGTCACATTCAATCCAACTCATCGCAAAGATTGTTCCTTTAAAGTATCTATTAAGCAAAATAGCATTGACAGGCAGATTGGCTAAGTGGGTCATGCTACTTTGTGAATTCGATATTGAATATGTAGATAGGAAAGCTATCAAAGGTCAAGTGATAGAAGATCAGCTAGCAGATGCTCCATTAATGGATGACCAACCTATACACACAGAGTTTCCTGATGCACACATCTTGGCTTTATCTACACAAACATGGCAACTATATTTTGATGGATCGTATACTCAACAGGGTTCAGAAGTTGGTATTCTTTTTGTCACACCACAAGGATACACCATTCCAAAATCTTACAAGCTGCTCTTTCCTTGTACCAACAATGTAGCAGAATATGAAGCCTTGCTGATTTGGTTAAAGATGGCTTTACAATGGAAAGTAACTTAAATAAATGTCTATGGGGATTCTCAGTTGATTATAAACTAGGTTAATGTTGATTATCAGACTAAAGATGATAAGTTATTACCATATAAATGTATGGTTGAAGATTTCAAACAATATTTCTTAGTCATCACTTTTGAGTAGATACCTCGGCATGATAACAAGGCTGCCGATGCAATGGCAACGGTTGCTTCTTTGTTTGATACATAAGATACCAAGGTCCGTTTTGAGTTCTTGGTGGAATCTTTGACTTGTCCTGCATATGATGATCCTGATATGAGTATTATATGTCATCTAATTGGACATGACTCCCCAATCTATGGAAACATCTATTCTTATTTGAAAAATGACATCCTACCCCCTGACCTATCCCGCAATAAAAAATGAACTTTTCTCCGCCAAGCCTCCCGCTATGTCCTAATATCTGATACCCTTTATTGGCAAGGTCTTGACGGTACTCTCCTATGATGTCTCGAGCATGATGAAGCTCAAAATGCCTTGCGAGACGTACATGAGGGTATTTTTGGGACACATTCTAGTGGTTCCTCTTTGGCTAAGAAACTCATGCGTATGGGTTATTATTGGCCTACCATGGAAACAGATTCCTTTCATTTTGCTAGAGCATGCAAGAAATGTCAGATACATGGAAACCTTATTCATGCTCCAGCGCAAGAGTTACATCCTTTTACAACTACCTTGCCTTTTAGTCGGTGGGGGCTTGACCTCGTGGGCGCTATCAACCCTCCATCTTCCAACGGTCACAAATGGATTCTCACTGCAATAGAATACTTTACTAAATGGATTGAGGCCATTCCATTAATTACCGCCATAGGGAAACAAATATCCATGTTTATCTTAAATTATATCATTTGTAGATATGGTATACCTATGTATCTCATTACAGATCATGGGAAACAGTTTCAAAATCAGGACATGGATGAACTGTGCGCAAAATTCCATATTACCCATAACTATTCTACCATATACTATCCCTAAGGAAATGACCAAGTTGAGGCGTCAAATAAAACTATTATTAAAATCCTACAAAAGATTGTCAATGACGCTGGCTGTGACTGGCATATCCAACTAAATCCAGCCTTATGGGCTTATCGTACCTCCATCCATACTCCTACTGGAGCCACCCCATACTCCCTTGTCTATGGATCTGAAGCAGTCCTGCCCCTCGAGGTCAAGTTGCCTTCACTTCATGTCACTCTAAAAGATTTGATTCCTGATGAAGACTATAGAGTTGCACGGTTGACTGAACTAGAACTGCTGGATGAACGTCATCAGAGAGCTTATGATCATTTGAAAGTCTATCCGCAACGTATGTCTTGTCAGTATAACAACAAGGTAAAGATCAGAGACTTTCAGTTGGGTGACTTAGTCCTTCACGAAAATCCAAAGAATCAATTGCATCGTGAAAAGAAGGGCAAGTTCGAACCCAATTGGTTAGGTCCTTTTGTAGTTACATCAGTTTATGGTTCTGGGGCTTATCAATTATCCACACCTAAGGGAGATCGTTTGGATGAACCTCTTAACAATATCCATCTCAAGAAGTTCTATCCTTGAAATCTCAATGCAAGGGCTATGCATATATTTTGTAAATACAAAAATTTCTAAAAATAAAAAAAAATCAAAAAATCAAATGAAAAACTGCAATAAAAGCATGTGGTGAAAACCTGGAAACATGCGCCATGTGTATCAAGTTAGCTCCTCTATCTATTAGGATTCTTCTAGTGTGTCCATTCATTGTATATATCGACAATAAAATGGCTAGTTAGTCCCCATACCCGCCATGTACATATCATAATAAAATGGCTAGTTCATACACCATCCATTGTATCTACCCATAATAAAACCCCATTATAGCTTGATCATTTGTCATGGTCTTCATCCTAGTCTTGTTGCGTCTTTCTTCATCCATAATTAGTTAGTCCATCACCTAGCTGGGGGCATGTCCTCAACCTAGTTCAGGAAGTGGATCTATGATAGTCATGACTCTTAGAGGACACAATGGAGTATTTTCACCAGACAAAGCAAACACAATCAAACGTTCTTTCACAATGATATCTTTATGATGAATCAGAATCTATGATCTATCCTTTGAAACATGACTGTTTATCTATCGAATCTTGACTATACATCATCACTTCAATTGATCACTATATCTTACACTATCTTTTGGCAAAAGAAATGTATATTCATGACAGGCATGTTAGAATGATTTGTTGTAAATTAACAGGTCATATCTAGATTTCATTGTTATCATGTTTCCTATGCTATTCCATGATATCTTTTGACATGAGTTTGAAACTCTAAAATGTCATTGATTAGGATAGCCATGATGGGGCATGATATTTTCTTTGATTGCTGTTTGTGGGATATTTTCTGATAAAATCGAAGGAACAAATAATTGGGGTGTCTGCGCACAAGTGCCTTCATCCATTTAATAGTATTGACAACATCTAGATCATGTTGCTCTACATATGCTATTTATGGTGATACACCAACACATACCTCAACTCCAAATATTTGTTCCCCGATGGAGGGGGGAATATTCCTTGTCTGTTACGCAATGAAACTTAGGTCATCTTGGTTCAATTATACCTAGATGCTTGTCAAGTTTGCAATATTAAAATCCATGCAAGAAGTGCTCAGGTCATCTTGGTTTAATTATACCATGATGCTTGCATTTTCTTGCAACATAATGAGCTCAATGATGAAAATCAAGTTCTAGTTATTATGAAGTTCTAAGATGTTACCTAAAGTTGTGGAGATCCTCTGTGCACTATAGCTCATCTAGTAACATCTCTAACTCGCCGAGTCTCTCACATGCTACATCTCGCTCAGCTCTCAACACTCCCATCTGCCTATCCATCCTCTCTATCCATCTCTCAAGACCAGGAACCTGGTCTGCCTGTACCTATGTAACTGCTAGTCGGACTAGCAGTGAATCAATATTCGGCTCCTCCTCAACACCATCTCTCTGTAGATACGGATCCTATCCCCCGATGTCCATCTCAGCCTACTCATCCTGTGCCCCCACATCTGGCATCTCAGCATCCTTCTCATCTAATCCATTGCCAGGGATCTATCGACCTTGTACTACTCCGCCCTGAGCTAATAATACATCTACCTCATCCTGTACCAGTACAGTTGGTCCTTGTACTGGGGCAACTAGTATCTATACCTGCACTACTAGAACCTATAGGGGAGCTCCTACAGCTGGCTGTGCCGGAGGCTGTCTCCGTCCCTATCTAGCCAGGGGTGGCATTAATCCCCTCTGCCTCACACCACCTCCTCTCATCCGAGGACCAGCCCTATCCCCTCTCCCTCCATCTCCTCCATCACCACCATCTCCTCCACCATCACCTCCACCTCCTCTCCCTCGTCCCCTCCTATCTTGTCCTTGGCATCTCCCATGGTGTCTATCTACTGGATCTCTCTTTGGTGGCCTAGCTGTCGGATCCGTTAAGTGTGGTACAGAAAAATCTCTCAAGAACTACTCAAGATCTGCAGTCATCCCAGGGTCTACCACTGTCTGCCTCATGGTCCATGCCTGAAATGGTATGCCCAAAAACTCCTATTGGGAAATATCGAAGGACGCCATAGGTCCCCAATCCCGTCTCTCCTGATGAGTCCTTGTGAACTCTGTCACACCCTGGGGCATGCCCTGGATCCTACCAAACTAGCACAGAACCCAGCTAACCAACTGTCTCTCCAAAAAAAAGGGCATTTTCCCTATAAGCCATCGCGACTCAAAACAAAATCCCAATTGTCACTCATCATCCCACAACTCACAACCTAGGTAGGGCCTCCATGTCATTGTATCCAGTGTATCAAAAGTATAGCGCCAGAACTCTAAATGTCCCAATTTTGCCTGAGATAAAATTGAGGAGTATAAATGTATGTAGGCCTGTCCTGCACCCCGAAATCTGATCGCTACTGGTTTAGTAACTGTAATATGCTCCCATGCCCATACATGGAGCAATGTGACCCCTACTGATAACAATGCACCCCTATGGTACACCACCTGATGCAAATCATGATACAGATGTGCTAATAAACACACACCCCAAGCAAATTGGGTCATATCCAACATCCGCTGTAGAGTGCGGCCCCATCCAACTAAAAATCCATGTGATCTATGATCAGGGCAAACGAAACCCCCAATCGCTCCAGCTAGTACCACTAGTAAAGGCTCATACAAATCCACCATATCATCCCATCTAATCCCCCCCTCCTCAATGTCATCATCTCCAAAGATGGCTCTACACTCTGTCACTCCACTGTGTCGATCATAGTGTACTAACTCTCCTGTGATAGGAAGCCGAAGGATGCGATATACATCCTCTAGTGTAATTGTCATCTCCCTTGTCGGAAGATGGAAGGCACTGGTCTTTGAGTGCCATCTCTCTGCTAATACCGTCATCATACTCCGGTTTGACCTAATCTCAGGTGTGTAAATAACATGATAAAGCCCAAACACACCAATCAATAGTCTATTTGTCTCTGACAGTGCTGGTCTCAGATTTTTTGTGATGAGATATCTCTCCCGTGACATCAGAATATCAATAATGTCCTCCTATACAAATCAAATAAAATCAACCTATCAGATTTTGATAAACTGATCTATCCATCTATCTATCCTATCATATCAATTTCAAACATGTTTTATCACGTGTTTTAACAGATGATTTTATCAATCATCTAGTCTCAAGACTGGTTAACTAGCAACCATGCTACAATGTTGCCTATCTTGACCTAATCGATCAAAATCAACCGTCGACATATCCAATCGACTTATTGACATCTAGTTTGACCTATTTGACTTTCTCATTTGACCAAATTCTCTCCATCAAACACATGCGCATCACATAAAAATGCATGCGCCATAATATTCCACATTTGCACCAAAAATTATGTATGTGCAATTTTATTACACATTTGCGCAACAAGTCATCACCAATGCGCCAAAAGACCCAATGCACAATTTTACACAACATTTGTGCCACAAAACAGTTATCCTAACATGCATGTGCCATTTCCCTATACGAATGTGCAGAACTTTTGAGTTTCTGCGCAAATGTCACTATTTTTTGCCCATTCATGCACCACAATGGCGCATTCATTTTCCACCCAAGAACAAAAAAATTTCTACTCTATTTCTATCATTCAATCTACCCTAAACATGCTACAATTCTATTCTAACATGCATCAAATCATGAAATCACAAAGCAGGATCGAATCACCTACCGGCTCACCTAAATCAGGTGGTCACTGGAAGCGTTTGACCCTCTCAAAGCGGTGATCTGACAATGGAAACGACATCCTGGCGGCTCTGCTCTTCTCTCTCTCGCGCTCTGATCTCCAAATGACAAGTGTGCACAATGAGCTTATTGTGGACCCCTTAGCCCTATTTATAGCTTGTGGACCCTATGTGCTTGGTGTGTGGACCCTACCTCTCATTTTTATTCCGTTTCACCCCATTTTCACCCATCTTTTCTCCTGTTTCTTTCGTGAGATTGATTATCCAAGAAAATAATAATAATAATAATAATAATTAATAATAAAAAAAATTAAAAAATTCCAATCATCTTTTTTGTTAATCAATCTCTCAAGGGGGCATGCGTAGGTCATTTCAGACATTGTCTGGGGTAGGGGTGAAATACTTGAATTTTTTTTGAAACAATGTGGCACACACATTATTTCAAAGAGGGGCAAAATGTATACACTTAAAAATTACTTCATTAATTGATTAAATATTTATTATTTAATTAATATTGACTTGATAAATTAATTAAATATTTATTATTTAATTAATAATTATTCCTCTATTTGTTAAATAAATTATTCAATTTATTTAGTAAATTCACTATAGTCTATTCCTCTATCCTAAGTCTTCTAATTAGTCTTATTAAAGTGATTTAATTAAATACACAATCACCTAAATATGACTAAGTTCCCTAGTCCACCTCACCTACCTAGTCACCTAACACATCACTTTGGCTAAAATAAATAATAATTATTAATTATTTATTAGTAATTATCCTCACCCACACATGTCCTATTCTTAAGGGCTATGTGGCCTCATAGGACTTAGTCTCATGACCACATGTCCTCTCAACAACCAAGTCAAGAGACATTCCCTATTCCTAAGGGGCTTCTCAAGCCACCTCTAAGGGTCAAAGGCAACTCATGGGACACTTGTACAAAGAGTCCTCATGAGGAAAAGGTCTCTCCCTCTTTCTCTCTTTGGTCTTTGTGAGACACTTGACATGTGTCTTTCCCTTCCACCTTGTTCTCCTCCATGTCAATGTGAGAGGAACATCATCCCTATTCTTCCTCTCACATTCCAACTACATCCCCCTTTCTCTCAACTCCTTCAACACAAGTCAATCCTAGCCCTAGGATCTTCCACCTTTCATTCTCAACCGTAGGATTGTGCCACCTAGGCCTAGATCCTCCAAAAATATATAAAAGGAGCCTCATTTCCCTATTGTGAGCTAATAGGTATTTTGTAATAGGCATTCAAGAATCCAAGCATCCAAGCATTCTAAGAGAAAATCAATCCATATTATCATCATTTCATTTTCATTCCACCCATTAGATTGCATAAGCTATTGTGCACTCATTTCATAAAATATCCACACTTTGGTAGCATCTTGGGAGAAGGCTTCATTTGGAAATATGAGAGCTCAACCTCTTCAAGAAATCAAGGCTAGGGGGACAATGGAGACAAGCTGCATGGTAGGTAAAGGTAATTGATTTAGTTTCATCATTTTATAGTTCCTTTGTATTCTTCATTGTGTTGCATTAGATTGATTTATTATCTTTTAATAGTTAATTTATCATCTCTAGTTATTAGACATCTAATTTGCATACACAAGGATACTATACTCTTAGTACATCATTTGTGGGTGCTAATTCCCACCGGGGTTTTTACCTTTAACATGGTTTCCCGAGACCAAAATATTGTGTTATTGTGTTGGTATTCATTGTGTTCATTGGATATGATATTACTGCTACTTAAATTTTAAAGTTTAATAATCTTCCATACAACTGATTCAACCCCCCCTCTTAGTTGTATTGTCTACTATTATTCCTAACATCTTGATGGTATGTCTCAGTGCTAGCAATGATAGAGAGTATGTGTCACTAAGTTCAACTAGGGATTTCATGCCCTGGCCATTGTTTATATCTAGAGAGCATTCAAGATGAGGGATTGTAGAGAGCAACATTATAAGTATTTTTTGTGTATGGGGAGGGGGTTACTAAAGAATTTGTTGGTAGAGTTTTCCATATTTGGGGCTTTGAAAGGTGTTTGTAGGGGGTTTCTAGGGTATTCCCAGAGTTTTGAATTTTTCTCTTTGGTGCTTGGGTTATTGTGTATACTTTGTGTTGTGGGATCTTCCCAATTTGGTGTATCTAGTTGAGGATTTTTTTATGTTTTTCTCTTTTATCAAGATGGAGGAGAATGGGGTTTCCAATATTTTTGTGATTTTTGGTGCTGTACCAACCTATAGATCTTCTTTGAGTGTGCATGCAAGGACATAAAACTCATTTTATGTAGAGGTGAGCTCTAAATTAAATAAATTCAATGGTTATATTTTGAGTCAGGATCATCCCGTTTCTTATTGAATTAGTAATAGAGGATGTTTCTTATTGGGGAAAAAGTACCCTAATCTATAAATTTCTTGGGATTTATATTTTTTTGTCAAATTTGGAAACCTATATTTTTTGTTCATGGCAGGTAGAGGGAGACATGTAGATTATACTTGCTAAGAATAGTTATTTCATGTTTGTGTTCTACATGCCTAATCAAAACCATGCTTTTGAGGGAGGACCATATTTTTACAATCATGTTGTGGAATTATTTGTTAAACCCTAGCATATGAGTTTCAATTCAAAGAAGAGATTTCATTTGAGGGTTCCTGTTTGGTTTTTTTTGTTGTATCTTCATTTAGAGTTTTGGAGGAAAGATATTTTGCACTAGATTGCAACTTTTCTTGGGAATCTAACTATCATATCTCAACAAACCCTTGATAAAAAGGTAATTCCATTTTCCTAAATTTGTGTTGAAAATGATTTGAATAATATGTTGTTAAATTCTTTTGAAATGTATTTAGGCTCTTCTACATGGGTGCAAAAACTAGATTTTGAATATCTTCCTTTATAATATCAAATATGTCATTATTATAGATATTTTCAGCATTAGTGTCCTTGGGTTAATAATGGGATTGGTGGTTATGTTGGTTGTTATCCTTCTTCCTTAGTTTTGAAGGTGGATAAAGAGGTAAAAGGGAAAGCCCTAATGAACTGTGATTATCTAGATAAGGCTGGTTTTATGCTTGAGGCCCTATGCTAAGGGGAGGGAACAAAAGCGTCCCTAAAGGGATAGGTAGGCCGGTGAGAGTTTTAACTAGTTCAAGGTGATAGATGTTATATCCTTAGAGGAAGGTATTCTTGTAGATGTCTCTTCTAGTCCAACAGTATTATACTCCTATTGCATTTAATTGATATCAAGTTGGATAATGGGATCTTTACTTTGAATAATAAAAGGGGTGGATAAGATGTAATCTATGAACAATTAGATATATTTTGGGTTTCATATTTTTGGGTAGGAGGTAGCTTGAGTCCTACTTATGAGATTTTAGATTAGAGGGGCTCTAATCATTGGCCTATTAATTTTTTAGTTAATTTTTGTGTAGCTCCTAAGAATCCTCCCTTTAAGTTCTAGTTGATGTGGCTTTAGGACTATTCCCACCATGAATTAATGGTCTAGTGCTCAAGAGATGGTAGCCCTACCTATGGTACTTATTTATTCTTTTGTTAAGAAATTTCAATATGGTAAATGGTATCTTAAGAAATGGAATAGGTTTTTCTTTGGTAATACTTATGCTATGAAGAGTAAGGCTCAGGATTGACTAGTTGTTATTACTCGTCAAATTCAAGATCTTGGTTTTTCAAAGGATTTGGGTAGAGTGGAATCCTAGGCTTTTGAGAGTTAGAGGAATGGAAACTTAGGGAGGATATTTATTGGAATCAGAAGACTAGGGCTTACTAGCTTCAGGAAGGGGACACAAATACTCATTTTTTCCATAAATATGTGTAAGATCATCAGAATAGGAGTTATGTATCCCCTTTGGTTAATTCAAATAAAATCAAATTTTCCTATCTGTAAGCTTTGTCTCATGAAGCTACCTGGTACTATGATGTTCTCTTTTGTGATGACTCACCTCCTATTGAGAATGAGGGGAACATGATCCTTTCTTTTATTCCCTCTAGCTAACAATGTGATAAATGATTCCCTCATGCATTTGATATCTATGTCTATATGGGAGGAAGTTATTTTTGGGATTTGTAAGGGTAAAATTCCAGGCCGCATTGGGTTTCTAGTATAATTTTTTTAGGAATTTTGGGATTTTATTAATCTGGGTTTCTTAGCTGTAGTTTATGAATCTCATGTTAGCAAACAAATTCTTAGGGCCTTGAATTCTACTATCCTTATTCTTATTTCTAAAAATTATGGTGCTGATCAGGTGGATTTATTGCAACTTATTGCTCTTTGTAATGTAGTCTAAAAAATTATTACTAAGCTGATTGTTGAGAGGCTCAAACCCTAGCTTCCCACTATGATCTTAGATGAGAAAGGGGGTTTTCGTGGTGAGAAGAAAAATTTAGGATGGGTTGGTAGTTTCATCTAAAGCTATTCATTCTATGGTAGTTTCTTTTAGTTCCTTGAATGGGTTTACACTATTGATGTAAAAACCAAGTTGGTCCTTCAATTATTGATGTAGAAGCCAACTTAAATGTTTAAAAGTCTCTAGGACTTGGACCAATTGAAAAGCATTTCACAAATCCGTCTACACTTTTGGCTCTTCAAAACCTGGGAGGGTGATCCCTTAATGTATTTACAATCTCTGCACCATATGTATAAATGACATTAAAATAAAGTAGATAATCTCATATAAAGGCTCAATAGAAAAGGAGAATGTCAGGAATTGATAATTCCTCAGTGATCCTCAACTAATTGGAGTGTGAGATGATAATAATGTTAGGAATGGGAACACTGAGAGGGGGGGGGGGGGGGGTGAATTAGTGTTCTATATATTATTACTTTTTCTGATATATTGAATCTTAACTTAATTGATTAAGTACTGAACTGAATATCAATGAAAGTAAGATAAACAATCAAAACACATAACACCAAATATGATTACGGGGAAACCCAAATAGGTAAAAACCCCGATGGGAATTGACACCCACTAAGAACTACACTAGTGTTTTATGATCCATGTTAGAAGATCTTGCAACCCTATTAGGAGTTGATCTTTACAATGCTTTTAGTATAGTGACCTAGTCAAGGGTCAGACCCTTTTAGGAGTCTTTTACAATTAACCCTATTAGGGGTGGGGACACACTATCCTAGAGCTCACTGCTCAAGTGGTGAAGGCTACAACCTTCTAGATCTTAGATAAACACTATATTTGCAAGGTGAACTATTGTTGTGACACTGCTTGTCTAATTAGTTCCTTTTGTGTGCTGATGCTTTAGCCTCTTATAAATCTCTACAACATTCTGACTGCTCTTTGCATACTTCTTCTTTGCTACTATTAACTCTATATCTCATACTATACTTCATTACAAAGGTGCATGCCTTATTTATATGCGCAAACAAAACTATTAACTAGGTCGACCTTCAACCTATTACATACATGGCTTCCAAGTGAATTGGCTCAAGCGTGTTTACAAACAATAATATTAAAATGTCTAAAACCTAAATACAATAGGTGCATAGCCTTTACAAAATGATCGCTAACCAAAATGCAAAGAGTCGACTCCATGCTCTATTTTGTTCTGCCGCTCACTGTCTATGACTCTTCAATTGGATATATCTTCATCATATTGACTTATTTGATCATGCACTCTTAGACTTAGCATGACTACATACCAACAAGCTTATCTCCAAGGGTGCATGCCATAACTTGGTCATACGGATGTGCATTGATGCTCTATTCATTTGGTGCTCTACTAACTGTCCTGTCTTTCATAGTTATCCATATTCTGATCTTATGAGTAAGTGCGCTGAATCCAAAACTCTATATGAATTTGTTTCCATAATGACAACACTATATTATAGTCATATACAATAGTCTATTCAACTTGCCAATAATCTCCCCCTTTGTCATTAATGGCAACAAAGGAATATGGCAAAGTTACTAACTATATCTTTATCCAAAATTTTCTAACATATACTCTATCTGATATCTCCCTTTTTACTATATGCTATACTCCCTTTTACATCATATACAAAACTCCATATTCTCTCTTCTACATACTATACTCCCCCTTTGTCATTAATGACAAAGGTGCTCAAAAGTGTATCTACAAGTACTTACACAGTTAGGACATCCGGATATGCAATCTTCAAATTCTGGATCTCTTGCTGCCAAAACATTGTTAGTGCATTTACAGTCTGGAGATGGGTGCACAAAGCATATGTCAAATTTTCCATCTTCTCCAAATCTGAACTCGAACCTTGATCATATGTCACCATAGTGGCATCAATCTCCTTGATATTCTGATTTAACACATCTAGTGAGGGCGTAAGAGCATTTCTTAGTTGAGTTTGCCTTGCCCTTATCTTGGATATTTCTTTTTCTGCCTTTTCTATCTTATCCACTTGTCCTTGGTAAACATTGTTACACATATTTAAATCTTGTGAGGGATCCAATACTGATTTACTCACAACTGTCATCATAGCTTCAACATCTTGGATCTTCTTAGAAAGGTCCACAGTAAGCTTATCTTTGTTCATGCAGTCTGCTATTATCTTTCTTCCCTTAGTTGCAAAGTCTTTCAACAAGGCTTGACCAACCTTCAAAGAGCTAAGGTCAAGTGCAAGGTTCCCTATCAGTTCACTCAATCTCTTCTTAAGATACTTTTCTTCTGCAACCTTGGATGCTGATTCTTCAAGGCTAGAAAATTTTGCTTTGAAACTTGTCATAATGGAGCTGACATTATCTACTGAGTGTATGCTTTACAATTTCTTGTGTGCAGGCAATAGGCTATTTAGAATGTTGACTAACTCAACAAACAATGGATTCCTCATAACCTATTTTTCTTTTTCCTTTTCCATTGCAAGAACACTCATTTTAATTAAGTCTTCTTCTCCCCAAGAGTCTAAACTGGTAGTGTCAGGAGTAAAACTTGACAAAAATGATACTGAGGATTTTGGTGTAAGGAGTGAAATTTGACCGACATTTATTACCTTAGTCTTTGTAATTACAGGTTCACCTTTATTTTATGTATCCTCTTCCTCTTTTCCTTCTTCCTTCCCTTCATCATCTTTCTATCTTGTTATGTCTTCAATCTGCACTTCTTCTTAATGTTTAGGTGAATTATCACCACATAGAATTTCTACTTCCTCAGTGCTCACAAATGCTTCTTCAAACTTATCCAAGTCCTTATGTGTACCCGCCATAGATATCTCAACATTATCTATCATAATGGTGTCTTTCTTGGTTTCAAGCATGGGCGCAGATACCATTGCCTCTGTGGGCCTTGTCACTGTGGGTGCCGAGTCCTGTGGACCTGTCATAGGTGCATTTATACCGTCAGCTACTTTGGCTTGCTCAATAGGTACTTGGGTTGTGGGCACAGATGTTGGATGTATGTGTTGTTCCAAAAATACCTTCTCAAAGGCTTTTTCAGTGTCCTTGGCTATCAACTCATAATCCTTATTCATGATGTGCAATGTTCTCAACTTTGTTCTAAGGTGCGGCTTGACCAATTCCAATAACAAAGTCTTTTCTTCTATTGAGCACACTGGAAGGTTATCATCTAGTGTTTTTTCTCTTATTCTAAAGTCTTCTTTACTAGCTTGTCTTGTCAAAGTATCCAAAATGTCCCATACTTTGTCTGGAATGACTGTCTTTAGTTCCAGAATAGTCTTCTTAAATTTTATCATATGTTTGATCAACATATCATGAATCTCAGAGTTTTCAATCTCATGATATCTATCATAAAAATTTTCTACCTGATCAATCCTTCCTTCATCTACTATTCTTGATCTCAAGACTTGCAAATTTGGTAGGAATCCTACCTCAGGAGGTGGTTGAACATTTTTACCTCGACTTCTCGTGGGTCTTGCTGATGGATGGCTAGTAGCTATTTTCTTCTTCCTCTTAGTCACCTTGCTTGTCTCAAGAGATGCTTCAATGGACTCTAAGTCAATTATATCTGTGGGCGCAGGAGTGATATCATCTATCTTCTTCTTTTCTTTGGGATCATCTATTTTCTCAATTTTTATTTTCTTCTCCTTAGGGTCATCTATTTTCTCAATTTTTATTTTCTTCTCCTTTGGTTTCAACAGTGGATGCGCTCTCAATTTACATAGCTACCTTGGATTCTATAGCTTTATCTAGGTCAGCTTGAGTGACACCATGAATCTTAAGTATCTCTGAGGTAATCTTAGAGGCTTTCCTCTTGGTCACTGCACTGTTCAGGACTGCATCTACTTGCCTAGTCTTTTCCTCATATGTACCCCACCTTGGCTCATTGGGATCATTTGGCACTGTAAGGAGGACTTCAGCATATGCCTCTAGAATGTGTTCCTCCACTTCATACCCAAGTGGATGAATCCATTTGATCCTTGGCTCTACTGCTTCCATGAAAGTTATGTCTATCTCCACCATGAAGCATATACTATCCTTATACTTCTCAACTATACTTTCAGGTATTCTATACCTCATCTACATCTTTATTCTAAATGTTTTGATCTCCAATTCCATGAAATCTCTTAAGGTACTCTTCGAGGATGCCTTAAGTGATATTTGTGGCATTGTAGGTAAAATTTTGTCAAGGAATAAATCTGATACTTTCCCAACTATATGAAAGTACATATAGATAATCAGTGACCCAACCCTGAGTATCTTACTTTTATCATGCTTGATTACCCTGATATTGTCCATCAATTGTGCGCGCAAGATCTCGCACAAATTGAATTCACCATTTTCTTTCACAATCCTAATGGCTGCCATAATAGTGGCTACAGACACACTATTGACCTTGTTTGCATGCTGAAACCTATAACCAAGAATCATAGCCATTAACTTGATGTCTTTCTCCTCAATTGGCTCTATGGTCATACCACACTTGTCATTGCGTGACTTACTAGCCCGCTCAACTAATTTCCTAACATCCTTTCCAACTGGAAGAATGGCATCTGTCTTTGATAGTCCTATCATCTCATAAATGAGATCACCTGTGATGCGAACTGGAACTTCACCTATCCAAAATAGGCCATCATGAATTCTTCTCAACAAGATCTTAATCCATTCAAATTCATAGAATACATACAGTCGTGCCCAAAAATCTACACGCAAAAACACAAAAAAATTTATTTTTAAAGTCTAGTTGTTGAATGGTAATGTTCATGGGTTCCAAGGTTAGGTCGACTATAATTAGTCTATCCATAACCCAGGGTTACCAGGTCAACAAGTCAAACCAATAATGTCCACTAAGGAATTTTACTCGCTTCCAATTCCTCCATCACACAAGGAGGATCTACCTAGAATACCAAGCTCGCTATAAGGACTATAAATATGTCGATGAAACTGTTGGTACTCTGAAAAATCCATATAAGTTTTTTTCCATAATCATAAAATTCTCCCCTAAGGCAAGGTTCAGTGCTTAAAAAAAGAATGGTTTGAGAGACCCTAATTTAAGTGCATACAAAGAAAGGCCTGATGAATTTCATGGAATAGTTCTTGGGACATGTGTTCCTCACATTTCATTTGGTATTTGTAGTTGGTTGCAACTCCCAAAATTCAGTTTCGACAAGTTTTGAGGGTACCCATTTGAAGGGCATTCTATGAATCTGCACTTTGCATCCTCTTCAAGTTTTACTAAATGGCCTACTTTGGAGGTTTGGAACTGACACTTGGTTAATGATTATGATATGCGGATTATTGCGTCATGTTGTTGGCATGAGAAAGAACATCCATACCAATTTTTATCCCCCCATGTGCCCGTTTGACATGTTTACCAAGGCCATTCTGTTTGCAGATTGCTAAGTTTCTCCAGGATTGCACAGTGCAGTTTTCAAGTAGCCTACTTTGAGGTCATGAAACTTGTGTCCTGTCATTGGTCATGAGGAATTAAATGTTGGTTCATAATATAGACATGGAAGTGATGCTCCTTGATAAGTTTCAGATCATGACAAATCCGTTTGACCCATTTTCTCAAATAGTTCCGGATGCAACTTCTACTATTTTACCGCCTTTCAGTTTAGGATGTTATAAGTGGCCGACTTTGGTGTTTATTTTTGGATGATTAGTTTATTTTTACGAAATTCTGATTATAGAATTGTTTTCTATGCATAACAAAGATCATATATCCATGGTTTTAGACCATGAAAGTTTCATTTGATCGGATTGCCAGGTCAGACAAAAGGGTGTTCAATAATGATAAAAAGTGCGGATAGCATGACTTTGTAAAGTAGCCATTTTTGGAATTCGTATCTTTTTGAAAGATGCTCATCTCCAATTAAGGGTTGTTTTGTTTCATTCCTTGCATATGAAATTTCTACTAGAACAGATGGCGTGCCCTCAGCTCGTCGTTTGATATTTTTCAATCATCTCCTTCTGAGGCAATCGGCAATGATTTTTAGTCTATGTTTGTCGGTAATTCTGAACAGGTGTTTTCAAGTTTTAAAATCTAACGCCTCATTCATTTCTAAATGGAGTCATTTTACAGGGTGATTATCTATATTACAAAGTTCATTTTTGCCAAATTTCAGCATTCAATGATATGTTTCGATTGGTTTTTTAATAGCGCAACTGGAGGTGTTTTATTAAGAATTGGCGATTGGCAAAGTATTAAAAGTTGAAGTTTTTAAAGCTTTGGATTGTTCGGATCAGATCCGGTTGCAGACGCTAGTCATTCTGGATGTTTTTGAGGTTCGGGTGTTTGAGTTCGAAAATTTTTTAGGCCGGACCCGCTTGGGGCCTGGCCTACCTCATTATTTTGGTGACAACCTATTTTTATTTTAAAGGCTTGGCAATTAAAGTTATATTATCTACAACAAATTCTAATTTTTGAAAGAATTGTCTGTATCACTCTCAAGTACATGAAGTTGAAGGAGCTCTTATTAAGTAGACGCCTGCAAAGGTTGTAGAAAGAAGAGGCTGTGAATTACACCATTTGTTTTAAATTCTGGGAGCACACACACCATGTCTAAATATACCACTGATTTGTTTGAGGTTTGAGCTCATTGATGGTTTCATTTGAAGTCAAATACGAGCTGCACATATTTCCCGAAGGATGCAAGTATTTGGTAAACACAACATGCTCTATGTAAAGGAAAGAAAATACAATGCTTACCTATGCAAATGGATGGACCAAGTAAAAGAGTGTTGCACATTGCTAAAGGAATGCCTCACATTAATGTTGTAGCCGATGTGAGTTTCCTTATGGCCTACGTGAACCTCCAAATGAAATGAGGTTGTGTAGCACAAAAAAGTAGAGATTAGGGCAGCTTGTGTGGGGCCTCATTCAAAATTTTTTCTCCCCACTTAATATATATTTGCAAACAAAATGGAAGGGTGCTTGTTGTGCATGTTGCTTTATCTCCCTTCGTACCAAAATACAAAGAGTTGCAAGCATTTTTAGAATGGATATTGTGCTGCACGATGGCCTTATGATTAATGCATTTGCAGATAGAACGGATGTGTTAATGGAGTTGGCATTTAATCATCTCAGACATATGTGCCCATGAGAGTCTTCCACAACAATGTGTTGTGCAGATTTTACATCTTTTCTCTGTGATTTTATATATATATATATATATGTATATATATATATATATATATATATATATATATATATATATATAGATATATATATATATATATATATATATCTATATATATATATATATATATATGACTAAATCTTGAACACATATACAAGGGGAGCTGCCAATTGGGACATGTCTTGTAGCACACCAAGGGAATGAAGAGAATATTGGGTGTTACTTTTGCAAAGATGAGGTGGATGTTTTTGTTTGAGAAGCTGGGTGCACTCACGTACCAAATGAGAGCAGCATACATATTTTTAAATAGTTCAAAAATTGGGAATAACGTAGGTTATAGAGGGTTGTGTTCGCCTCTTAAGCCTCCCACACATTATCTTTGGGCATTTGTGTTCACATCTGGCAATGAGGAAATGATTGGGGGTTGCAGATGCTTGGTGTGGGGAAATGTACAGGGACTATGGATTGAGATTATAATCCCACGTGCACCGGTTTGTTGTGTATGCAAATGTTTAAAAAGAACAAGACGCCGGTATGATGTAAAGAAGAAAAGAGAGGGCTCTGTGTACATGCCATCCGGATTTGGTGGGCCCTGGTGCCTACCAGCTGTGTGTGCATTGAAGGATATTTTTGAACCAAAATTTAATTACTTCAAAAATTATTGTCCCAAATTGACCGCAAAATGAAGAATTTGAATGTTTATAACGAAAGCCACACACATTCATGGTGTCTAAAGTGGACGCCCAGGTTGGATGTTGCTTACGTGAGCACATGAATCGAGGTAAGTGGTTGGAAGATAGGTGGATGCTGATGAGGATGGCGGGCCCACATGAAAGGTAAGGAATATTTTGATGAAACACACACTGTGTAGATCTGGTGCATTGGGATGCATGCCAAATCTGACGGACGTCGTTATAGCGCAGAGATGAAAGTGCTCGACAATTACTTTGGAGAGATAGCGATGAGATGACACCTATCAACCTGGTGATGTGATAGGATGGTACATTAAGATGCCCAAAGGGATCAGCGAGCCAGTGAGAACGTGACATGTGGCACTTGGCGATGACGGAGCAATCAAACAAACAGTTGATCGACCGCCTGGAGATGCATGCAGATCTGATGATCGTCACTGATCCATTAAGATGAAGGTGCTTGCTGGTTAACCTTGGCGACACAGCGACATGTTGACATGTGTCCCAAGGTGAACTGACAGTTAGATGCCTGATCAGCATGACAGACCAACCAAAATGCGACAACTGGCAGAGGATGTATAGATGTCCAACTTGGCAATGAGGTGGATCGTCAGACCAATAGAATAATGCCATGTGGCACATGGGGGCCCACCTCAAAATTCAAATCTGCAGCAAATATTAAAATCCGAATTTGTATAGTTTGTACTATATAAATAAATAAAAAATTTAAATGATGGAGGCTGTTCATAAAAAAATGTTTGTAGGACTCATTTTTTGTCTAAACATATAAGTATTATATGTTTTCAGAAACGCCGGAAGACCAGGAATACAATGGCGGTGTTTGTTTTTAGTTTTGACCAAATTGGTAGAAATAGTAAGGACTATTATTTTCGAGATTAGAGTTTGGTGAAGATTTTTCATTTAAGATCAGATTGATATGCAAATCTGACAGAGGGGGAAGATCAGATTTCTTGCAACTTGGCTTTCCTTGCAGAGATTTTTCTTGGGTTCACAAAGATATTAGATTTGTTGCTTCTTCCAAGGTATTCATTGTTGATTTGATCTTTTTCAGAAGAGGTAGCTGATTATTCCCAGGAATGTCTTATAGTGTACAAACAAATTAGATTTCATTCTCCTGCAGGCCTTGAGATTGTTGGTTAGGTTTAGGGCTTTTAACCTAAATGATCTTTTTCTCATTGCATCCTTGATCCTATAAAAGGATTTTTATGATCATTTAGAAGGAGCTGGCTGGAAATTCTTGACACAGGAAGTTGAAATGCTAAGTGTGTATCCTTGGTCCAGATTGTAATATGTTTTTCTAGTTGTGTCAATACAATGAAAAACCCTTCAAAATCCTTTGCATATTGTCTGAGTGTTGTATTCTGGAATAGTTTGTAATACAAGAGTTTGAATCCTTATAGTTAATGCAGTTTTCAGTTTTCAGATCTCTCCTTTGGTTGTGCTTCTTGAGTTTTGGGTTTTCTCATTCATTGTTCAGAGTTTATTTGTGTATGTGTTTTATTTCTCAGCCTTGATCTAGGATCAAGTTAAAAGTCTCTAAAATAAACATAGATTCATTTGGTTCAACTAAAAGGATGTTTGTAAACAGTGTATAAATCTAGTTTATTGTGTTTATGACTTGGAATCTGTGTTCCTGTATTTTGTATCTATTTTAGATATATTGCCCAATGGACAAGGCATTGATCAGAAATCAGTATCTTCTATAGTGATGCAAGTTTGGCATGGTTGTTTACATTCTGCAAGAACTCAAATTGAAATCCTTTCTATCCCTTAAATCTTATATTCATGTGGTATCAGTCTCATCATAGCAATGGAGAGTCAATGAATGACTATTTATCATTTAGTACTTTCTTGCTATTATCTGCTTTGTTTAAATCCAGTCCTGAAGTTGTAAAGAAGTGTTCTATTAAACTGGATTCGATGCACCCGCCTTGGTTCTGTAGAGCCAGAAGTGAAGAGGGCAGTCTTGTCCCTATAGTTGGTCCAGTTACCTACAGATTTCCTCATATTTGGAACTGACCATTCTGAAAATCAGTCTTAGGTATATTGGTGTCTCATGGAGTGTAAAATCTATTCCAAGAACCAACAAAATGGTGACTCTGCTGGGGATATAGATGTAAAGTCATGCTAAATCCAGTTGAGATCTCTGGTATTATAAATTTGTGTGAAATAATGCAGGTTTCATGTTAAATCCAGTTGAGATCTCTGGTATTATAAATTTGTGTGAAATAATGCAGGTTCCAAGTTGAGCTGGACTCTTCACTTTCTTATTTGAATCAGTTGATATCTCTAGTGTTAGAAATCAGTTATAAATAACACAGGTATGAGTAGAGCTAGACTCCTGACCGACTTATTATTTATCCAGTGGTTTTCATTGAAGTGTAAAGAGTCAGTTTTAAAAATTTTGAAATCATCTCACCTAGTTGTGAGTGGCGACTTTGAGTTCTTTATTTGATCAGTGCATATAATGATATATTTTTAGTCTTGATAAATAGTTTCTATACCCTGTTGAAGTTTGTTGTGTTGATGGAAAGAGATACAAAATGAGTTTTCAGCGGTTAAGGTGTTTGTCCTCTTCAAGGAGGTGGTGGCTCTACAATTGTTTCAAGAAAAGAAAATTTCAGATTCAGAGGCTTTCCATTCAGCAAGTTGAGTTTCAACTACAACACTTCTAGGTATTTTTGATATTTATGTGTTTCCATAAGATCAACTGTAAAATATTTTGTTCCCTATCAAGTGTTTCAGTACTAAAAAAGGGAAGAGTAACATATAATAGTTTCATGTTTCCATGTTAAATATCTTGTCATGAAACTTTGAATGCTGTCATAGAGGTTTAAATGTTTCGGTATACCTCTTTTAAAGACAAAACAAGATAAACACTTTCCATCTTGTTTCAAATCAAATGGATAATTAGAAAAATAGCCAGCCTAAAAGGTTTTGTTTCATTAGGGTGGATAGAGCTTTAAGTTGTGATCATGTTCATGGATCCTCAAATTCTTTCCCTAGTGAGCTCATTAATTTAATCCCAATTTTTGATGATCAGTCAGATTCAACACTAGGACATGTCCTAGCATTCTTTAGATTTGTTGTAAAATATCATATTTATGATGAAGATGTTAGCATGATGTTTTTTGAGAGATCCCTTAAAAGGGTTGCAGCTAATTGGTATTTAAGTTTACCCCCAAAACATATATCTTCATTGATTGACTTTAAGTGGTTGTTCTTAGAAGAATTTGCTGATGATGATGATGTTAGAAATAGGAAATACTGAGAGGGGGGGGGGTGAATCAGTATTTCACAAACTTTTTCTTTTGCCCACTTATGGATATAACAGATTACTTTAGTGCATACAAAGATTATCAAGATGATTAACAAACATAGCAGTAAATAGAAAGAACTCATAACACATCATATGTTCTCGAGGAAACCCTGGCCAAGGGAAAACCCCGGTGGGGATGGTACCCACAAAGATCACTAATCAAAAGTATCTTGTTAGGGATATTGGACCCTATTAGGAGTCAATTTACAATATATAGTAGATCTGTCCTGGTTAAAGGATTTTAGGCCTTGTTAGAAGCCTTAACCCTGTTAGGAGTTAGATTACAAAACCTGATCACCAGCTGAGCTCACTGCCCAAACAAGTAATACAAAAATGTTTCTAACTGTAATATGGTACTGCTTACAACTTCACATCAATAGCCTTTGCTGCTATCACAATATACAACTATCGCAAGTTATCTTTTCTTTCTTTTTACATATCACACTTCTCTGTTTCATTACATTTCAAGTATTCCTAATATATGAGTTATTAAAGCTAATAACTTTACATGGTTGGCTTCCAAAATCTTTATCCAAGAGTAAACATCTAGGATGTTGTCCCTTCATAATGTTAAGTCATTATTTTGACAAGCAAAAATAATCCCTTAACTCTTTCGCTAATACTGTCTCCAAAACTGTTCTGTCTGCAAAAACTGTCTTCGGTAAACTTTGAATAACTTTGTCCATACTGCTCCAAACTTTATGCGCACTGAGATGGGGTATCCTCATACTCTATAGAAGCTTCAATTAACTGCGCAAACAAAAATATTGCTCTAGTGGACATCGCTAACTAAATCTTCATCGGGTGCTATGTCAGGATCACTGTATCCATACTTAGACAATTTCTTCCTTCTACTTGCCATACTTGCATTCCAAATTCTGCGCTCTCAATAGAGATCATATGTTGCCATAATGACAACATCCATGCATCCACATTAGCCAAATTGCCAAGAATCTCCCCCTTTGTCATTGGTGGCAACATATGGGAAAATTGGCTAAGTGTACAAACAAAACTTCAAAAAAAAACTTATACAAAATTTGTGGCCAAAAGTTATAGAAATGTATACAATATCATACTCCATAGAATAGTTCCCCCTATGAGTATCCTTCCTCAACATATATTCAATTTTCTGCTATCTCTCCCCCTTTGACAACAATGACAAAGATAGGGTGTTCAAAAATTTCAAAAAACTTTATACCTTATTATCAGTTATTGCAAAGCTGGTAGGCTTGCAACACAATCACCAAAATCTAACTTCCAAGATTCAAAATCTTTCTCCCATACCTTCCTGATGGATTCAACAACATTGAGTAGAGTACTCAATCCATATGCTGCTGTCTGACAAGTTTGCATGGAATTGAAGCTAAACTTTTGAAATGATGTCTTTGCTGAAAGACACTTCTCAATTTGATCTTCAAAAATTGATATCTTGATTGAGACATGCTCTCTCAAGATGTTAACCCTGATCATCTTTCTGTTCTTCTCCTCTGCTAACATTCTGATTTCATCTTTCAATTTCTTTATGTTCTTTTCTACAGAACTTATCTTGACATTAGGGCTTGTCAAGGTGTTTGTCTCAGCTGTAATAGCATCTAACTTCTCTCTGATCTTCTTATCCTCTTCAACTTTAGGATTTCTGATTTAGTGCATTATATGTACAAATTCTTTCCTATCTCAAAATGTCTCCTCAAATTCTTTATGCATACATCTAAACTACCAATATCATTTCAAATATTTACACTTAAAGTTTGTTGCATTTCTACTTCAAAGTCTTCCTGAACTTTTATCTTAGCAATATCCTTCAAGTTAGAAAATTCAAAGTCAAAAGAATTCATTACTGATTGAGCTTTCTCAAGTGGATTTGATTCAGATACCTTAGTGTTGATCACACTCTCAAGTTTCTCTGTCAAAACTCTAACTTTGCCTTCAAGGTCTTTCACCTTCTTATTCTTTCCAATAATTTTATTCAGAGATGTGATGAACTCAAGCTGATCATCATCTTCAACTTCTTTTCCAAGGTCTTCAAACATTGAGCCAATATGCCTCTTCTTACTATCAGGTGCACTAATGTCTTCAATTGGTATAGAAGGTGCACTAGAGGTAGTGGCCTCTGTCAAAATTTGTTTGCCTTTAACTAACTACTCTGCTAGAACTGATTCTGATACAGTTGGTGCTTCCTCTGCCTCTGTATTCTTCTATGATTCTGTGACCTTTTCTTGCTCTCCCAAAGCCAAATTGTCAACAATGTTTCCTAGATCGTGAAATACTGCATCATTTGATTCTAGAGTCACTTTGGTGCCTTCAATATCCATTGATTCTTTGCCAATATTGATATGTGAAGAAGATGGAACTTCTTCAATACCAATTTCCTCTACATGCGGTTCCTCTGATTGCTTCTGCTGAGGGTCTGATTCAACATGCTTTTCTGCAACTATATCTGCAAGAACTTGCATTACTGCTTGCTCTGTCTCTTTCTGTACTTCCTCCTTTTTGCCTCCCATTATAAGGATTGTTCTTCTCTTAGTTCTCAATAAAGTTCCAAGAGACTTCAAGAATCTCTTCAAATGATCTTCATCCTTAACTTCACACAACTGTCTGATTACATGTTCTCTCATCTTTATGTCCTCTTCTTGTGCTCTCTATTTTCTATTCACAAGTCTGTTATACAAATCTTCTGGGATCGTACCATGAATAGTGCTAAGTTTCTTATCTGCCACAATCATATGTGTAACCATTGCATTTTCAAAATTTAATCTGTCAAATGATCCATATAGATCATAGAATTTATTCAACTTAGTGAAGTCTCCATGCTTCAATATATCTTCATTAACTCTTTCAATTCTTGGTTTCCAAGTTTTCTTCTTGATTGAAACTACATCATCATCTTTAATTATTGCTACATTTCTAGGTATAGGTGGTACAACCACTTTCTATCTCTTGTCGGGTCCTGTTGCACTCACTTTTACTCTTTTGCAAGGAATAGGAGAAAAAGATTTATCTCCTTCATCTTTTTTAGGTACTTCAACTTTTACCTTTATTGCAATAGGATCAACAAGATCTGCACTTGATGTCTCAGGTGAAATTACATGATTTTCACTTTGCTTCAAGGCTTCTGCATTCTTCTTAGCTATCTCAAACTCATGACTTGACATACCAGATTCTTTCAATATTTTCTTCATAGTAGATTCAACTCTCTTACTAGATTGCTTCTTTTCTCTCAAACTTATTGCAGAGTTGAAATTCTCTTCATAGGTTCCAAACCTATTTGCATGACCATCCAACTCATACTTTAACAATCTATTCACATATCCTATTGTTTCTGCTTCAGATATTTCATAGCCAAGAGGGTCTATGAATTCCATTCTAGGCTCAACTGCTTCAATGTAGGTGAAATCAGTGTCAACCATAAAACAAATGTCATCTTTATGCTTTTCAACTAAGGATTGAGGAATCCTTGATTTGTTCTTAACAATATTCTGAAAAGTCTTCAATACAAGCTTCACACTGTCATTAACTTTATCAAAAAGGTGCTTCATGTAGACTGAGTTTATTCTTTCCATTGTGTTCACATTGTCACTCCAATCAACTATGTAAGGAAATCTTCTCAAAATATGGAAAAACATATAGGTTATCAGAGATGAAAACCTAAACTGTGTGTACTTAGCCTTCTTAATCTTTTCTAAGTTCTCAAATAACTGAATTTTCAAAATTTCACATAGGTCTACTGGTTTCTTCTCAATACACATAAGATAAGCTACATGAATCATTCCTGCAGCCATGTCATCTTCCCTTGAACTACCACAAAATTTAGTTGTTAGGATCTTGCAAAGGTACCTAACATCATCTTGCTTAATCTTACTTATCACAATTCCTCTACCATTATAACTAGATCTAGTGTTATCTAAAACAATATTTCTCATGTTCTTTTCATTCAGTGGAATCTCTCCAACTTTTGATAATCCAGTAACTTCATGAATTAGGTCAGTAGTTATATCAATAACTCTATCCTCCATCCAGAATTTCCCATTGTGGATTCTACTTAAAATGATCTTGGTACATTCCTCATCATTGAACTCATACTTCATGGAATATTTGATAATTTCATTGTTCTCTAGGTGTCCATAAGCTGGTTTAACTGACATGTCTTGATTGTACAATTTCCTATAATCATCACTAAAATTTGCATCTCCCAAAGTTTCAAACTTGCAACCTAAATATCCTTTAACATTCTCAATGTGCAATACTCCGTCTGGTACGGATGATAATGCTAGATTGTCATCAATTTCAGTTGGTTCTACTGGTTCTTTCTTAATCTTTGGTCTATTCTTATCCTTAACATTATGAACCATAGAAATATCTATCTTATCAACTGATTAAAGATCAAGAAATACCTCAACTTTGCAAATCTAGGGTTTCGGTATGATCGTCACTGCAAACTGCTTCCAAACTTCTTCAAATCATCCTTAACTCACTTTTCTTCTTTCAAATCACTTTTCAATCACTTTGTAATCATAATAACTTTGATTTTGACCTTATAACACTTCACATTAACTTGATCTGACATCGCATTCATTCATTTTGCCGCTAAAACCTCAAAAAGCTGATTCTGCAAACCTGCAACCATAAAACTTTCTGCAACCTTGCAAAAAACAATATTTTCATTTGCGCACTTAACCATAGCATTAGTACAACATAATAAACCTATATCTAACCGCGCAAAACTTAACTCATTCAAATTCCTAATCTACACTAATCCTAAGTCCTAAACTATAGAATCTTACATAATTTAAGTACTTAAAGAAGGGTTAGGTAAAGATTCATCCTTACCATTAGTTACATTACCTTCCTGACTACTTTCAGTGCTGACTATACCTCCTTGATCTGTGCCTTTGTCAAATTTTACTTCATCTTTATTGCTACAACAACTTTTCTCTTTGTTTCCTACATTTTCATTCCTTCTTGCATTGTTCCTAGGGTTAGGGTTATGATGATAACCTCCATTGTTCATTCTGCAAAATCTTGCCGAGTGTTCAAACTTGTTGCATATTTGACAAATGATTCCATTGTTTCCAAATCTCTGTCCTTGCTGGTTAATCTGTGACCTGCAATTTCTAGCAATATGTCCTACTTTGTTGCATCTAAAACATACTACCACTTTTCTTTGATTCATTTCTTCAATAGATTTCTTATCTGCATTGTTAGTATTCCCAATCATTCTATCATAATTATTCAAAATTACTTTAGGTCTTTTAAATTCGTTAGCTCTATGTCCAAAAATATGACAATTATAACAATGTCCATTAAAAGGTTTAAATTGCTTACCTGTGCAATCTCTCTTCATGTGCCCAATAGTATTACAAGCAAAACATCTACCTTTGAATTCTCTTTGCATACCTTTAGATGATTCTTCCTGTTTTGATTCTTCTTGCTTTGATTCTTCTTTTTCTCTAGGTGGTTCTTCTTTAGGTGGATCTTCCAATGTGTTCTCATCTAGTTTTATTTCCTCCACACTTTCAGATGTCTTCAGATCTGGCTTCTTACTTTCATGGTTTGTTCTAAACATACTATATCCAAATCCAGTCCTATCAAAGAATGGTTCTTCAAAAGAAATTTGTTTTTCAGTCTTATCACTTTTTGAATATAGCCTTTCAAGTTGTTGTTTAGATTGAGTTAATTCACCTTTCACAATTTTATTATACTTCTCAAGTTCCACATACTGCATTTTTACTTTTTCAGATTCGGATGTTTCCTTTTCAAGTCTTGACCTCAGATCTTCATTCTCAATTTTCAATTTTTCATTATCAGATCTCAAATTTCCATCTTTCATACTAAGCTTCAGATTTACTATCTTCAACTCATGCTTAAGGATCTCATTTTATTTTTCTAATTCATCACAATCTTCAACAGGCATATCAGATTTCTTTTCAGATTTCAGATCTTCAATCTTACCTTTTAATTTGTCAATAGCATTCTTTGCATCTTCATATTTTCTTCTTAAGGAGTTTCTTTCATCAGTAAGCATATCAATCTGCTCAAGAGCTTCTTCAAGATTCTTCTGAAGTTGATCCATATCCATAGAGATCTTACTCAAGCTGCTAAGCTTTCCTTGAATGTTCCTTCTCCGAGTAACTGTGCTTTGATACCAATTGTTAGAAATAGGAAATACTGAGAGGGGGGGGGGGGGGTGAATCAGTATTTCACAAACTTTTTCTTTTGCCCAACTTATGGATATAACGGATTACTTTAGTGCATACAAAGATTATCAAGATGATTAACAAACATAGCAGTAAATAGAAAGAACTCATAACACATCATATGTTCTTGAGGAAACCCTGGCCAAGGGAAAACCCCAGTGGGGATGGTACCCACAAATATCACTAATCAAAAGTATCCTGTTAGGGATATTGGACCCTATTAGGAGTCAATTTACAATATATAGTAGATCTATCCTAGTTAAAGGACTTTAGGCCTTGTTAGAAGCCTTAACCCTGTTAGGAGTTAGATTACAAAACCTGATCACCAGCTGAGCTCACTACCCAAACAAGTAATACAAAAATGTTTCTGACTGTAATATGGTACTGCTTACAACTTTGCATCAATAGCCTTTGCTGCTATCACAATATACAACTATCGCAAGTTATCTTTTCTTTCTTTTTACATATCACACTTCTCTGTTTCATTACATTTCAAGTATGCCTAATATATGAGTTATTAAAGATAATAACTTTACATGGTCGGCTTCCAAAATCTTTATCCAAGAGTAAACATCTAGGATGTCATCCCTTCATAATGTTAAGTCATTATTTTGAAAAGCAAAAATAATCCCTTAACTCTTTCGCTAATACTGTCTCCAAAACTGTTATGTCTGCAAAAACTGTCTTCGGTAAACTTTGAATAACTTTGTCCATACTACTCCAAACTTTATGCGCACTGAGATGGGGTATCCTCATACTCTATAGAAGCTTCAGTTAACTGTGCAAACAAAAATATTGCTCCAGTGGACGTCGCCAACTAAATCTTCATTAGGTGCTTTGTCAAGATCACTGTATCCATACTTAGACAATTTCTTCCTTCAACTTGCCATACTTGCATTCCAGATTCTGCGCTCTCAATAAAGATCATATGTTTCCATAATGACAACATCTATGCATCCACATTAGCCAAGTTGCCAACAGATGAATGGGATAAGTTGCAAAAGGATCATCCGCAAAGAAATGATACAGACAATATTCTAGAATAGCTCATGTTTAATGATGAAAATGCTTCTCAGAATGATAAAGTTATGTTAGAAGAACATTCAGATTATAGTAGTGATAAGAAATCAGAATCATTGTATACAAGGTCTTCTACTTATTCAGAGAAGTCTCTGGACTTGTCTGGACCAGTGCTGAAAAATCAAGAAAACATTTCTCATGTTTCCAAAATTTACATTAGTTGTGATTCTTTACCGAGTAAGGAGGCGTGTTCTTCTAGAAATGAGAATGATGAGGATTCTAATATGAACAATGTGAGTACTTCTTCTCATAAAGAGACAATGCATATGGATGAGTTAAGCTCTCCTTTTCTCAGTAGTGATGAGATCTTTGATTTGCTTACAGCTGAATATAATAAATGTACACACATCTAGTCAGCAAAAGTTGGGCCCTGTTGATTTTTGTTTTGATACTGAAAATGTTGCAAAAGATTTGCTTAAGTATAAATCTTTTGGTGAGAATGATCAGGGTATAAGTTCTTGTGATGATCATGAGTTGATTGCAGATACAAAATCAGATTGTGGGGATATGACATAAATGTTTCCTTGTGAGCAAATTTATGCGAATAAAAATGTGACATAGGGTAGGGATGGAGGATCCAATAATGGACAGTCCAAGCCTACACTACTAATTATAACAACAATATGCACAGCGGAATACAATAAGATAATGATTCAAAACTAAATTTCATTCAACATGCCCGACTGTAAGGCCTTCCGAGTTAGGGCCAAATACAATCAAATAACAAAGTGTCAGCAAGATCTCGCAAGATCCAAGGAACCACCAACTAGTTCAGATTTTCAACAGGCAGCCTTTGATAGGAACAACCACCATAGGATCTAAACTTGTACTCACACTTCCAAGCAACCCCTTGTTGTCCTAAGCCCATAGGCCACTAGTTTTGCTACAACTCCCAGATTCGCAAATCTGCTTCTACTCTACTCTTCCATCATATCATCATGATCTAAATATTTTCTCTTATGATCTAATGATCATCTACCACTCCCCTAACTACTAAACATCTACCCAAGCTCTCAATATATAGCCAGCTAAGCCACAAGTCGGCCAATCAGGCTTTAATTACAATATAGGTCCAGTCTAAGGACATATACCAAAAATAATGCAAGAATGAATATAAAATGATGCGCCTTTGGATTTAGGTCCACATATGACCCAACAACCTTCCTTTAAGGGTGAAAGGTCCCATTTGATCACACGGAACATTGCAAGAAGAAACACCACACGTTTCACATGAAAACTGCCAGAAAATAGGTCCCAGGGAAAAATGGCCATAAATTTTGACTCAATGAATTAGGAGTTTCACTCTTGGGAAATGGTATTAATTTAGGTCCTCTTAAAGGCCCTAAGAGTGAAAAGGCTAATTAATTAAGGATCACCATCGCCACTATGTGCAATCAGCCCCAAAACTGCAAGAAACACTACTCCGACGGCAAGGAAAACAACTCTAACTTTCAAACTGTCCATCCAATATCTCCCAAACCATGTCAGCTCAAGATTTGCGACCTTAGACATATCTTCCACATACATCAAGGAACAAACTCCTTTCATTTCACATCTCAGAGATCTCCAGAGATCATCACAACCCAGAAACTCAAAAAACTGCCAAAAATAAAATATTGCATCCCTCTGATAGGGAATTCCAAAATGCTCTTGCATCAGGCTACCCAAGTAAATAGAAAGTATGTCTCATACTTTAATCTCAAGAGAATTAGTTGCAATCAACTTCATATTCACCAAAGGCTTCCAATCCCTCAAGGATAAGAGAACAAATCTGAAAATCAACCATCTATGCTTCATCCATTCAAACATTAGGATCACATGAATCCCAACAATCCAATCAACATACCACTGATCACCACAACCTATCTTAGCAAAAAGAGTATCCAACTCCCCAACAAGTAGATCCAAAGTCAGATCCACATCAATATGAAATACCTCATCATCAGCATCACATATCTGCAACTCATCACAAGAATCATTACTGTCCACCAGTAATTCAAGTCCACAACCAGCAAACAATATCAGCACCTCAACACCGAACAAAAGAAAGTCGGTAACACCATCATCACAAAGGTGTTCAACAATAGATAAATCTTTACCAACAACAATTTGATCAAGCCCAACCAGATGCTCTACAATCTCCATGTCAGACACAACAAACAAAACATGAAAACAAATCTTCTCACCATCCTCAACAAGGTCAACCACAGTATCAGTAACCATAGGTATCTCAGCAACAAGCACAAGTTGCTCTGCAGGCTTCATGTCTGAGTCCAACAAATGATCACAAAAACCAATATCACATACCTCTTCAACCTCCATACTATCAAAAGTAACCTTGTCAAGATGTCTTCTCTCTCAGACCAGTCTTCTAACTGGCCAAACAACTTTCTTTCAAATTGGCATGTTCCAACTCTGGTAAGCTCTACAAAGCTCAACAACATCTTCTTTCACAAGGTCATCAACCCAGTTCAAGAAATCAGTTTCCAACTAAACAAACCTCTTAGAAGTCTTTGCTTCCACTACCTCACAAAGATCTGCAATTTCTCTAGGGTCCAATCCTCTCGGAGACATCCTTCAAGATCTTCAAAAACCCAAGGCAACAAATCACCAACAAGGTCCTGGTGCAAACAACCTCAACTCAATTTGCACACTCAAGATCTTCAAGCTTTGATACCACTTGATGCAGGGTAGGGTAGGAGGATCCAATAATGGACAGTCCAAGCCTACACTGCTGATTATAACAACAATATGCACAACGGAATACAACAAGATAATGATTCAAAACTGAATTTCATTCAACATGCCCGGCTGTAAGGCCTTCCGGGTTAGGACCAAATACAATCAAATAACAAAGTGTCAGCAAGATCTCACAAGATCCAAGGAACCACCAACTAGTTCAGATCTACAATAGGCAGCCTTTGATAGGAACGACCACCATAGGATCTAAACTTGTACTCACACTTCCAAGCAACTCCTTGTTGTCCTAAGCCTGCAGACCACTAGTTCGGCTACAACTCCCAGATTCGCAAATCTGCTTCTACTCTACTCTTCCATCATATCATCATGATCTACATATTTTCTCTTATGATCTAATGATCATCTACCACTCCCCTAGCTACTAAACATCTACCCAAGCTCTCAATATATAGCCAGCTAAGCCACAAGTCGGCCAGTCAGGCTTTAATTACAATATAGGTCCAGTCTAAGGACATATACCAAAAATAATGCAAGAATGAATATAAAATGATGCACCTTTGGATTTAGGTCCAAACATGACCCAACAACCTTCCTTTAAGGGTGCAAGGTCCCATTTGATCACATGAAACATCGCAAGAAGAAACACCACACATTTCGCATGAAAACTGCCAGAAAATAGGTCCCGGGGAAAAACGGCCATAACTTTTGACTCATAATGAATTAGGAGTTTCACTTTTGGGAAATGGTATTAATTTAGGTCCTCTTAAAGGTCCTAAGAGTGAAAAGGCTAATTCATTAAGGATCAACATCGCCACTATGTGCAATCAGCCCCAAAACTGCAGGAAACACTGCTCCGATGGCAAGGAAAACAACTCTAACTTTCAAACTGTCCATCCAATATCTCCCAAACCATGTCAGCTCAAGATTTGTGACCTTAGACATATCTTCCACATACATCAAGGAACAAAATCCTTTCATTTCACATCTCAGAGATCTCCAGAGATCATCACAACCCAGAAACTCAGAAAACTGCCAAAAACAAAATATTGCATCCCTCTGATAGGGAATTCCAAAATGCTCCTGCATCAAAATGATGATGATGTTCCTTCTTGTGCTAATGATACTGGTTATGAAGCTGATAGTGATTTCAGTGGATGTCAAGATGTTGAAGAAGAGTCTACGGTTAATAGTGTTTACATTAAGTTTGTAGATCTTTGTTTTTACCAACATAAGAGAACAATCTTATTATCTCAATATAAAAGATATTTGTGCAAACAACAAAAGGATATATATGATGCAGATGAAAGTTGCAGCAGTGATGGCTTCACACAAAATGATATGAGCTAAGAGTTTGCAATCCCTGTTCCAAACAAAGAAGAAATTTGCAGCATCAAACAAGGAGCCAAAGAAAATGAACATGAAGTTCAGTATCCACTAAGTAGTGAAGAAATCTCAATGTTATTGGCTGTTGATTTTCAGAAGTATGCCTCCAATGTGGATTCTACTTTGCAATATCCACTTGATATATGTTTTGACACTGAAAATGAGGCATGTGTTCAAAATGATGAAAATAATGATTCATGTTTACATGAAATCTCCTCATTTAATAAGTTTTCAGAAGAAGTGAATGAAGACCATGACAATGTGTTGTCCTATCATGAAGATTCTAATGATGAAAAAGTTTCTTGTTCGGTCTCTTTTCCTTCTTTTTTTGATAAGTATGATGATGATTGTGACAGTGATAGGGATAATAAATTTCTTGATGAAAATAATGATATGGATCAGTCGTCCTTGTGTCACAATGGTAATGAAAAAGGTTTGCACTTCGTTCACCATTCAGATTGTGAATACATTATAGAGGAGCCAAGTTTCTCAGTGGTTGAAGTATCTCATATAGATAAATCTGAAGATCCTTTTCATTTTCAGCCAGGTGAGTTTTTAGTAATGCAAGATGATCATTGTAGTTTATATTCTGATGCATTACTAGATAAGTTCTATACTTCCAGTCTTCAACAAGAAGAGGTAAAGGACCTTCCATATTTTCTGGAATATGTACATGAGGTTGGTTGTGACAAGAAGAGTGTGGGTTGTGACAAGTACATAATTGCTTTCGAGCTCAAATTCATTCACACATGTAGGCAACAAATTGTCATGATATTTTCAGATGGCTGGTCTCATATGGGGATGAAAACCATATATATGATAGAGGTAAGAAGTGATACCAGTTTTGAGGCTTCGGGCCTATGAAAATAATGTGTATATTTTACAGTTTCTTTCTTTCAGTTGTGTGGTGTGTTTCTTTCAGTAAGGTTCCCTATTTTTGAAAAGAGAGCAAGAAATCAGTTTTCATTTTTGAGTGGTCTGCTGTACCAAAGATTCATGAATTCTCTGCATGCCCACAAGGGGCACGCGTCCACAACTAAGCCACTGTTGGTACTTTGAAAAATCCATATAAGTTTTTGTCCATAATCATAAAATTCTCCTAAGCCAAGATTCAGTGCTTCAAAAAAGAATGGTTTGAGAGACCCTAGTTTAAGTGCATACAAAGAAAGGCCTGCTGAATTTCATGGCATAGTACTTGGAACATGTGTTCCTCACATTTCATTTGGTATTTGTAGTTGGTTGCAACTCCCATAATTTAGTTCCGACAAGTTTTGAGGGTACCCATTTGAAGGGCATTCTACAAATCTGCACTTTGCATCCTGTTCAATTTTTACTAAAGGGCCTACATTGGAGGTTTGTAACTGAAACTTGGTTAATGATTATGATATGCAGGTTATTGCATCATGTTGTTGGCATGAGAAAGAACATCCATACCAATTTTTATCCCCTCATGTGCCCGTTTGACATGTTTACCAAGGCCATTTTGTTTGCAAATTGCTAAGTTTCTCCAGGATTGCACAGTGCAATTTTCAAGTAGCCTACTTTGAGGTCGTGACACTTGTGCCTTGTCATTGGTCATGAGGAATTAAATGTTGGTTCATAATATAGACATGGAAGTGATGCTCCCTGATAAGTTTCAGATCATGACGAATCTGTTTGACCCATTTCCTCAAACAGTTCCAGATGCAACTTCTACTGTTTTACTGCCTTTCAGTTTAGGATGTTATAAGTGGCCGACTTCTGCGTTTATTTCTGGATGATTGGTTTATTTTTACAGAATTTCAATTATAGAATTGTTTTCTATGAATAAAAAAGATCATATATCCATGGTTTTCGACCGTGAAAGTTTCATTTGATCAGATTGCTAGTTAGACAAAAGGGTGTTCAATAATGATAAAAAGTGCGGATAGCATAACTTTGTAAAGTAGCCACTTTTGGAAATTCGTATCTTTTTGTCAGATGCTCATCTCCAATTAAGGGTTTTTTTTTTCATTCCTTGCATATGAAATTTCTACCAGAATAAATGGCGTGCCCTCAGCTCGTCATTTGATATTTTTCAATCATCTCCTTTCGAGGCAGTCAATAGTGATTTTCAGTCTGTATTTGTCGGCAATTCTGAATGGGCATTTTCAAGTTTTAAAATCTCCCACCTCGTTCATTTCTAAACAAAGCCATTTTACAGGGTGATTATCTATATTACAAAGTTTATTTCTGCCAAATTTCAACGTTTAGTGATATGTTTAGTGATATCTATTTAGTGATATTTTTATTCGGTTGCAGATGCTAGTCGTTCTGGATGTTTTTGAAGTCCGGGTGTTTGAGTTTAAAATTTTTTTAGGCCAGACCCGCTTGGGGCCCGACCTACCTCATTATTTTGGTGACATCCTATTGTTATTTTAAAGGCTTAGCAGTTAAAGTTATATTATCCACAACAAATTCTGATTTTTGAAAGAATTGTCTGTATCACTCTCAAGTACATGAAGTTGAAGGAGCTCTTATTAAGTAGACACCTGCAAAGGTTGTAGAAAGAAGAGGCTGTGAATGACACCATTTGTTTTAAATTCTGGGAGCACACACACCATGTTTAAATATACCACTGATTTGTTTGAGGTTTGAGCTCATTGATGGTTGCATTTGAAGTCAAATACAGGCTGCACATATTTCATGAAGGATGCAAGTATTTGGTAAACACAACATGTTCTATGTAAAGGAAAGAAAATGCAATGCTTACCTATGCAAATGGATGCACCAAGTAAAAGAGTGTTGCACATTGCTAAAGGAATGACTCACATTAATGTTGCACTCTATGTGAGTTTCCTTATGGCCTACGTGAACCTCCAAATGAAATGAGGTGTGTGCAACACAAAAAAGTGGAGATTGCGGCAGCCTGTGCGGGGCCTCATTCAAAAAATTTGCTCCCCACTTAATATATAGTTGCAGACAAAATGGAAGGGTGCTTGTTGTGCATGTTCCTTTATCTCCCTTCGTACCAAGATATAAAGAGTTGCAAGCATTTTTAGAATGGATATTGTGCTGTGCGATGGCCTTATGATTAATGCATTTGCAGATAGAATGGATGTGTTAATGGAGTTGGCATTTAATCATCTCAGACATATGTGCCCATGAGAGTCATCTTCCACAACAATGTGTTGTGCAGATTTTACATCTTTGCTCTGTGATTTATATATATATATATATATATATATATATATATATATATATATATATATATATATATATATGACTAATCTTGAACACATATACAAGGGGAGCTGCCAGTTGGGACGTCCTGTAGCACACCAAGGGAATGAAGAGAATATTGGGCATTGCTTTTGCAAAGACGAGGTGGATGATTTTATTTGAGAACCTGGGTGCACTCATGCACCAAATGAGAGCAACATACACATTTTTAAATAGTTCACAGATTGGGAGTTACGCAGGTTATAGAGGGTTGTGTTCGCCTCTTAAGCCTCCCACACATTATCTTTGGGTATTTGTGTTCACATTTGGTGATGAGGAAATGATTGGGGGTTGCAGATGCTTGGTGTGGGGAAATGTACAGGGACTATGCATTGAGATTATAATCCCACATGCACCAGTTTGCTGTGTATGCAAATGTTTTAAAAGAACAAGACGCCGATATGATGTAAAGAATAAAAGAGAGGGCTCTGTGTACATGCCATCCGGATTTGGTGGGCCCTGGTGCCTACCAGCTGTGTGTGCATTGAAGGATATTTTTGAACCAAAATTTAATTACTTCGAAAATGATTCTCCCACATTGACCGCAAAATGAAGAATTTGAATGTTTATAACGAAAGCCACACACATTCATGGTGTCTAAAGTGGACGCCCAGGTTGGATGTTGCTTACGCAAGCACATGAATCGAGGTAAGTGGTTGGAAGATAGGTGGATGCTGATGAGGATGGCAGGCCCACATGGAAGGTAAGGTGTATTTTGATGAAACACACACTGTGCAGATCTGGTGCATTGGGATGCATGCCAAATCTGACGAATGTCATTATAGCATAGAGATGAAAGTGCTTGACAATTACCTTGGCGAGATAGTAATGAGATGACACCTGTCAGCCCATTGATGTGGCAGGATGGTACATTAAGATGCCCAAATGGATTAGTGAGCCAGTGAGAATGTGACATGTGGCACTTGGCAATGACGGAGTAGTCAAACAAACAGTTGATCGGCCACCTCAAGATGTGTGTAGATCTGACGATCATCATTGATCCGTTAAGATGAAAGTGCTCGCTGGTTAACCTTGGTGACACAATGACATGTTGACACGTGTCCCAAGGTGAATTGACAGTTAGATGCCCAATCAGTAGGATAGACCAACCAAAATGCGACAACTAGCAGAGGATGTACAGATATCCAACTTGGTAGTGATGTGGATCATTGGACCAATAGGATAATGCCACATGGCACATGGGGACCACCTCAAAATTCAAATCTGCAGCAAATATTAAAATCTGAATTTGTATAGGTTGTACTATATAAATAAATTAAAAATTTAAATGATGGAGGCTGTTCATAAAAAAAGTCTGTAGGACTCATTTTTTGTCCAAACATATAAGTATTATATGTTTTCGAAAATGCCAAGAGACCAGGAATACAATGGTGGTGTTTGCTTTTAGTTTTGACCAAATTGGTAGAACCAGTAATGACTGTTATTTTTGGGATCAGAGTTTGGTGAAGATTTTTCATTTCAAATCCGATTGATATACAAATCCGGCAGAGGGGGAAGATCAGATTTCTTGCAACTTGGTTTTCCTTGCAGAGATTTTTCTTGGGTTCACAAAGATATCAGATCTGTTGCTTCTTCCAAGGTATTCATTGTTGATTTGATCTTTTTTAGATGAGGTAGCTGATTATTCCTGGGAATGTTTTGCAGGGTTCAAAAAGATTAGATTTCATTCTCCTTCAGGCCTAGGGATTGTTGGTTAGGTTTAGGGATTTTAACCTAAATGATCTTTTTCTCATTGCATCCTTGTTCCTATAAAAGGATTTTTATGATCATTTAGAAGGAGCTCGTTGGAAATTCTTAACACAGGAAGCTAAAAAGCTAAGTGTGTATCCTTAGTCCAGATTGTAATATGTTTTAGTAGTTGTCTCAATACAGTGGAAAACCCTTCGAAATCCTTTGCATATTTTCTGAGTGTTGTATTCTGGAATAGTTTGTAATACATGAGTTTGAATCCTTATAGTTAATACAATTTTTAGTTTTCAGATCTCTCCTTTGGTTGTGCTTCTTGAGTTTTGGGTTTTCTCATTCATTGCTCGGAGTTTATCTGTGTATGTGTTTTATTTCTCAGCCTTGATCTAGGATCAAGTTAAAAGTCTTTGAAATAAACATAGATTCATTTGGTTCAACTAAAAGGATGTTTGTAAGTAGTGTATGAATCTAGTTTATTGTGTTTATGACTAAGAATCCGTGTTCCTGTATTCTATATCTGTTTTAGATATATTGCCCAATGGACAAGGAACTAATCAGAAATCATTATCTTCTGTAGTGATGCAAGTTTGGCATGGTTGTTTACATTCTGCAAGAACTCAAATTGAAATCCTTTCTATCCCTTAAATCTTATATTCATGTGGTATCAGTCTCATCATAGCAATGGAGAGTCAATGAATGACTGGTTATCATTTAGTACTTTCTTGCTATTATCTGCTTTGTTCAAATCTAGTCCTGGTGTTGTAAAGAAGTGTTCTATTAAACTAGATTTGATGCACCCGCCTTGGTTCTGTAGAGCTAGAAGTGAAGAGGGCACTCTTGTCCATATAGTTGGTCCAGTTACCTACAAATTTCCTCATATTTGGAACTGACCATTCTGAAAATCAGTCTTAGGTATATTGGTGTCTCATGGAGTGTAAAATCTATTCCAAGAACCAACATAAATATCAAATTATCCCAAAATACAAGGTGAATTGAGGGTTGCAGATATAGATAACCTCCTATTTATAAGGTTGTGTTGACTAAGGATAGCTTGTCAAGTGACGTCTTGAGTTATGAGTCTAACCAAGCATAGGGTCTAGTCTTGAGTCAGTAGGTAACTCATAAGGTCATTGGGTCAATGACGAGGTGACCTTCTGGTGCATGGGTAAGTTGGCACATGATTGAAAGGTCAAGTTTTCATAGGTTTAACTAAAATCTAGGTGAACCTACATTATTATAATGTAGGATGATTACTCTTATTAAGGTATCAACTAAAACATTATTAAATTTGCTGGCTTCTAAAAGAGTAGTCTATAACCTTACGAACCGTTAAACTTAACTTGATTGAACTAATTTTACCAATGTAATGTAATGATAAAATTCATGACTAAACTAACTTAAACTAAACAATTCATTATTATATAATATAAATGAACTTATCTATGCCAAAGTCATTCATTTAAGCATAATAACAACATAAAAAAAACATTAACCTACTTAAATTCATACTCACATAGGAATTCCATCCACCTACACTGACGTGCATTTGGGTTCGGCTGAGTGAAAATATACTGTAAGCTCTGATAATCTAAATGGAGCTCAAACCGATGACCCAAAAGGAAATGTCGCCATCTCACTAATGCATGAACCACTACCACTAACTCAAGGTCATGAGTGGGGTAATTGAGCTCATGAGTCTTAAGTTTCCTAGACTCAAATGCAATGGCTCGCCCATTATGCATAAGGACTGCTCCCAAACCATTCAAGGAAGCATCCGTGCATACAATGAAATCTGTTGAAGGATCAGCCATTGCTAGAATAGGTGCACTAGTAAGTGCCTTCTTGAGTTCCTAAAAGGCCCTCTCGCACTTCTCGGTCCACTCAAACTTCTTTCCCTTACGCTGAAGAGAAGTGATGGGATGAGCCACTCTAGAAAAACCCTCTACAAAATGCCTGTAGTATCCTGCTAAGCCCATAAAACTCCTAACCTCGGTCACTAAAGTAGGTGCAGGCCAATCCATGATGGCTCTAATATTAGATGGATCTACTGAGATTCCATCTCCTGAAATAACATGTCCAAGGTAATGAATCTTTGTCCTATAAAAAGCACATTTGGACAAGCTTCCATACAACTGATTGTCTCTAAGACACTGCAATACCTACCTCAAGTGCCCTTCGTGCTCCTCTTCATCCTAAGAATATATCAATATATTATCAAGGAACACTACTAAAAAATTATCAAGGAAGGCACAGAATAACCCATTCATAAGGCTCATGAATACTGCTAGTGCATTTGTGAGACCAAAAGGTACAACTATGAACTCATAATGCCCATATATATTACGGAATGTAGTCTTAGGGATATCGCTATCCACAATCCGTAACTGGTGATAACCTGACTTAAGATCAATTTTGGAAAACACTTTAGCACCCTTAAGCTGATCAAATAAATCATCAATCTCAAGGAGCAGATACCGATTCTTGATGGTAAGCTTATTAAGCTATCGATAATCCATACATAGCCACAAGGATCCATCCTTCTTCTTAATGAAGATAACGGGTGTACCCCAAGGTGAAACACTTGGACAAATGTGACCCTTCTCCAAAAGTTCCTCTAACTAGATCTTGAGCTCATTAAGCTCATTAGTGGTCATCCTATAAGGTGCCCTCAACACTAGAGCAGCTCCTGGCACAAGATCTATATGGAAATCTACTGCTCTACAAGGATGCATGTCTGGAAGCTTTGTAGGAAACACATCTACAAACTCTTGAAGTATAGGATAATCATCAAGTGACGGTTCCCTTTCCTCCTCATCCTCTCTATCACTAATAGTAATGGCAAATAACTGACATCCCTTTTGCATGCTCCGCTTAAGCTGCATGGTTGAGATCATACGAAGAGAGATGCCTCTCTGAATCCCACAAGTCACATTAGGTGTACTATGGTCATCAAGGCACTCACTCCTCTTCTGTCAACAATCTAACTTGGCTATGTGGGCATAAAGCCAATCCATGCCAAGTACTATGTCATAAGAACCAAGAGGTGCAATACAAAGATCCACAGTAGTGATCATGTCACCAATCTGCACCTAGCTATCCTTTACTAAGGAGTTGACTGACACTCTAGACCCTGATGCTAACTCCACTTCCCAAATAACTTCATGTCTAGGTGCCACCAGCCCGCAATGCTCCACAACAAATGGAGATATAAAAGAATCAGTAGCACTAGAATCAAATAGTATGGTAACACTAATACCACTGATCATACCTGCAAGTTCTATAACTGTGGCCCGGTGCTCAGTTTGGCGGTTATCCATTGTTGCAAATACCCTATGAGACTTTACAAAGTCCCCAATTCTAGGCTCTAATACTACCATACGTTGACTACTTGCTATTTGACCCTGAGGACAATCACGAGCTAAGTGCCCCATGGCACCACATGCATAGCAAGGACCATGAGTGTGAGTCTTCACTCCCTATGGCCTAGAGTACTGCTGTCCACCAGTCCTACTAGACCCATTGAAACCCCCCCGAGGGGACTGCTGAGTTTGTGCTGAGGGTGCATCTAAATACTGCTAACGCTGGTCCTTCTTTGGTCCCTGTGCCTACCACTATTTGGAATTAGAGTCCTGTTGACCCTGTGGTGGTTTCTATTTTTTATTCTGTTGGGTCTGTTGTTGTGGGTTCTTATTAAAAGACCCCAAAGAATGCCTATTGTTACCCGTCCAGTGACTCTTCTGGTGACCCTGAGACTGAGATGCGGAGTTATAGTTCTGAGACCTATCACCACCATCTCGAGACTTACCTTGAATCTCCTCTATAACCAAAACCATTTCTACAGCCTCACAAATGGTCCCTGGAGTGGTCATGCGAACCTGTCGTGATATCCAGTCATTGAGTCCCTTGACAAAATGGTTGACTTGTAATTTTTCATCCTTCATATAGTCAACATATGGTAATAGCTCAAGGAAACAGGTCTCATACTAAAGTACTATGAGTCTCCTCTACTGGAGATCGTGGAACTCATCTATGTGCTGCTGCCTATAGTGCTCTGATAGATACCTATCTCTGATCCTCTCTTGGAAGATCTCCCAAGTAATAGTGTCCATACTGGTGTTGTTCTTAAATTATTCTTGTTTCCACCATGTGGAAGCACCTCCTCTCAGTAGGTGTATTGCAAATTGGGCCTTAATGTTTCTCTCATAATGACGCAACCCAAAACACCTGTCTAAACTCAAAAGCCATGCCTCAGCATTTGTGCCCTCTATAGAACCATAATAAAAAGGTGGTTGTAACTGAAGGAGATCTCTAATATGGTCCCTAGCATCACGGGGTACCCTCTAAATAAATTCAGGTGGTGGTTCTAGCATGCGAATCAATTCCACCTCATGTGCTCCCTGTCCCTCCTCATGATCACGTTGAGGGATCCTAGTCCTCTCTTTGGCCTCTCATCTATGCCCTCCTGACAACTGATGCTCTAACTGAGGGATAACTAGAGGCAACCTATCCTGTATAACCCCGATGAGGTTCTGTAAGGCTAGCAAGACCTCCTGATTAGGATTTGGTGGTGGTTCAGGAGGAGGTTACTGATTAACTACTGATACCTCTGGCCTTTGTTCATCTTGTACACGAGCCAAGGGGGCTCGCCTAGATCCTCATCCTCTATTACGTCTTCAAGCTTGACGCATAAGGGGAGGCATTCTAGAAATTTTGAAAGGGTTAAAGTTAGATAAGAAATGTAATGGGTTTAGGTTCCAATGTTGAAACCTAGGCTCTAATACCAAAAAGTCGTGCCCAAAAATCTACACGCAAAAACACAACAATTTTTTTTTTAAAGTCTAGTTGTTGAATGATAATGTTCATGGGTTCCAAGGTTAGGTCGACTATAATTAGTCTATCCATAACCTAGGGTTACTAGGTCAACAAGTCAAACCAATAATGTCCACTAAGGAATTTTACTAGCTTCCAATTCCTCCATCACACAAGGAGGATCTACCTAGGATATCAAGCTCAATATAAGGACTATAAATGTGTCGATGAAACATCGGGTTATCCCAAAATACAAGGTGAATTGAGGGTTGTAGATATAGATGACCTCCGAGTTATAAGGTTGAGTTGACTAAGGATAGCTTGTCGAGTGACGTCTCGAGTTATGAGTCTAACCGTGCATAGGGTCTAGTCTCGAGTCGGTAGGTAACTCAAAAGGTCATTGGGTCAATGATGAGTTGACCTTTAGGTGCATGGGTAAGTTGGCACATAATTGAAAGGTCAAGTTGTCGTAGGTTTAACTAAAATCTAGGCGAACCTACATTATTATAATGTAGGATGATTACTCTTATTAAGGTATCAACTAAAACATTGGTAAATTTGCTGGCTTCTAAAAGAGTAGTCTATAACCTTACTAACCATTAAACTTAACTTGATTGAACTAATTTTACCAATGTAACGTAATGATAAAATTCATGACTAAACTAACTTAAACTAAATAATTCGTTATGATATAATATAAATGAATTTAGCTATGCCAAAGTCATTCATTTAAGCATAATAACAACATAAAAAAAACATTAACCTACTTAAATTCGTTTATTAAAACATAATGATTATAGAATATGACAAATTTAATTTAAATTAAATACTATCTAAATAAATTTTATTAAACATAATATTAAGCTTTGTTTAATTTCAAATAAGATAAAAATATTTTACCAACAAATAAAGTACATTAATAACATATAAAAAAACAAGTTAAATAGATAACTTTATTCATTTACTAATACATTTTAAATTTTTTTATGAAAACTATTAATGAAAATTTTAAATAAATTTATTAAAAACCTATTAACAAAATTTTAAATAAAATTAAAAAAATAAAAAAATGAAATAAAGAAATTAAAAAAACTTTAACAAATTTTAAATTTGTTATAAGTCCTCACAGAGTTCTACGCGGGGCCCACCGCTGGTCGCAGTACCTTGTTACTGTAGGGCCCGCTGACCACGACAGTCGTGCCTGGTGTAGCAGGCCTGACTGTCATGCTGCAGCAATTTGTTGTGGCAGGTCTGACTGCCCTCGGTAGGGGGTTGGGGTGTGGGGCCCGTGCCCCCCCAACTTTATTAGAGTTTTTTTAAAATTTAATTTTTTAAAAAGCCCACCCATCGTGGGACTTACAAGAAGGTAGTTAATATTTTTGTTTTTATATAAAGTTTTAATTTTAAAAGTTTGTTTGTCCTAGTAAGCAATTTTTTTTTTTTGAGGAACCTTTTTAGGTCCTTTTTGGGTGACGGCCCAGGTGGGTCCCACCAACAAAATTGAGTGGGGAAAGGTATGGTCTAATTTTATTGTTTATTACTATTCTTTGCCAAGTGGGTGAGTGGATATTAATTTTATATTGATTGTGTGTTTTGGAAAGTGTATGGGAGAATTAATTTATCTCCCATACAAATTCTAGAGACTTGTAGGTCTCTTTTTGAGCATTTACTTAGATTTTTTTTTGTTGTTTTTTCTTCTTGTCTTTTGTTGATTTGTTTTGCTATATTACTATAGGGTCTTTTGTACACTAGATGAAATGAATCTTTCCTAAAGTCTATAGGTCAAAGTGAATTCTTTAAATTAAGTTTAATGTCATATTGAGACAACTAAAATTTCTGAAAACTTTAAGTCATCTATTGTTTTCAACATGAATGAAAATTCACATGGCATTAATTGAAATTACTATTGGAAGAATACTACTATAATCTTTCTTTAGAGCCAATGACAAAACCATGCAACAATAATAAGGAAAGGAAACATGAATCATCTTCCTCATTTGATTTCAACTTAAACATCATTCATTTAGGTATTAAGAAAATGCTTCAAGGAATCCAAATTTTTCCACTACTTTACAAGCATGAAATAACATGCAAAGAAATCTGATTTCCTAACATAGAGTCCAACAAGAACTTTTCTTTTTTAATGAAACAAATACATTGTCCATTTCCTCATTGAATATAATATGAATGTACTAGCATCTACCTTTGAGCATCATACAATATTTTCAGAAGAACATGAATCTATCCCAAAAGGAAAAACAAGACATTACTTCATGACTTTTGATACATCCACAAGATTTGGAGTGTTAACTCCATTACATAATAACAATGAGCTCAAGGGATCCTTAAGATTCCCTTACAATAACAACAATAATAAAAAAAATGTGATCCATATCAAATCTGAATGCATCCTCAAACTTTCTTCTTCAAGCGTCATGGCTTCAAATCTTGCAATAAAAATATGGATAGACCATGGGAAGCTCACCTCCCATCCTAGGCTTCTAAGAAGCCACCCCTGAGCTTGGGGAACCATCACATAGACGAGATCACAATCATGCAAACCAACATCATCCATAACACATTAAGCACATTAAAAAAAACTCCCAACCAAGGCTATGAACAACGAGTTTCATAATGACCCAAATCTTGGGGTGAAGGTGGATTAAATACCAAGGGGAGAAAGCTCATTTCAAAATAAGAGACAAGCCTATGCTTGGATTTCTCATCACACATCTTACCACAATATGAAAAACCCAACAAAACTCCTTATGACCCCTAAGGCTACAAGCCATACAAACCTCTTATGACCCCCAAAATACAAAAAGAGAAATGGCTACATGGAGCCCATACTTCCATGTTTTCTTCTTTCTCCTTTCTAAGGAGAGACTCTACACCCATGGCTGTCCCAATAAACCCTTCACCCCCAAGGCTACTCTTCCCCCCATGGGTGAGTGTGGCCTTGAGACTCCCATAATAACAATACTAAACAAGAAATCTCAAGAACACAAATCTTCACATTTACAACACAAAAGACATGCACTACAACAAGCACAAGATTTACATATGCATCTACTAACACAAAACAGCAAAATTCTCAAACCATAAGCACATAAAAAACACAATAACTAGTTTCTAACATACAAGAAAGAAAGTATTCATGATCCTTCAAGTGGAGCCAGCAACCTAAGTCCAAGAAAAAATGGTGAGATTTGAAGTTGAGAGCCCTTTTTCCAAAGCTTTTTCCTCTCCTAGCTTCTCCAAAGTTATCTAGTCTCTAATTTAGAGTGTGGGTGTTCAAAGTCTTCCAAAAGAAGAGTCTCATCTAAAAAGGTCTCCACACATCTCCCCACAAACTCCTAGGGATAAGGTTTCATTCCCATTGGGTGGTCTTCCCAAAACCCCTTACAAGGTTTCCAAAATTGGTCTCTTACAAAGGTAAGCTTAAAAGGTGGGATAAGGACAACCTTTCTAATGGGTTGAGTTCTTACCAAAACATGGTCCCAAAAGTTGATTTTCGGTCATCTTGGAAAAACAACTTTTGGATGGGTCATTTGGTCAACTAAAGGTTGTCCTATGGTGAAAAATAGCCCTTACCCATAGGTATATCAAGTGGGCTAACTAAAAATAATTTAAACACTCCCATAGGCACCTTTTTAACCCCCCAAAAGTGCATGCTAGGTTCAAATTCGAAAATCCTTGAGTTGACACTACCTCAAGCTCCCTAACCAAGAGATTTCTCATGGGAATCCTAATGGTACTATCCTAGGTTGATGGGCATCCAATCCCCAAGTGGACATGTCATGGCCACAAGTACACATACAAGTGTCAAGCGACACAACAAGAATGACACATCACAAGCCATGCATCATATGCACTTGGGCATACTTAGAAATAATTAACATTAACAATTTAACATATAAATTAAATACACTCATGCACATTTCGTTCACAAATAAAATATGATACAATGAGGTTTTGTCTCTTATTAGATGCAACCTTGGCTTACTGAATTAACATATGTCTATGCTTTGGTTCCCCGAATTTACCATGGTCTAATTCCCTGCACACTAAAATCCAACATCAGTAGTCCAAAGAAATATGATAATTTCATTCGCAATATCCTTAATTAAATCATAATTCACATGGCATAATCATTCATCTATAACATATATACAACTCATCATGAAATATACAATTCATCACTAAATTAAGCTTGTAGCATAATCATTGCATATATAATTCAATTGCAAATTAAATATCATCATGACATCATAATCATTCATAAAACTGAATTAATCTCACAATTAGAATCCATAATGATATCACAGTAGTCATCAAAATAAACATAACATAATGTGCTTCTAACCTCTACAGTGATAAAATCCATAATATAAAGTGTCTGAAACTATAATGCATCAAAATATAACATCAAATATGTCTATCTCAAATGTAGAAACTGAAAGGCTATGATAGGCTTGGGGTGAGGCCTCACACATACACTGTGGAACACTCAATGATTGGGTGATTTTCAAGGTGCGCGAACTCATCCATGAAATTTTTATCAAGGTTCATCATTGTTTCAAGGCATGACCTTATTCTATCCGAACCAACCGGTTCCTTCTTGCAATAAACATATGCACGTGTCTTCTACATGCATAAAACCCATTGGGGTTCTTGAAAAGGCTCCTTCTAGGTCATCTAGCGTATACTTGAATGGATGCTTCTTAAATACATATATTTTCCTTTCAGCAACATCAAAAATGACTGGTGTAGCCACAACTTACTTGATTTAATGCTTCAAAGAGATTTCCAAGGGTCTATGGATCATCGTGTCTGAACTAGGGCTTGCAACAATCAATCTGCTTCTTTTCTGATAAATCTGACTGCAATGCTTCACAACTCAATTGCTAGAACTCCTGTGATCTCTAAACGTTCAAACTTGATTGCAAATGCATGATCAATGAATCTCTGGTGACTATAAAGTAGTTTTCTGCCATTAATGCTTTCCGCGTAAACACAGAATACAACTGTGAGTTTTGTTCTTTGTCTCTGCTAACAATCAGGAAGTGTGCTCTTGCATACTGCATCACATAGTCTCCAAATAGTTGTAGTCCAAGGAGCATACTCTGAGAGTGAGTATACTAGCCACACAGGGGTCTAAAGCTAATTTAGCTCCCCCTATGACCATGAAGGTCATTTTAACCATAAATAGGAGGTGTGTCCATTGCAGATGCATCCTCAACTATTTCATCAACATTATCCTTCTTTTCTTCCTTCCAAATCAAGCTCGCATCTTCTGTAGCTTGCACAAACTTGACTTCTCCTGCTTCATCCAATATTGATCCTTCTGACTTTTTAGGGTTTTCTTGTCTTTGCGCTTTTGATCTACAGAACTTATAGTGTGTCCAGCCTTGTTACATGAGTGACAAATGACTGGAGGCCTGATATTCCTCGGTGCATTCATGTGGGTTACCATACTACACTATCTGGCTATGTGACCAACATAATTACATATCTGACATGTAATGTTCTAAGAATTTCTTACATTCTGCTGTGGATGACTTCTCTGATTTTGCTGATTTTGATTTCTTTGATTTGATCTACAATTCATAGCTCTATGACCAAACTTATTGCATGAATAAAAATAACCATTAAAAGGTCTTGCCTCTTTACAATCTCTTGCTATGTGACCATGCTTGTTACAAGCATATCAAGTCTTGTTTACTAGCTTGCGCTCATCCTTATATGGTTCAACTTCAGCGCCTATATGATTTCTTGCCTTCTTAGCTTCTGTAGATTCTTCTGATGCTTTCTTTCTTGCTCGCATGTCATTGATATGATTTTGTGCTTCATTGAATCTAAAACTGCTGGTGTCTCCTTTAATCTTTTGTGCATACAATTGTGACTCTATTAGATCCTTTCTTGTGTGCAATTTGTCAATATGATTCTTTTCTTCAGTCAATTCAGATTCTACTTGCTTCTTGATGTTTTCTAACTCCAAGATTTTCATGTTTGCCTACCTTAGTTCTTCATCCAACTGCTTATTTTATTTGACCTGTTCTTCATAGGCTTCTTGATTATTAAGTAACTTTTCATCCATTTCACAATCTAATCTTTCAGAGATGTGTTTTCCTCATTTAGATTTTTAACCATTTTCCCCAAATCACTTGTGGAATAGTCTTTCAAGTCTTTTCTCAATTTTTTGATGACTGCATGAGAATCACTAACCTTTTCTTTCAGTTCTTCAATTTCTTTTTCAGATCTGTCAAGGTCTTCAAGAGCTGCTTCAAGATTCTTTTTCAAATGTTTCATTTCTCCCTTATCCATGATCTCCTCAAGTGGTTAAACTTCTCTATAGAGGACCAGAGCTCTTATACCAATTGTTAGGAATGGGAACACTGAGAGGGGGGGGGGGGGGGGGTGGTGAATCAATGTTCTATATATTATTACTTTTTCTGATATCTTGAATCTTAACTTAATTGCTTAAGTACTGAACTGAATATCAATGCAAGTAAGATAAACAATCACAACAAATAACACCAAATATGATTATGGGGAAACCCGAATAGGTAAAAACCCCAGTGGGAATTGACACCCACTAAGAACTACACTAGTGTTTTATGATCCCTGTTAGAAGATCTTGCAACCCTGTTAGGAGTTGATCTTTATAATTCTTTTAGTATAGTGACCTAGTCAAGGGTCAGACCCTATTAGGAGTCTTTTACAATTAAACCTATTAGGGGTGGGGACACACTATCCTAGAGCTCACTACTCAAGTGGTGAAGGCTACAACCTTTTGGATCTTAGATACACACTATATCTACAAGGTGAACTATTGTTGTGACACTGCTTGTCTGATCAGTTCCTTTCGTGTGCTAATGCTTTAGCCTCTTGTAAAGCTCTACAACATTCTGACTGCTCTTCACATACTTCTACTCTACTACTATTAACTCTATATCTCATACCATACTTCATTACAAATGCACATGCCTTATTTATATGCACAAACAAAACTATTAACTAGGTCGGCCTTCAACCTATTACATACAACGCTTCCAAGTGAATTGGCTCAAGTGTGTTTACAAACAATAATATTAACATGTCTAAAACCTAAATACAATAGGCACATAGCCTTTACAAAATAATATTATGATCGCTAACCAAAATACAAAGAGTCGACTCCATGCCTTGTTCTATTCTGCCGCTCACTATCTGTGACTCTTCAACTGGTTCTATCTTCATCATACTAACTTATCTGATCATGTGCTCTTATACTCAGCATGACTACATACCAACAAGCTTATCTTCAAGGGCGCATGCCATAACTTGGTCATACACACGTGCACTGATGCTTTGTTCATATGGTGCTCTGCTAACTGTCCTGTCTTTCATACTTAGCCATATTCTAATCTTAGGAGTAACTCCAAAAATCTATATGACTTTGTTTCCATAATGAAAACACTATATTATAGTCATATACAATAGTATAGTCAACTTGTCAACAAATAATACATAACAACATACATGCAAATGAAAATATGTTATGTGATTTAATAATTCATAGCTAGTTGCAGATGATTTTGAATACAATACTAACAATAAAAATAAATACAAGCTATGATCAGTGACTTATTCTATTCAGGACTTAAATTCATAAAACATAAAATGAAATATGACAAGTCTTGACTTATAGCATAAAATCTAAGATAATACTGCCTCACAATACATATAATCAACAATCCCAACCCAAACTAATTATCAAAATCCCTACATTATTCCCACCAATCTTTAATTCTACTCAACCATTTAATTGGCCCCTTAGATCAAAGAATGAGAATGATATTACATACACCACAACAGTGAACTAAATGAGAAAATCATTGATTCTATTCATTCAAAATGTGATAAAATTATAAATTGGAGAGAAATGGATTTTAATTATATGTTTATTAAATGCAATAGCTATCCATATCATAAGATAATATACATTGCATTCATTTATTCAATACTTGTACAAAAATTGACACTAAATTATTCATCTATTTTATATGTAAATGACTTTACAATTAGCTCATTTTCAGCTAGACTTGTTACTAGGACCTATGCTCTAAACTTAAGACATTTTGGAACCCCTTTCTCATGGCCTTGAATTCCCTTTTATAGAAAATAAGGGATCCAACAAGCTTTGGGCTAGAGAAGACACATGTCACTAGTCCATTGGATCACTTGTGACTCTTATTACAAAAGATTTCCTCACGAGTATCTTGATCAAGACAAAAATTTATTAGCACCTTTCCCACCTAGTATTTATTATAAAAGATCTTGATATGGTCCCACGCTAATGTAAGATTGTACTTTACAAAAATAACCACTGCAAAATGTTAAAATTCATTACCAGACTATCATATCAAATAATTATTTGGTTAATTGTAAATTCCTTCTATTCCTCATTCAAATACATCCCAATCCAATTATTATACTCCTTGTCTGATGGCCAATTGAAGTTCACGACCTCATCAAATTTTGTCTTGTAAGGGGTTTACTTAACTTCTACTTGATTTTCTTCCCTCTCAAAAGATTCAAAAAATGTTCATGCGTTTGGCATCTTATCCATGCTATTTTCTAGCATGTTTGTATCAAGATCTTCACAAATCACTTCAACTTGAGATTTAATGACCCACTCTACCTATTCCTTCCATAACTGCAATGGCTTGACAGATCCATTTTCATATATAATTGTAGTAAGTAGTGTATCATGCAATTCATTGAAACTCCTTAGTGGATCTCTAATTTTATTTTCTATACTCTTTGGAAAAACATGAAAAATATTGTATTGAATTCACCAATAAAAAGATTGGTTGAAGTTCTGGTGTCTTATCAACATGATACCTAGAAGCTACAAACATCATCTTCGACTCATTAGCCTCGTGCACCCATTTGTTAAACAAAGGTACACCCACTTCTTTTTCCTTATCAAAACTTTTCACAATTTCAAGTAATAAGGAATAAAAAGAATGAATAATTTCCAATCTTCTATCCATATTTTCATTCAAATGAGCCAAAACTAAATTGGCTATTTCCTTTTTCTTTAAGGAAGACTTCTCCTATGTATCCTTTACCCTTCTTTCCAATTCTTTTATTTTCTCCAATATCTAAGCCATATTTGGATCATTAATAGAGAAAGTTGGTTATTCAATAATTGGTTCTAATGTAGATCCAAGAGGAGTGGTCTCAATACGATACTAGGGAACTACTTTAGTAAGGGTGGTAGGAGGTACTTTTTATGTTGATGGTGTAGATGTGGTTGCAGAAGAAGAAGAGGGTGCTTCTAATAGTCCGTGCTCCATAAGTTGAAACTTTCATTTCAAATCAATGTTTTTTAGCCTACCTTATTATACTCTCCAAAAATATGCTCAAAATTAGCTTTGTATTATTTTTTTTCATCTTCCTCCCTCTTGGTAGTTTCCTTAGCCAATTCGGCTACATCAATAGTTAGATTTGTTGCCTCTACAATTAATGTTTCTGAAGCTCTTTTTATTATGAGACTTCCCCTCAAATTTGGATTTATGTCTCCTATGTCTGGCTTTCTAGCCTCCCTGGAAAATGAGCTTATAGTCAAAGTATCATAATCTTGACTCCACTCTAATCCCTCCAATGCTAATCTAGCTTCTTCTTCAGAACTATACAACTGCTTTATCTTCCTGACAACATCAACTATGTCCCACTCTGGAAGAATTAGGACCCCTTCTTGATTGATAATTTTCTTTCCTCTTTCAGGTGTGATAGTTTTTAATTCCTTCATCATTTCATTCTTTATTTCCTCTTCATTCTCTTGGTCATTTTTATTAGGTTTTTTAGCCTTCCTTTCTTCACATCTTCTCTTATATTCATCAATTTTTACCTTCCAAACTAGCTATAAAAATGCTTGGCTTTGTACAAAAATTTCATCCTTAAGAAACTTGTCACAAGCTTCCTTTATTGAATCCCTAAATGCTCTTCCTTGAATATCTAGAGTAAAATCCCACTCCAATGACCTTGCTGCTAGAGGGATGCCCTCCTATAATTCTCTATTAGTTATAATAGTAACACCCTCCTCTTCTCCTTCCTTTGCATGTTGTTCCTCAATTTCTCCATTCCCTGCCTTGGAGGTGAAGGGGATATAGGATGTGGTGAAGGGGTTCTCTTTGGTGAAGCCTCTAGATCAATAATTGTTATTCCTTTTAATGTCCTAGGCTAAGGTTTAGGGGTTTTTTCCTTCTACATTATTTTCTTCCCCTTTTCTCTTACCCTTTCCTCCCTATAATCCTCATCACTATCTATTTCATCTCTCACCCTTTAATATATTTTCTTAATCACTAGAGTCTCATAAGTGGGTCTTGTCACCTATCTAGTTCTTCCCCCTATCTCATTGTCATGGACCAATTCCAACTTATCCCTTTTTTCTTTCAAATAAAGCATAATTTCTTCAAAATTGTCCATCAAGAAATTGATCTTCATAAAAAATAGACTAAATTCCTTCAAAGGATCATACTTTTGATCCATTCTTTAGATAATTATAAGGTTGTTGAGCCTTCCTCTCTTCACATCTTCTCTTATATTCATCAATTTTTACCTTCCAAACAAGCTATAAAAATGCTTGGCTTTGCACAAAATTTTCATCCTTGAGGAAGTTGTCACAAGCTTTCATTCTTGCATCCTGAAATGCTCTTCCTTGAATATCTAGAGGAGTAAAATCCCACTCCAATGACCTTGGTGCTATAGGTATGCCCACCTACAATTCTCTATCAGTTATAATAATAAAATCCTTATCTTCTCCTTTCTCTATCTGTTGTTCCTCAATTTATTCATCTCCCTTCCTTGGAGGTGAAGGGGATAAAGGAGGTGGTGAAGGGATTCACTTTGGTGAAGCCTCTATATCAATAATTGTTATTCCTTTTAATGGCCTAGGATTAGGCTTAGGGGTTTTTTCCTACTTCATTATTTTCTTCCCCTTTCCTCTTAACCTTTCCTCCCTATCATACTCATCACTATATGTTTCATTTCTCACCCCTTTATATATTTTATTAATCACTAGAGGCTCGTAAGTGGGTCTTGTTTCCTATTCAGTTCATTCCTTTATCTTCTTTCCATGGACCAATTCTAACTTATCCCTTTTTTCTTTCAAAGAAATAATAATTTATTCAAAATTATCCATGAAGAAATTGATCTTCATATAAAATACCCTCAATCTCTTCAAAGGATCATACTTATGATCCATTGTTTGGACAATGCTCCTAAGTTTTCCATATGTTGTCCATTTCTCCTTCTTATCATCCTATACATATGAATCAAATTCATTTCTAATTATGTCCTCAGGAAAATTAAATTCTTGGGGTAACAAGGATCCTTTAATTATAATTATGAATACATTATAAAACCCTCTAGATCAGTATGCCTTGTTGTTCCAACTCCAAAATGGTAAGGATCATAAACCTTCTCAAAATGGACCCAACCTCACTTTTTAATGACAAAGGGAGGTGCAATTATAAAATTGGGTAAAATTATGCTCTTACCCTTTCCTGCCAACTCCATTTCTTGGATACATCCAATTTTCCACATCACCTCTCCAAATCCCAACTTCAGTGGTACATTATATGGAAAAACATGGGGATTTCCTAGAAAACCATACACCCTCAAGATTGTTCTAATAGGGTATGGAATAATATCCCTAATTGTGTTCTACCTTTAGAGCTGGTAATTTTTCCTTTGGTCTCAAAAAATCATGCATTTTCAATGAGATTTTGGGTGGGTTTATTTTCAACCTAGCTCTTAACCTTGATGGAAAACAATTATCAAATCTTACAAAACTTGCATCTTGTATGTCCCATGACAAATCCATACTCCAAACCTATACTGGCATATCATTCACATCATCTGTTCTTTTCAAATTCATAGGTTCTTCAAAGAATTCTACATTCTTGTATAAGAACATGTGCATCAACAAGGAATACTAGAAAAAATGGGTTTCAAGTTTACCCTTCTTAATTTCTTGCAACCCCTTATGTATCTTGTCTTAAAGGTATGGGCACAAGTCATATACCATTATGAAATTTGGATGTTGAATCCAAATTACCATATACATATAAGTCATTTGCATGATTGTACTTGGGTGAAAACCTAGACCTTGGCATAGTGAGAAAATACTAGCTTTGTAATATGGAGCAAAATCATCAATTGGGAAAGGCTCTACCTAGCTTGGGAAAATGTAATATTTTTTTTGTCCTACTTTGGTCATACGAGAAGGAAGAAGATTTCCCCTAAAAAAAAATTTTATCCTTATATTTTCTCCTTTTATCTCCAAATTTATGGGCTCCAAGAAAGATGCAAGCTCATATAGAGAAAAACTTCTTGAATTTCCATCCTAATGATCGACAAAATGATCTCTCCTTCATTCTCCCTTAGGACCCTTAAAATTGGGTCATATCTATCTACCATTTCCCTAAGAAGGTCAATATCCATGAAAATACTAGGCACTACCAATTTTCCCAAAACTTGTTGTTGGCATTCTTGCATCTATAATATTGTATGTTTTTTTAATCAAACCCTCACCTAAGTTTTTACCATCTATAATTTTTTTTCCATGATATTTATCATTCATTGATGACTTTAATTGATCCAAAAAGTCATCATACAAGTTTCTCTTTTGATATTCAATTTATCTAGAGTAATGTCTTTGAGGTGCCATTTTTAAAACTAGGGCTTTTAATTATGAATATTAAACAAGGGAGGAAAACTAGAATTTTATGAAATTTAAAATTACAAGACTAATTATAGCACAACCTCTACTTAATTTTATGAAATTCAAAATTAAAAGACTAGTTCCAACACAACCTTTACTCAATTTTATAAAAACTTATTCCCAAAATGAAACGCAATCCTTTCCCCACAATTTAAAAATAATTCCCCAGATTACAACTTTAAAACAACCAAGAAAATCTAAGAATTGAACTCATGGCTTTTTTGCACCAAAAAACCCAAATTTCACACTAAAATAGCTTTCTTTGATCTTCTTCGGCTTTGGAATTGAATTCTACTCCTGTTTGAATGTTGGGTGAATAATAATGACTTTAAAATCACCTTTTATTCGATCAAGAATGATCTATAAAAGTCTCATCTACCATTAATTATCACTTGAGCCAAAAAATAGCTCCAATCAAGATCGCGTTAAGTTTGAATTCTATCTATTGATCTTCCTCTAAGATGGATCATCAAATGGATCCAAATAATAAATCTAACATTGACCTCCTACTTGGAAAGCGGGCCCATCTCATGACCAGTGAAAATTGTCTAGCTCATCAAACTTTACAACTCAACTCTTCATCCCACTGTCAACTTGCTCTGGCTTGGCATTGACATGTGGCATCATCTTGCAATGTCACAATGGTTAACATCCTCACATATTTGGATTGTGGGATCACAAGGACCTTCATATGTGATATTGGTTTAATGGCTCGCTATAGTAATCTCTTTAGCTCAACCAATAACCTTCGAGCAACTTTCCATCTTCTTTAAAACATCTTCATCCAATTTCTCCATATATAGAAAAGATACATTTTTAGTAGTTTGATATTTTAAAAAAAGGTAGCGAACATAATATTAAATTTTTTTCTTACAATTTCTTCGATCAGTCAATATGTGACACATGGAAGCATCATACGCTGTTATAATGAATGAAATATTTAATAAAAAACTTCACAACATTGTAGGGAATAAGATAAAGCACTTAGCACTTTAGTTATTAATAAAATAAATGGGATCCGACCTAGGACAAGAATGATACCCTTAAGTTTTTCATAAAGGGCATCTTGACTACAAGGCAAATAAAGCTAGGAAATAATACTTAGGAAAAATTAAAAAGGTCGGTCAGACATAAAATAAAACCTAAGGATAAACATGGTCCCCTTTAATGATTAAAAGACCTTCAACTTATTAAGTCAAAAAGTAATATAAAATTCAAACATAATTAGGGTTTACCATGAAAATGACTAACAAATGGAAAAACCCTAAAACCCTAAGCCCTGAAGAACTGATAGAGAGAAAGATTAACTGTATAAGATCAAAATTTTTACTGAGGAAAATAATTTTTGCAAGGTTCATTTTTAAGTTCTATTAGTGGCTCTAGTTGGGGATGTTCATTCCACTAGAATGAAGTGAGAAAACCATAATCTCAGCTGAAGAAGGCCACTTACAGAATAAACCCAAAAGGAAAGTTGTCCAGACAAGACAACTCAATAGAAAAGAAACCAGTAGGAGTGGTCTCAATAGGAGACTGGGGAACTACTTCAATAAGGGTGGTAGGAGGCAATTTTTATGTTGATGGTGTAGATGTGGTTGTAGGAGCAGCAAGGGGTGCTTCTAATAATCTCTACTCTAGAAGTTGAAACTTTGATTGCAACTCAACGTATTTATGATGAACCTTATTATAATATCCAAAAATATGCTCAAAGTTATCTTTGTATTCCTATTTTTGAGCTTCCTCCCTCTTGGTATTTTCTTTAGCCAATTTGGCTACATCAACAGTTAGATTTTATACCTCTACCCCTAATATTTATGAATCTCTTTTTATTATGAGACTTCCCCTCAAATTTGGATTTATGTATCCTATTTCTGGCTTTCTAGCCTCCCTGTACAATGACCATATATCCAAAGTAGCATAATATTGACTCCACTTTGATCCCTTCAATGCTAATCTATCTTCTTCTTCAGAACTATACATTTTCTTTATCTTCCTAATAGAATCTAATCTTACAACATCAACTATATCCCACTCTAGAAGAATCAGAACCCCTTCTTAATTGATAATTATTTTTCCTTCTTCAATTGTGGTGGTTTTGAATTCCTCCATCATTTCATTCTTCATTTCCTCTTCATTTACTTGGTCACTTTTATTAGGCTATTGAGCCTTCCTCTCATTACATATTTTCTTATACTTATCAATTTTTACCTTCCAAACCAGCTATAAAAATGCTTGACTTTGCACAAAATCTTCATCCTCAAGGAACTTGTCACAAGTTTCCTTTCTTACATCCAAAAATGATCTTCCTTCAATATCTAGTGGAGTAAAATCCCAATCCAATGACCTTGGTTCTAGAGGGATGCCCACCTACAATCCTCTATCAGTTATAATAGTAACATCATCCTCTTCTCCTTCCTCTAAATATTTTTCCTCAATTCCTTCATCTCCCTACCTTGGATGTAAAGGGGATAAAGAAGGTTGAGAAGGGATTCTCTTTACTGAAACCTCTTGACCAATAATTGTTATTCCTTTTCAATTCCTAGGTTGAGGCTTCGGGGTTTTTTCCTACTTCATTGTTTTATTCTCCTTTCCTCTTACCCTTTCCTCCTTGTCATCCTCATCACTATTTGTTTCATCACTCACCCTTCTATATATTTTCATAATCAATGGAGGCTCATAAGTGGGCGTTGATACCTGTTTATTTCTTTCCCATGTCTTCTTGCCATGGACCAATTCCAATTTAGCCCTTTTTTATTTCAAAGAAAGCATAATTTATTTAAAACTATCTATTCAAAAATTTCTCTTTATAAAAAATAGCATGAAATCCTTCAAAAGATCATACTTATAATCCATTCTTTTGACAATGCTCCAAATCTTTCCATATGATCTCCATTTCTCCTTCTTATCATCTTGTACATCTGAATCAAAATCATTTCTAATTATGTCCTCAAGAAAATTGAATTTGTGGGGTAACAAGGATCCTTTAATTTTGGTTTTGAACACATTATAAAAACCCTCTGGATCACTATTCCTTTTTGTGCCAACCCCCAAATGATAAGGCTCAAAAACCTTCTCAAAATGGACTCAACCTGCCTTTGTAATCACAAAGTAAGGTGCAATTGTAAAATCCCTCAACATCAACTTTGCAAATCCCAACTTGAGTGGTACATTATATGGAAAAACATGGGGCTTTCCTGGAAAACCATATAACTTCAAGACTGTGCCAACAGGGTAGGGAATAATATCTCACCAATTTTGTTATACCTTTAGATTTGATACTCTTTCCTTTGGTCTCATTAAATCATGTAATTGCAATGGGATTCTAGCTAGATTAATTATCAACCTAGCTCTTAAACTTGATGTAAAACAATTATCAAATATTACAAAACTAGCATCTTGTCTGTACCATGAAAAATCCATACTCCAAACCTGTACTGGTATATCATTCCCATCAACTGTTCTCTTCAAATTCATAGATTCTTCAAAGAAGTCTACATTCTTGTATAAGAACATGTGCATTAACAAGGAATACAAGAAAATAGGGTTTCAAGTTTACCCTTCTTAATTTCTTGCAACCCCTCATGTATCTTATCTTCAAGGTATGGGGCATAGTCATTTATTACTGTGAAATTCAAATATTGAATCTAAATTTCCATGTACATATAAGCCATTCGCATGACTATTTTTGGGTGAAAACCTAGAACTTTGCATAGTGAGAAAAATGTAGCATTTGAATATGGAGAAAAAACATCAATTGGGAAAGGTTCTACCAAGATTGGGCCAATGTAATATTTTTTTTGTCCTACATTGGCAAAATAGGCAGGAAGAATATTTCCCCTAACAAAATTTTTCATCCTTATATATTCTCTTTTTATCTCCTCCAATTTTATGGGCTCCAAGAAATATGTAGGCTCATATAGACCAAAAACTTCTTGAATTTCCTTCTTGTTGATCGACAATAAGGATTATTCTTCATTCTCCCTCATAACCCTCAGAATTAGGTAATTTCTATCTTCCACTACCCTAAGTAGGTCAATATCCATGAAAACACTAGGCACTACCAATTTTTCTAAATCATGCTACCGGGCATTAAAGAATGGAGACTGAATATGCCTTTGTCCGACCAACAATATAAACATATCGAAACCTATCATTGGCACTCTTGCATCTACAATATTGTATATTTGGTTATCAAACCCTCACCTTTGACTAGCTATAAGCTTTTTCCCTGATACCCATCATTCGTTGATGGCTTTAATTAATCCAAAAAGTCATCATATATGTTTCTCTTTTGATATTCATTTTGTCCAAAGTGTGGTCTTTGAGGTTCCATTTTTAAACTAGGGATTTTAATTACAAATATTAAACAAGGGAGGAAAACTAGAATTTTATGAAATTCAAAATTACAAGACAAATTCCAACACAATATCTACTCAATTTTATCATAATCCTTGTATCTTTGGATCGCCTGATCATGGGGACCATCAGATCTAATCTTGATTTAACGGCTCACTATAATAGTCACTTTAGCCTCGACTAATAGCCTTCGAGAAAATTTCCATCTTCTTTAAAACATATTCATCTAATTTATCCACATGTACAAAAGATACACTTTTAATAGCTCAACATTTAACAAAAAAGGTAGCTGATATAATATTAAAATATTTTCTGGTAATTTCTTTGGCCAATCAATATTTGATAGGTGAAAGCCTCCCTCAATGCCACAATGAATAAAATATTCAATAAATTTTTTTGTGTCATTGTAGGGAATAAGATAAAAAAAATTTCACTTCAGTCATTAATAAAATAAATGAGACCTGACCTAGGACATGTGACACAAAGGGGAGATGAGGAGAGGGGCCAAAGGCACACCCTAATCTGGATCTACCCTTGTAGAGAGCGCACATAGAAGAAATAACAAACAAATGAGAGAGAGAATGTAGATCAACTCCTTATATTTCTTCAAATAGATTCATACATGCCAGGTTGTAAGGTCTTCCTGGTTAGGGCCAGATATTACAATTCCAATACAATAGTTGATGCAGGGGAATTCTAGGGTACTTGGTAAATCTGCAGGATGGTGTGTTGATTTGGTTTTGTGTTACTCGGTTGCAGATTTAACTGACGGTTTAAGTTATTTAAGGAAGCTTGGTCACCTCTGGAACTCGATGAAACCTCTGGAACTCGGTGAAACTTGTACATGGTGATGTCTGTGGTGCTTGGTCAATGTGCTTGCTCGGTGATGCCTGTGTTGCTCGGTGATGCTTTGTGTGCTCGGTTGTTTCACTGATGCTTGGTTATTTCTTTGGTGCTCGGTAGTTCTTGTTTATCGACTGGAGTTCTTGAAGATTTGATTGGCCGACTTGGTGCATTTATTGTTGGTAGCTTTTGTTGTATTCTCCTATGTAGATCTAGAGGCCGACATGGAGAATTAATTATTTGTAAGGCTATTTGAGAACTGACTATTGTTTCATTTAATATTTTTTTGTAATAGGAGTCGACTTGGCTTAGGAGTTAATTGTTTCTTCCAGTCGACTTGTGGCTAAATATTAGTATTTAAGGAGTATTTGGGTAGTTGTTTAGAGATTCATTCTGGAGTCAAAAGATTAGTAGAGTGTGAAGGATATCATTTTGAATCCTATGAGATCTTGAAGACCAGATTGTTTATCTGATAGTTTGTAATAGAAGATCTAGTGGTTTGCATGCTTGGAGACAAGGAGATTTCTTTGAGGCTTGTGAGCTCAAGTTCAAATCTTCCTTAGGGTTTCCATCAGTTGCTGATTTTTTTTCAAAGCTGGACTAGCTAGAAGATTGCAAAAATACTTTGATTGTATTTGGCCCTAACCCAAAAGGCCCTACAACCGGGCATGTTAATGAAAGTTGTTAGGAATAGTCCCAAGAGATAATTGAGAGGGGGGGGGGGGGGGGTGAATCATTTATCTACAAGTTTCAATTTTTTATCCAATTAAGTATACTTAAACTTTAAGCATAAACACAATGAAAGAACACTTGAACACAACACTAATAATTTGGTTACGGTGAAACCTAAATAGGTAAAAACCCCGGTGGGAATTAACACCCACTAATAAACTGAGCTAATGTATAATGATCCTTGTTAGAAGATCTTACAACCCTGTTAGGAGTTGATCTATACAATTATTTTAGTACAATGACTTGGTCAAAGGTTAGACCCTGTTAGGAGTCTTTTATGATTGACCCTGTTAGGGGTGAGGATGCACTGTCTGAGGGCTCATTGCTTAAAGGGGTGAAGGCTGCAACCTTCTGAATAATAGATACACACTATATCTAGATCTTGGTGAACTGTGAGGTAGACCTGTTGTCTTGATTAGTTCCAATGAATAACACACTCTATCTTCTTTGTCACATAGACCTCTTCTTGATGGCACAATACTTCGTACTCTCTGCTCTACTCTAATATTTCATCTCCATGCCATACTTCTAGCGATCGCAGATGACCGGCTATAAGTATCTTTCCTCTAAATGATATAATCAAGTTGGCTAGTTAGAACCACCTTGAAATCATATTAGAGAAACTATAACACTCTCCAATAACATCTCAGTCGGCTCTACTAAGAATGCAACACAAACTGGGACCTGTCCAAATCAATAAGTGTAGATTCACGCTACACACTGTTGGCTCTACCAAATTAACTGATACTTTCTCCTCAAGCTGAATTACATCATGTGCTCTTAACCACACATTCTTAACTCTTCTCCAATCACTAATCCAAGCATGCATACCGAAATGATAGGTGCAACTCCTGTACCAATATAATATCTGTCGACTCTTCTGGATAAACATAGGAAACTGCAACTGGTGAATAGCGACTGCATAACTTCACTTCTACTACACATCATACTCTATGTCCATGAATGTAACAACACTAACATGTCTCCATGATAAATGTACGGACAATCACTCACAAAACACTTCCTGTAACTTTGTCAGGAACACTGCTGACACAAGCTGCTACATAACTGTATGTACTAACAATTAACCTTTGCATCCATGATATCATGTTGATAAAATGTCCATGCTACATATACTCAAAGCTTACTACATAAGTCTTCCATGCATGCTACTTACCATATGTTGTCATCAATGACAAACATACAGTCAGCACTGGTTTGCTGGCAAATCTCCAACAATCTCCCCCTTTGGCATTGATGGAAACATATGGAATGAAAAACACCACCAATCCAAATGAACAATTATTTTATAACATTCTCTATTTCCTCATCAAAACTCTCCCAAGGATGAATCCTCCATCTGCTGCAATATTCTTCAACATTCTCTGTTTCCTCAACTGAACTGCTTCCATGACTGAATACTACTCCCCCTTGCTGCTATATATTACTCCTTAATTCTATATGTACTCTCCCTTTAATACTATTTTTCATGACTATATACTACTCCCCCTTTGACATCAATGGCAAAGGGCGCCAAATATTTAAGCATCAATACTACTCTTGAAGTAGAGTAGTCAACCATCCATCAATCACTGAGGATTGATGCTCTCTCCACTTTCTCTAATCAGAATCAGGGAAGGAAATTACTCCTAGCTTCTCCTTGAGATACTCAGAAGTATCCTTCAGTAAATGCTTTGTAAATATATCTAATAGGTGTTCCTTTGTACTCACATAATCCAATTTGACTTCTTTCTCTACCACTTTCTCTCTTAGGAAGTGATACTTAATCTCCATGTGTTTTTTCTTTGCATGCATCATAGGGTTTTTTGACATGTTGATAGTGCTAGTGTTATCACAATTAATAACAATAGGATAATCAATCTAAATTCCAAAATCATTTATCATCTGTTTGATCCAAACAATTGTAGAACAATTCAAAGTTGTTGCAACATACTCTGCTTTTGTTGTTGACTAAGAAATATAATTCTGCTTCTTGCTTGTCCAAGTGACTAGTCTATCACCAAGAAATATTGCTCCCCCTAATGTACTCTTTCTATCATCCACACATCCTACCCAATCTACATCTATATATACATGAAGCTCAACATTCACTAAATTAGGATACCATAGTCCATAATCTATAGTTCCCTTCAAATATCTGAATATTCTCTTTACTGTCATGAGGTGACTTTGTTTAGGCTTTGCAGAAAATCTTCCAACTATGTCAAATGCATTAGAAATATCAGGTCTAGATTGAGTAAGATATATGAGTTTACCAATCATAGACTTGTACAATGTTATATCTACTATTGGAGAATCATCTTCTTTTGTAAGCTTGCATCCTTTTATCATAGGTGTACCCACTGGTTTGCAATCATCCATCTTGAACTTCTTCAATATCTCTTTCACATACTTAGTCTGATTAATGAAAATACCTTTCTCTGTCTGCTGCACATTTAATCCCAAAAAGTATTTGATAGGTCCAATCATGCTCATCTCAAACTCTCTATGCATCTCCTTAGCAAAATTTTCACTAAGTTTGTCGTTACCCCCAAAGATAATGTCATCAACAAATATAGCTACAAGTAGTAAACCTTTAGATGTCTCTCTTATAAATAGATTACAATCTTCTGCTCCTTTCTTGAATCCAATTTTTGTTAGATGTCTATCAAGTCTCTCATACCAGGCTCTAGGGGCTTGCTTAAGTCCATAGAGGGCTTTCTTCAATTTGCATACCATATTATGCCTATCTAATAAGGTGAATCCTTCTAACTTCTCAATGTATACTTATTCCTTTAACTCTCCATTCAAGAATGTTGACTTAACATCCATTTGATAAACTTTGAAGTTTTTGAATGTCGCATAAGCTAGAAAATGTTACAAGTAGTAGTTTCTGTTGCACCAAAAGATCAACCTATTAATGTTTGATACAACCACTAGACTTATAAAAGACACAAGAGGTGGTTAAGCCATGTTATGAATCCCGAGGGGAGCACTGACCATTTTTCCAAAAATCTCCCCCTCAGCATTACCCGAGGAGATTCCAACCTGTGACCAAGGTCTAATACCACTTGTTACAAGTAGTAGTTTTCGTTGCACTAAAAGATCAACCTATTAATTCCTGATACAACCAATAGATTTATAGAAGACACAGGAGGTGGTTAAGCCATGTCATGAATCCTGAGGGGAGCGCTGACCATTTTTCCAACAGAAATAACTTAATAGCTTCTAATCTTCTCATAGGTGAAAATGTGTCTAAATAATCAATACCTTCTCTTTGCACATATCCCTTACATACTAATCTTGATTTATTCTTTACTATTATACCATCTTCATTCATCTTGTTTCTGAATATCCACTTGGTTCCAATCACATTATTATCACTAGGTCTTGGGACCAATTACCAAGTATCATTCTTAATAATCTGATCTAGTTCTTCTTTCATAGCATCATGCCAATCTGAATCATTACATGCATTTTCAACACTTAAAGGTTCAATCTGAGATAGTAAACATACCGCTTCATTGCCTCCTGAACTCTTTGTTTTTGATCTTGTTGTGACTTTGCCGCTCTGATCTCCAATGATGTCATCCTTAGAGTGATATCTAGATTTAAACTTTGGAACTTTAGGTGATACTGTCTCATCTACCTTCTGAGTTTCTTCTTCACTTTTTTCAAGGTCATTGAATAATACATTAATACTGTCAAACATCTCTTCAACAACTATCTCATTAGTGGAAGGACTAGGTTCTTCTTCAATCATAGGTGCATAATCATGATATCTTTCTTGAACCATAAAATTTTCATCAATCTTAACATGAGCACTTTCAATTATCTTCTTCAATCTCAAATTAAAACATCTATAATCTTTTCTTTTAGTAGAGTAACAAAGGAAACTACCTTCATCACTTCTTGCATCAAACTTGCCTATTGCTTCATCCCTCTTGATGTAGCACTTGCTTCCTAAGATTCTGAAGTATTTCACTGTGGGGACATTACCAAACCATATCTCATAAGGTTTCTTGTTCACACCAGGCCTCAATTGTATTCTATTGATGGTATAGACCGTTGTATTGACCTCATCTCTCTAATAGGTGTGTGCAACTTTTCCTTCAATCATGATGGTGTGTGTTGTATCAAAGATAATCCTATTCCTTCTCTCTGCAATCCCATTCTACTGAGGGGTTCTAGGTGTACTCAACTATCTCTTTATGCCATGTTCTTTGCAGTACTCATAGAATTTGTCAGAGGTGAATTATCCTCCTCTATCCGATCTTAGACACTTTATCTTTAGTCCAGATTCATTCTCAACCTTAGCTTTGAATATTTTAAACTTCTCAAATGCTTCTAACTTATCTTTCAAGAATGAAACCCACATCATTCTAGAAATAATCATCAACAAACAAAATGAAATACCTTTCACCATAGTATGATCTTGTTTGAGTTGGTCCACATAGGTCTGTATCAATCAAATCCAACTTGTTCTCTGCTGAAGTATGTGTTAGAGATTTTTCTTGTAGGGTCAAACTTGGCAAATTATGGGCTTGATTCTCAATTAAAAGGAGCTCCAAGTTTGCAAGAAAAGCCTAATTGATGAGGATTGGATAAGATCCCCCTTCTCCTTCGAGCTACATAGGACTCAGGAAGGTATTGCCTATGAATAGGTTACTATATTTCAAGTAAGCTTTTGATTAGTGGATTTGGTCTTCACTGTCATGCTATTGTGTTACTCAAATCTACTTCAATGAAAGATGATTCTGTAAACAGCTGAGAACAATCTATTATAGAATATGACAAAGGAAATTACAAATGTAACAGCATGAACAATGGGATAAGGATGTGAATCCTTCTTTTTATGAGTACAACTCAAGGAAGGTTAACCTCTGGATTCTCTCTTTAAGGAATCACTAAATATGAATTATATCACTTGGATACAGTCTCTTCACAGTATGCATGAAATTAGAAACATAAAAGAATTGGTAATGAAATTTAGTGTTTGATGACTTAAAGATAACTACATCACAAACAGCCAACCAATGCTTATTCTTGGGCAAGGAGTCAAAAGATATGATTCACAAGTTATAAATCAAACAAAATACTACAGAATGCCCAACAGACTGTATGCAATCCAGAATAAGTGCCTTACAAACTATCCTCTCACTTCCAAATTGTTGCATCAAATCCTTCAATAATGTCTGCTCTCTAAAACTACTTATGAAATTTAATTCTCTCCTTGAGAGAAACTCACAAATAATTAAACAAACTACCTTGTAGTTGGTATGTTTTCAGATGCCTTACAAATAAAACATACAAGAGCATCAACAGAATGCAAAGAGACATAACAACAGAGAATAGGGACTGCACTGTATTTTATTGAAATATTCTTGCTTCAATACATTAATAATAGAAAACTCAAAGCATAGACAAGGTTGGGAAATTTGTCTTGCAGAAATACATTCAGAAAATCATCTGGAAGCTTGCTATAAAATCTTCTGAGTGAGCAGGTAGAACTAATCTGAAACCCTCAAGTAGAATAGAAGAAGAAACAGGGACAGGAACCCTTACAACTGAGAAGAGAAAAGAATAAAATAGACTAAGAGAGAAACCCTAAAATCTGTACTTGACTAACACCTGTCCACTCTGCAATCTGATCTCATTCTCTTTTCTCTCCTCTGAAAATGTGAGTTTCTCGGGTACCTCCAAAATGTGATTTACTTTGTCCTTCCTTGCATAAAATCTTCTCATCTACTAGAAATCTGATTTCTTTGCCCTTTACTCCTCCTTGAAATATGATTTAATCCTTTGTACCCTCTTATCCTTTCATCTACTGAAAATTTGATTCATTCCCTCTGCCGAATATGCCAAAATCAATCAAGTTTAGAATAAAAAGTCTCCCCAAAATCTAATCATGGATTAAAAGCCGTTACTGCTCTCAACAACTTGATCTGATCTGATTCTAACCACTATCATTGCATCTGTCATTTTCTGACGTTTCCGAAAACATATTATACTGCCATATTCTGATAAAAAATGAATCTCGTAGGCAATTTCCCGTGACCAGTTCTGTCATGAAATTTCTCTAATGTTTCAACTATGTTATGCTTTTTAAATCTTTTATAACTTTAAAATCTGCACATGCCACCAGAACTTGTCACTTGTCACCATTTCATTGGATGCTCAGACAAACTCACTTTTAACCCCAGTCAATCTGGAGATCTGGAGACTACACAAATCTCTAAGTCTCTAAAGCATTTCCTTGACCATGGTTTCTTTTAGAGACTTAGAGAATACCTTTAGTCTCTAGGTCTTTGAATTTCCATCTGGAAACTTGGAGACTAAATCTTGAAGTCTCTAAACCATTTCCTTTCTTTATGATTTCCTTATGAGATTCAAAGAATGCCTTTAGTCTTTAGGTCTCTGAATCTTCATCTAGAGACTTGGAGACCAAGTCTCTAAGTCTCTAAACCATTTCCTTTCTTTATGATTTCCTTATGAGATTTGGAGAATGTCTTTAGTCTCTAGGTCTTTGAATCTTCATTTGGAGACTTGGAGACTAAGTCTCTAAGTCTCTGAATCATTTGGAGACTTGGAGACTAACATTATCTGGAAACTTGGAGACTACTCGATCATGAGACTTGGAGACTAAGTCTTACTCTCTAGATCTCTGAATGAATTTGCTGACCATGTTTTGCCTTGGAGATTTGGAGACTACCTTTAGTCTGTAGGTCTCTAAATGAACATCTGGAGACTTGGAGACTAAGTCTCTAAGTCTCTGAATGATTAGGAGACTTGGAGATTTCCTCATCTAGTGACTTGGAGACTTCTTGACAAGTGTCCTTTTTTGCAAAAAAAATTTTGGCCCTGCTGGCACAAAAACCAAGGTGGATGCACAAGCTTTGGAAAGCATAGCTTCTAGTACTTTGATTTATTTCATATGTTTGGAGCATTCCATATAAACACTTTAAATTTTGAAATTGGGAGCAATGTGGGATAATTGCTATGAAATTTTTATGGGTAGTTTAGATAGTACCGCACTTAGATGACTGTATCTCATGAACCAAGATGAATTTTGAAAATCTCTCTAGTGAGAATCTAGAGAACTAGATTTTCGACAACATATCCGAAAATGAGCCAGATCCAACGGTTCACTAAAAAGTTATGCCCCCTGAAAAATGAATATTTTTCTATCTTTTACAAATCCGTGTTTGCACAAATCCGTGTCTGCAAAAATTTATTCTGTGGGATCCCATGGTATTTGGTTCTGAAACTTTGAAGAAGATTATCCTTCATATGTCAACCTGGGCTTCTCTATTTGTCTTCCACATTTGCATTAATTTTCCAACCATTCAACCGGACATACACTTACCTTTAGAAAATTTTGAATTGGTCACTCCAAATTTGAGCCAAATTTAAGAGCACCAACAATGGCTCTGACTGTGGATGCATGCCCCATGTGGGCATGCAAAGAACTTTCAGAATCTCATTGTTGAAGTAGACCACTCACAAAATCAAATCAGACTTTCTCTTCTTGTCCACAACATCTCAAAACTCCGAACTAGGAACCTCTCTCTTCAAAAACTAGAAACCCTTTATTGAAAGCAGGGACAACACACAACTGAAGGGAAATAAAGCAACTGTACAAACACGAAGCCTATTTACAAAGGCCCAAAGCTCCAAAATTGAAATCAATCTTTACCTCTGTCAAATAGATGATTCTCATCTACATGTATCAGAGGTAAACTAAAATTCTTGCTTGCATCAGCAAGATAAAAAATGTTGTCATTCACCTTCAACATATCAAACAGAAGATAATCAGTAAACTCGTCATCACTTGGTAAAACAGAGTCACTGAAATACTGTGAATGTTGATCACTGCATGATATCAAAACATCACACCCTTCCTTATTGCTGACTTGCTGAAAGAGAAAACATTCCGGCTCTCTCTCAAAGCTCAAAACATCATTCTGATCATTTGTTTGTACCATAAAACATAGTTCTCTCACATCAGAAATTTGCAAACTAAAATAGAAACCTTTTAAAAAAAAATTTGTCTGCAAAGATTCAGGGATAGTTTGATGATCACAAGCTCTGTTAGCATCTCTTAAATAGGATAAACCATTATCCATCACTGGTTTCTGAATCATTTGTAAATCTAAAAATACATATTCAGATTTATCTCTTTCTTCCAAATCATAGCTTAAACAAGAATCATTGATGCTAAATTCATAGAATTCTGAATCCATAGCAACACATGTGTCTTCACATTCATCATAAACAATAGGGATTTCATGCAAATAATTTTGATCTTCTAAAAAGGAAATAAATCAGGAACATGAAAAGAACAAGATTCAACATCAGCACTACTATCCCAGTCAGGCCTCATCATTATGTTTGGAGTCTCCACATCCATTGAATCTGAAACAACACTGATGACTTTAGAATCTGATAAATCATACTGAACTTGATTGTGGTCTAGTGATATGAGAGTGTAAGGAAAATCAGAAATATAAGTGTCAAAACTTTGGTCATCTGATATATCTTCCTTGTCAAACTGAATATGAGTGAAGTGTTGAGTTTCTAGTCTTTCTTTCCTTGAAACTCTAAGATACTCATAATATAACAAATCTGAAATTTGTTCACTATGAAGTGAACAACTATCATCATTCATGCTCATCTCTGATACACTCTCATAATCAAAATATTCATTTTCATTTTCCACACCCATAGCAATGTCATTATCAGCAAAACCTATATTCATAAGGCATGAAGATTGAGAATCATTTTCTAATACATACCTCTAAAAATCTGAATTTTTCTCACTGTCTAGCAAGGATTGACATTCTGATTTATCCCAACTATCTTCTTGCTTGATGCTGCAAATTTATTCCTCATTAGAATCATGAAGTGGGACCTCTCAGAGCATATCATCTTGTGTAAAGAAATCACTACAATCACTCATATCCGCATCATAGTTATCATCCTACTGTCCACACAAAACATTTTCATTGTTTTGTTGTTCACAAAGTTCATTATCAGCATTATTATCAGCAAAATGTTCAGCACAAGTGGACTTATCATCATAATCACTAAAATCAAATTCATCAGCATAACTAGTTTCACTATTGTTATCACTTTCAACATCAATATATTCTAGATTTTCAAATTCAACATCACTGTATTCAGCCACAGGCACATCGTTGAAAGAAAAATTTTCTACATGTTCCATCCATGGCATAGTTTGCTGAATACATTCTACCCTCTGATGGATTGGTAAATTAAGTGTATGAGGAAAACAAAGCTTAACAAATAAGTTTGCCCATACAAAAACTTGAGGACAAAAAGGAATGTCAAACTCCTTGATCTTATCAGTAAACCTTATGTAGAAATCATGTTGTGACTCACCTTCCTCTTTGCTCATGTTCTCTTATAAATGTAACACCACACTTTCCCGCAACCTTTGTGTTAACATTTTTGTTTCTTCTTGAAGAACTTCAAGCTCTGATATAGGGTCTTTAGATTCAGCTATGTCTTGTTCAATACTATGTTCCATGTCATTATATTGCTCAATATCACCATACTTTCTAATAAAACAATCCTCTAATGCTTCCATAGATCCTATTGAGCCACGAGGTAGTTCTTTAAACCAGTCCCTTGCAACCTCAACCAGAGAGATTGCAAAGAGTTTCATCAATACATCCTTATGTGTGATATTGTGATCATCTATCAAGTTAGCAAAATGTTTTAAATGACCTTTAGCTATTTGCTCACCAAAATTAGTGAATTTTGGTAAACAATCTCTAACCACTTCTGGGATATGATTTGGGTATCCAAGGATACCTTCAAAATTTATTTCCCCAAACAACCTATTTTTAAATAGTTGTGACATCTTAGCAGGCAGAGAAACTATAAATTGCCTCTATCTTTCTGGTACATATTTCACTTCAGATTTTGCAGAAATGCAACTAAAATATTTGAAACATGCAAACCTCTTCTCACACCTTATTTCCTTTTTCCTTAGTGCTTTGATCACTTGATAAGGAAAGTAATTAAAACTTTTAAAATACTTGGATGTATTGGAGTAGTTGTAAAATATTTGATCTGAAGTCACCTCCAAATCAGTCTTCAACTTTGCCAAGCCACCACCTCTTTGCAAAGGAAAAGATTTGTCATAAACTAAGATCTCTTTCTCCACCAACATATCAACTTCAACAAGGTACACATGCTGTTTATCAGGACTAAAAATATGTCATTATATGCACTGATCAAACAAAGAACTTCAGAGCCGCCACTCACAACTTGGTGAGATGATTTGAAAATTCTAAAAATTGACTCTTACACACTTCAATGGAGACCACTGGATAAATGAATAAGCCAGCCAAGAGTCTAGCTCTACTCGTACCCGCATTATTCTATCTTCATTGTAACATATCGCCAGTAGAGTCACCAATTTGTTAGGGATTTTTCTTGTAGGGTCAAACTTGGCAAATTATGGGCTTGATTCTTAGTTAAAAGGGGCTCCAAGTTTGCAAGAAAAGCCTAATTGATGAAGATTGGATAAGATCCCCCTTCTCCTTCGAGCTCCACAGGACTTAGGTGGGTATTGCCTATGAATAGGTTACTATATTTCAAGTAAACTTTTGATTAGTGGATTTGGTCTTCACTGTCATGCTATTGTGTTACTCAAATCTACTTCAGTGAAAGATGATTCTGTAAACAGCTGAGAACAATCTATTATAGAATATGACAAAGGAAATTACAAATGTAACAGCATGAACAATGGGATAAGGATGTGAATCCTTCTTTTTATGAGTACAACTCAAGGAAGGTTAACCTCTGGATTCTCTCTTTAAGGAATCACTAAATATGAATTATATCACTTGGATACAGTCTCTTCACAGTATGCATGAAATTAGAAACATAAAAGAATTGGTAATGAAATTTAGTGTTTGATGACTTAAAGATAACTACATCACAAACATCCAACCAATGCTTATTCTTGGGAAAGGAGTCAAAAGATATGATTCACAAGTTATAAATCAAACAAAATACTACACAATGCCTAACAGACTGTATGCAATCCAGAATAAGTGCCTTACAAACTATCCTCCCACTTCCAAATTATTGCATCAAATCCTTCAATAATGTCTGCTCTCTAAAACTACTTATGAAATTTAATTCTCTCCTTGAGAGAAACTCACAAATAATTAAAAAAACTACCTTGTAGTTGGTATGTTTTCAGATGCCTTACAAATAAAACATACAAGAGCATCAACAGAATGCAAAGAGACATAACAACAAAGAATAGGGAATGCACTTTATTTTATTGAAATATTCTTGCTTCAATACATTAATAACAGAAAACTCAAAGCATAGACAAGGTTGGGAAATTTGTCTTGCAGAAATACATTCAGAAAACCATCTAGAAGCCTACTGTAAAATCTTCTGAGTGAGAGGGCATAACCAATTTGAAACCCTCAAGCAAAACAGAAGAAGAAATAGTGACAAGAACCCTTACAACTGAGAAGAGAAAAGAATAAAATAGACTGAGAGAGAAACCCTAAAATCTGTAATTGACTAACACCTGTCCACTCTGCAATCTGATCTCATTGTCTTTTCTCTCCTTTGAAAATGTGATCTTCTCGGGCACCTCCAAAATCTGATTTACTTTGTCCTTCCTTGCATAAAATCTTCTCATCTACTAGAAATCTAATTTTTTTGTCCTTTACTCCCTGAAATATGATTTAATCCTTTGTAACCTCTTATCCTTTCATCTACTGAAAATCTGATTCATTCCCTCTGCCGGATATGCCAAAATCAATCAAGTTTAGAATAAAAAGTCTCCCCAAAATTTGATCGCGGATTAAAAGCCTTTACTGCTCTCAGCAACTTGATCTGATTTGATTCTAACCACCATCATTGCATCCGTCATCTTCTGACATTTTCAAAAATATATTATACTGCCATATTCTGATAAAAAATGAATCTCGCAGGGATTTTCCCGTGACCAACTCTATCATGAAAAATTTCAAAATTTCTCTAATGTTTCAACTATGTTATGCTTTTTAAATCTTTTATAACTTTAAAATCTGCACATGCCACCAGAACTTGCCACTTGTCACCATTTCATTGGATGCTTGAACAAACTCACTTTTAACCCCAGTCAATCTGGAGATCTGGAGACTACACAAATCTCTAAGTCTGTGAAGCATTCCTTGACCATGGTTTCTTTTAGAGACTTAGAGAATGTCTTTAGTCTCTAGGTCTCTGAATTGCCATCTGGAGACTTGGAGACTAAGTCTCTAAGTCTCTAAACCATTTCCTTTCTTTATGATTTCCTTATGAGATTTGGAGGATGCCTTTAGTCTCTAGGTCTCTGAATCTTCATCTGGAGACTTGGAGACCAAGTCTCTAAGTCTCTAAACCATTTCTTTTATTTATGATTTCCTTATGAGATTTGGAGAATGCCTTTAGTCTCTAGGTCTCAGAATATTCATCTGAAGACTTGGAGACTAAGTCTCGAAGTCTCTGAATCATTTGGAGACTTGGAGACTAAAATTATCTGGAGACATGGAGACTACTCGATCATGAGACTTGGAGACTAAGTCTTACTCTCTAGGTCTCTGAATGAATTTGCTGACCATGTTTTGCTTTGGAGATTTGGAGACTGCCTTTAGTCTCTAGGTCTCTGAATGAACATCTGGAGACTTGGAGACTAAGTCTCTAAGTCTCTGAATCATTTGGAGACTTGGAGATTTCCTCATCTAGAGACTTGGAGACTATGTCTCTAAGTCTCTGAATCATTTGGAGACTTGGAGATTTCCTCATCTAGAGATTTGGAGACTTCTTGACAAGTGTCCCTTTCTACAAAAAATTTTCTGGGCCTACTGGCATTGAAACCAAGGTGGATGCACAAGCTTGGGAAAGCATAGCTTCCAGCACTTTGATTTATTTCATATGTTTGGAGCATTCCATATAAACACTTTAAATTTTGAAATTGGGAACAATGTGGGATAATTGCTATGAAATTTTTATGGGCAGTTTAGATAGTACCGCACTCAGATAACTATATCTCATGAACTAGGATAAATTTTGAAAATCACTCTGGTGAGAATCTAGAGAACTAGATTTTTGACAACATATCCAAAAATGAGCCCGATCCAATGGTTCAATAAAAAGTCATGCCCCCTGAAAAATGAATATTTTTCTATCTTTTACAAATCCGTGTTTGCAAAAATTTATTCTGTGGGATCCCATGGTATTTGATTCTAAAACTTTGAAGAAGATTATCCTTCATATGTCAACCTAGGCTTCTCTATTTTTCTTCCACATTTGCATTAATTTTTCAACCATTCAACCGGACATACACTTGCCTTTAGAAAATTTTGAATTGGTCACTCCAAATTTGAGCCAAATTTGAGAGCACCAACAACATGCTTGATTCTGAATGAATTCCTCACATGCTTTCCCATCACACATTCTCTGCAAATAGTATCAAATGACTTTGCTATGCTAGGTAGATCTCTTACTGCCTTTACATTGCTTATCTTTATTATGTTATCAAAATTGATATGACATAGTATTTTATGCCATAGCCAATTGTCATCTACTTTAGCAACAAAATAACTTGCTTATAAATTAAGTTTAAAAAAATTACCTTTAGTCTTTGAACCTGATGCAATCATTACACCATCCTTGTTGTTAACGTTGCACTTGTTGTCTTTGAACTCCAACTGATAACCTTTGTCAAGAAACTACCCAACACTAAGAAGGCTATGTTGCAAACCATCTACAAAAAGAACATCATCAGTGTTGTTCTTTCCATCCAATGTGATAGCTCCTTTACCAATGATAGGTTTAGGAGTGTTATCTCCAAATCTAACCATGCCACCTACCGATATCTATAATCCAATCTGTCCTTATGTTTGCTTGTGAAATCAATGCTAGCTCTTGTTCCTTTTTCTCATCTTCACGATTCATATCATCAAACATCTTCTCCATAATAGAAATAAATCCAATTTCATCTTTAACTGAATCATCATCAGAAACTCCATCACCATCATAGTAACATTCTTTTGTATACTTAGGCTTGTAGTTAATTCTAAATTTCTTAACTCTTGTAGGACACTTAGATGTAAAGTGACTAATCTTATTACATGAGAAACATTTGAATGGTAACTGACCTTCATACTTTCCTTTTCCTTTTCTTTCTTTCTTAGCAATCATAGCAATAGTATCATCTATCTCTTTATCTTCATCTTCATCATTAAAATTACCATAAGTGTTTAAAGATTTCTTACCATGGACTGATGCTTTGAAGGTTGTCTCACTTTTAGGTTCTATCTTCAATCTTGAAATCTCAAAAGCTAAAATTTTGTTGATCAAGGTCTCTCTCTTGAAAAAAAATTTAATCTTCATGGTCTCATCAAGGATGTTGATCTTGTTTCCATACTCTGTTGTATGAGTAGTCATCAACTTATCCATAATGTCTTCCTCTGAGATCTCTCCACCATTGTTCCTAATTCCAGCAACTAGTTCATTAATCCTTTGGTTGTAAACTCTAATGTCTTCTTCAAGTAGAATCTATAATGCATTGTATCTTTTCTTCCATGTCTTTTTGCGCGCATTCTTTTCTTGTGTATCTCCTTCAAACATGTCTTCTAGGTGCTTCCATATCTTGTAAGTTGTGTCTACTTTCTTTATCTCTAAAAACTCACTATTAGATAAGATGTTGATAAGGGCTTCTTTGTCTATTGCATTCTGATGGAACAAATCATTTTTCTTGCCAGTAGCATCTTCCTTTGCAAGATCTACTAGAGAGGGAATCTTAACTTCTTTGATAACCACTTCAAAAACTTCAAAAGCAATGCACTGCAACTGTGTCACCATTTTGTTCTTCCAATCAAGATAGTTCTCTCCATCAAACTTAGGACTGTCTTTTCTAAAGAATGCCATCTGATCAACCTCAAGCTGTTAAAATTTCTCTTCGAGGCACTTGGCTTTGATACCAATTGTTAGGAATAGTCCCAAGAGATAACTAAGAGGGGAGGGTGAATTGGTTATCTACAAGTTTCAATTCTTTATCCAATTAAGTATACTTAAACTTTAAGCATAAACACGATGAAAGAACACTTGAACACAAAACCAATAATTTGGTTATGAGGAAACCCAAATAGGTAAAAATCTTGATGGGAATTAACACCCACTAATAAACTAAGCTAGTGTATAATTATCCTTGTTAGAAGATCTTACAATCCTGTTAGGAGTTGATCTTTACAATACTTTTAGTACAGTGACCTGGTCAAATGTCGGACCTTGTTAGGAGTCTTTTATGATTGACCCTATTAGGGGTGAGGACGCACTATCTGAGAGCTCACTTCTCAAAGGGGTGAAGGCTGCAACCTTCTGAATAACAGATACACACTATATCTGGATCTTGGTGAGCTGCGAGCTAGACCTACTATCTTGATCAGTTCCAATGAATAACACACTCTATCTTCTCTTTCACATAGACCTCTTCTTGATGGCACAATACTTCACACTCTCAAAACTGCTCTAATCTTTCATCTCCATGTCATACTTCTAGTGATCACAGATGACCGAATTTAAGTATCTTTCCTCTAAATGATATAATCAAGTTGGCCTATTAGAGCCACCTTGAAATCATATTAGAGAAATAATAACACTCTCCAATAACATCTTGGTCAGCTCTACTAAGCACACAACACAAACTGGGACCTGTCCAAATCAATAAGTATAGACACACGCTACACACTATCAGCTCTACCAAATTAACTGATACTTTCTCCTCAAGCTGAATTATAGCATGCACTCTTAACCAAACATTCTTAACTCTTCTCTAATCACTCATCCAAGCACGCATACCAAAATGATAGGCACAACTCTTGTACCAATATAATCTCTATCAGCTCTTTTGGATAAACACAGGAAACTGCAACTGGTGAATAGCAACTCCATAACTTCACTTCTAATTCACATAAGATTCTACACCCATGAATGTAACAACACTAACATGTCTCCATCACATATCCAAACGCGCAAGGCTCCATGATAACTGTACGGGAAATCACTTATAGAACACTGCATGTAACTCTATCAGGAACATTGCTAAAACAAGCTACTACATAACTGTATGTACTAACAATTACCTTTGCATCCATGATATCATGTTGATAACATGTCCATGCTACATATACTCAAATCTTACTACATAATTTTTCCATGCATACTACTTACCATATGTTGTCATCAATGACAAACATACAATCAACACCGGCTTGCTAGCAAATCTCCAACAAAAATTTAGTTGAAAACATTGTCTTGTTGTGTTATTCTGCATTGTGGTTTTTGGCTTCTTGTTTGGATTTTCCTTAATTGGATCCTCCTTACCTGTCCTGCGTCAACAATCCTCCAACATGCGAGGATTCAGAAACTATCTCCCATCTTCTAACTTCTATCTCCTAAAACTGATGTCCTAAAACTACAACCAAAGATTACAATATATACAAGAGGCTACCGAATAAGTCAGCCTTCAGATCCACCATTAACAGAAGGAATGACCAGATCTAGGTCCACACACTTCCCAATGATAGATACTAGCATTAAATCTATGACCAAAATTAATTTCACAAGTCAGCCTCAACAAAAAACAAAAATAAACAACTCGGTAAGCAAGGATAACCGAGTGCCAGGAAAGGATAATTGGGCACTAGGGAATTAACCAACCAACTTGGTTAACAAAGGAAGTAGAGCAATTACTGAACCAACTCAGTCAAACCAAGAACTGAGCAACACAGAAAACTCAAACTTATTTTTTTGGTGACACAAGATTGCCAAGGACCTGAGATGCTCCTGCATCAGACACCTGGGGTTATTTGAAATCATTCTTCGAATCATGGAGCAGGTATAACCTGAGATGAATCCAACTCAGATTGTGAAATCCATGAACTATCTTCAATCAGTCTATTCTTCCACTTTACCAGATATTCCATGTACTATTTTCCCCTTGTACTTCTGCCAACTCTTTGTTCCAAAATATGCTCAACTTCTTCTATCTATTTCTTAGCATAATCATTTGGTACTGTCATTTCTTCATCTGATTCATGGTACTCATACAAATAAAAAATGTTGAATATAGGTGATATATCCATGTCATCAGGTAGCTCAATCTCATAAGCATTTCCACTATCAAATTTCCTCAAAATCTTGCAAGGACCAAACTTCTTCATTTTCAACTTCCCATATGTTCCAACGGGAAATCTTCCTTTCTTTAAATGAACCATTACTTCATCACCAACTATAAAAGTCTTATGTATTCTTGATCTATCAGCTCTGTCTTTGTACTTCTGATTATTTGTCTCCAACTTATGTTTCACATATTCATGCAATATCTTCATGAACTCAACAAACTTTACTCCTTTAGCACTTCTCTTTTCTCCATCATCAAATCTGATATACCTCTTCATTGAATTCCATTTACAATCTCAAAAGGTATTTTTCCAGTACTCCTATTCATTGAATTATTATATGAAAACTCTTCTTATGCCAACACAAAATCCCAATTACTCGATGTGTCTCCAACTAAACATCTCAAAAGATTACCCAAGCTTCTATTCGCAACTTCTATTTGTCCATCAGTCTGTGGGTGAAATGTAGAACTATATTTCAAATCGGTACCAAAATTCTTCCAAAGAGTCTTCCAAAAGTATCCAACAAACTTACTATCTTAGTTAGAGATGATACTCCTAGGTAATCCATGCAATCTGACAATTTCCTTAAAGAAAAGATCTGCTATATGTACTACATCTGATGTCTTTCTACAGGGTATAAAATGTGTCATTTTAAAAAATCTATCCACAACAACAAATACATAATCATTACCTCTCACTGTCTTTGGTAAGCCAAGAATAAAATCCATACTGATATCAATCCAAGGTTTCTCAAGAACAAAAATCGGTGTATACAATCCAGTATTCTGACTTACTCCTTTTGCAACTTGACAAATTCCACAACTTCTCACAAATTTTTGAACATCCGTATACAACTGTAGCCAAAAGTATTTCTCCTTAAGAAAATTCAATGTCTTGTCAACACTAAAATGTCCAGCCAAACCACTACTATGTTTCTCCTTTATCAAATTAATTCTCATTAATCCTCTCGGTATACACAACTGAATACCTTTAAACAACATACCTCCTTGAATGAAATAGTCTTCACATTTTGTACTTGGTTGGTCTTGAATAGGTGCTCTACACTTTCACCATGGCTCAGAAAAATTAGGATCAAATTCATATGAATCTCTCATTTCATCAAAACCAAGAACTTCAATTTTCATCTCGGTCATCAAAGATCTTCTACTCAAAGAATCAACAACTTGGTTAGTGATTCCACACTTATGTTTTATCACAAATGTATAACTCTGTAGATAGTACTCAACCCATTTCATATGTCTCTGATTCAACTTATTCTGACTACCCAAATACTGTAAAGCTTTATGATCGGTATACAACACAAATTCACTTGGTATCAAATAATGTCTCTATTTCTTTAGGGCTTGAACAATAGCATAGAATTCTTGATCATACATAGAATATTTCCTTATTGCATCATTCAACTTTTCACTAAAGAAAGCAACATGTTTACCTTCTTGACTCAACATAGCTCCTATTGCACTTCCACTTGAATCACATTCCACTTGAAATACCTTATTGAAATCAATAAATGCTAACACAGGCAATTCAACAACCTTCTATTTCAGTCTCAAAATGTTTATCAGCTCCATGTGTCCACTTAAATTTTCTTTTGTCTCCTCTCATAGTCTCAGTCATAGCATTACAAATTGAACTAAAATTCCTAATGAACTTTTGGTGAAAACTTACCAAACCATGAAATGATCTTACCTCACTAGAATTCTCAGGTGTAGGTCAATTCAAAATAGCATCAACCTTTTCAGGATCCATCTTCAAACCATCAATTGAAATCACAAATCCCAAATACACAATCTCCTCTTGCATGAATGAACACTTTTTTAGATTAATCAGTAACTTTTCTTCTTTCAATCTCTGCAATACTTGTTCAACATGCAACAAATTCTCTTCTCTGGTCTTACTAAATATCTAAATATCATCTAGGTATACAATCACAAATTTACCCAAAAATTTCTTTAAAACTTCATTCATAAATCTCGTAAAAGTACTTGGTGCATTAGTTAAACCAAAAGGCATAACCAACCACTCATAAAAACCTTCTTTTATCTTAAAATAAGTCTTCCACTCATCACCTTCTCTAATTCTGATCTGATGATATCTAGTTTTCAAATCAATTTTGGTAAAATACTTTGCTTCAATCAAACTATCCATTATGTCATCCATTCACAGTATAGGAAACCTATATTTCACTGTTATTTTGTTGATTGCTTTGGAATCCATACACATTCTCCATTCTCTAGTCTTCTTAGGTGCCAATACATTTGGTACTTCACAAGGACTCAAACTTTCTTAGATCAAACCTTTCTGCAATAATTCTTGAATCTGTTCAATTCTTGATTCTCAGTAGGTGTCAACTGATGTGGTGCCTTATTCAGTAAACTAGCTCTAGGGATTAGATCCATGCAATGATCAATGCTTCTCTTCAGTGGCAAACCATCGGGTACATTATTAGAAATGATCTCTCTATACTCGGGGAGTAACTTATCAATCTCTTCAGGTATGTTATCCTCTATTTTCTTACTCAGTTTTTTAGGAATCACAATAAAACATACATCATTATTCTTCAAATCCTTAAAAAACTTTCTTCCTTCCATCAAGAAAACTTTTGTAGATGTACAAACACTATTGACAGTTTCTTAAATTAAAGATAACAAGATATGTCTTCTCCCATCAGCCCAAATAGTATACTTATGCAATCTCCCATCATATATAGCATTAATATCATATTGCCAAAGTCTACCCAACAAAATATGACAACAATCCAGAGGCATGATATCACATAAAAACTTATCATAGTATTTTCCAATTTTCAAATTCACATAGCACTATTCACTTACCAAGAGTGTATGCTCATCCTTGATCCATGAAATTTGATAGGGCTTCGGGTGTTCCAACCTTTTCAATTGCAATTTTGTAACCATTTCCTTAGATGCCAAGTTCTCTGAGCTTCCACTATCAATTATTACCTTCCACACTTCATTAGAAACTCTACATCTGGTCTCAAAATTTTTTTTCCTTATCAGATCTTCCTTATTACTTTCACTCCAAATTTCTCTCCTTACCATCAAGTTCTTTTCCTTCTCAGGTTCATTCAGTGACTCTTCTTGCACCAAAGCATTTCTACTGCTACCAACCTTCTTTCTTGCATGTGTACATTCAAATTATATATTTCCTTCTCCACAAATGTAACAAGTTCCTCGAAAACCACCTCTATTATAACCACCTCGGTAGTTATAGCCTCTTCCTCCAGATGAACTTTCACCTTTCCGCTCGGTCTTGCCTTTATCCAGATTTGTCTTTTCTGGTTCAGATCTACTATTTTCACCATAAGATCTACCTCTTCCTCTAAGAAATCTACCACCTCTACCTCTCTTTTTTTTCTCATGTCTTTTGTTCAATTTATCCTCAGTTTTCAAGGAAAACTGATAAGCTTCCTCAATTTTTTCCAATTTAACCAACCTAATTTCCTCTTGGATGGAAACTTTCAATCCATTCAGGTACCTAGAAATTCTTTCCACATTATCTTCATCACGTCGAGATCTGATATCTAATCTATAGAATTCCTAAGTATAATCTTTTACCGAGCTATCTTTCTGCCTTAAACTTTGCATTTTCCTAACTAGGTTAATTTGATAATCACAAGGTAAAAAATTTCCTTTCAACTTATTCGCCATCTTATTCCATACCTTAATTTTTTCTTTACCTTTCCCCTTTCTATCCAATTGTAGATTTTCCCACCACAAGGATGCATGACTCTTCAACTTTTTTCTTGCAATTTTCACCTTCTTCTCCTCGGGGACATTTTCATATTCAAAGTAATTTTCCATCTCGGTGATCTAGTCCACCACTTCATCTGAATCCAATTTCCCACTATACTCAAGAGGATTAAAATGTGGTGTAGACTTCAAATTTTTCAAAGCCTTCGACAATCTTTCCTCACCTTGATCCATCACCAGTGCAAGTTCTACATCAACTTGTTCTTCCTCAATTTCATCATCACTAACATGTTCAAGATGTCTTCCTCTTTGTTGGGCTGTCTCAATAGCTTCTAATCTAGTAGCAAGTTGTCTCAACATGTCTGCCAATCCTGGATCCGCATCTCACCTTCCATGAACCATCTTGAAACCCTCTACAATTTTAGATTAGATTGCAATCTTCTACCCCACAACAAATCAACTAGGAAATGACAAGAAGGAACCCTCAAACCTAGATTCAAAAACCTAGATCCAGATCTCACCTTAGCTCTGATACCACCTGACGCAAGGGAGGATGGGGAAAGGGGCCAAAGGTGCACCCTAACAAGATCCACCTTGCAGAGATTACATGCGAAAGTGACAACACACAAGCGAGAGAGAGAGAGAGAATGTAGATCAACTTCTTATTATTTCATCAAATATATTCATACATGTTGGGTGATAAGGCCTTCCCGATTAGGGCCAGATATTACAATTCTAGTACAACATTCCTCCAATATGTGAGGATTCAGAAACTATCTCCCATCTTCTAATTTCTATCTCCTAAAACTGATGTCCTAAAACTACAACCAAAGATTACAATATATACAAGAGGCTACCAAGCAAGTCGGCCTTCAGATCCACCATTAACGGAAGGAACAACCAGATCTAGGTCCACACGCTTCCCAATGATATATACTAGCATTAAATCCACTACCAAAATTAATTGCACAAGTCAACCTCAACAGAAAACAAAAACAAACAACTCAGTAAGCAAGGAAAACTGAGTGCCATGCAAGGATAACTGAGCACCATGCAAGGATAATCAAGCGCTAGGGAATTAACCGACCAACTTGGTTAACAAAGGAAACTGAGAAACTACCAAGCCAACTCAGTCAAAGCAGGAACTAAGCAACATAAAACACTTAAACTTGTTTTTTTGGTGACACAAGATTGCCAAGGACCTAAGATGCTCCTGCATCAACAAGAATGATACCCTTATGTTGTTCATAAAGGGAATTTCGACCACGAGGAAAATAAAGGTAGGAAATAAGACTTAGGGAAAATTAAAAAGGTTGGCCAGACATAAAATAAAACCTAAGGATAAACATGGCCTCCTTTAACAATTAAAAGACCCTCAACTTATTAAGTAAAAAAGAAATATCAAATTAGAACAAAATTAGGGTTTTGCACAAAAAGGACTAACAAATGGAAAAACCCTAAGCCTTGAAGAACTTACAGAGAGAAAGATTAACTATACAAGGTCAAAAATTTTACTTAGGAAAATAATGTTTGCAAGGATCATTTTGAAGTGCTATCAATTTCTAAGGATAAATCTATATTCATCAAACTTGATATGGCTAAAGCCTATGATAGAATTTAGTGGTACTTTTTGCAAAAAAATCTCGTTGTCTAGGGCTTTAGTTTAAAGTAGATTAGTTGGACTATGAGTTGTGTTACTTCTTCATCCTTCTTTTTTATTCTAAATAGGGAGACTTATAATTTATTTGGATCATCTACAAATCTTTTTCAAGGGGATCATCTTTCTCCTTGTTTATTTATTTTTAATGCTTGAGGGTCTTGGAAGATTTATTAAGTCTCAAGTTCCCTAGGACCTGATTCATGGTTGGATTTGCGGCAATGCATTACCTAAGCTTTATCATTTTCAAATTGTGGATGATACTTCTCTTATGGGGATTGTTGATATTCATGAAGTTGAGTCCTTTAGGTGAAATTTGGATATGTATTTGGTTTCTTTAGGTTAGAAAGTCAATGAGCATAAATCCTCAATCTATTTTTTCAATACTATGAAGCATATGTAGAGGAGGATTGCAAACATATTGAGGTGTCAAATTGGATCTCTTCCCCTACTTTATCTGGGTAGTCCTATTATTTTTTGTAGGCAAAATAGGCTATTTTGGGTAGACTTTCTTGATAAGTTGCATCAAAAGGTAAAAAATTGGGCTCATTAGTATCTTTCTACTTTTGCTCAAGTGACTCTTCTTTAATCAGTGATTTGGGATCTTCCTATTTATATAAGTTTGGTTCAAGTGTCTCATGTGTATTTTTTTTAAGGAATTTGATGCCCTCTCGTACCAGTTTATTTAGAGTGGTAATTAGAATTCTAAATAGATCCTAATTAAGTGGGAATATGTATTCCAAAGGAGGGGGTCTTGGCCTTCGTTCTACTATCTTGAGTGTGTAGGCTCTTGCACCCAAGTTATATTAGCATTGGTGTACCATTTTGAATCATCTTTGGGCCTGCATTTTCACAAATGAGTATTTATAATGAGTTGACTATTTAGATATTTCTTAGTATCCTTTAGAGGGCAAGGGTTCTATGGTTTGGAACACTCTGAAAACTAGAGATCATTTGGTTAAGAGGGGATTTTTTGGATCTGCAATAGGGACTCTAAGGCTCTCTTTTGGATATATTCTTAGGATAGAAATCCATTTCTTCTTTCCATGTATCCACATCCATATCCCCTTTTAGGTTATTTTATAGTAAGCGAGTGGGATAAGGTTGTGTGTTATAATATTATTCAGGATTTAATTTTGGTTGTTGGTTATAGATAGAAGGATTATTTTGATTGTCCAATAGGTGGTTTAGAAAGGGATTAGAATGAGATGACTTATATTATAGCTTCTCAGAAGTGTAGTGCCTTAGTGGGATTGGATTTTTCCTAGCCTAGGGCAGTGATTTGTCTAGTAAATGGGTGGTCCCACAATAGTGTGTCCCACTTTTTTAGACATGATGATTTTTGCTGAAATAACACATTTTTAATAAAATATGATGATTTAAGCCTTGAGAGGTTCCATTTGAAGGAATTAATTACAAATGGTTAGCTCAAAGCTTCTTAGATTACAAAAACATTGATATAACATCTATACTCATCATTCATACCTACAATGGAGTCTCTTTCACACCTATTAAAATGCTGACAAAAAATCACTTCGACTTTATGTTTTGGCAGATCAAATGAATCCATTTGAAAAACCTATCTATGTAGTATGATTCTATTTGGAACAATTTTTCTAATGAATATAATTTTAATACATATTAAGTTCATTATCACTTTTAAATATTACTTTAACTAAACATAGGTTGTTTGGTCATTCAACAACCTGTCTCTTCAAGACTTTGGGAAAAATAGTAAATTACAAAAAAAAAATATGAAAAATATGTAGGAAAAGAGTATTTGTGTTACCTTTCTATAAAAAAATAAAGAAAAAATGAATTTCGATATACACAAATCAAGTTAGAGCGATCCAAGTGACCTTATGTCTAAATTACAGTTACTGTTACTTTAGAACTTAATAAACTATGAAATATTGATCCAAAATGAATGAAACCAATTTCATCCTTTATATATTGAAGTTAAAAATATAATCTTGAAATAATTACATCATTATCATATTTTTTAAAAAAAATTATGTTGATCCAAGTGACAGTAACTCCTTAAAAACATAATTTTTCACACAAACCACTTTTTGAAGGAGAAGGAAAAATGAATTTAAAAGAATTTTTTTTAAAAAAATATATATTTAGAAACTAAAAAGAAAATTCTAAAAGACTCTATTTTACATCATCTTCAAATTCCTAATATTTTTGCGGCAACAAGTGTTCGAAAGTGAAGTTTTTTCTTAGAATTTTGATCTATGTGTCAAAGTTGGCCAAAAAGTGGGACACACTATTGTGGGACCACCCAAATACTTTGTTTCTATAGGTTTATTAGATCTTATAATTTTTTGGAGCTATTTATTAACCTTGGTGGAAATAGGTTTGGAATAAATTTTCCTAGTGCAAATGCAATTTTTTCATGTGGATGGTGGTTCACAAACAATGTCGTACCTTGGATAATTTATGGAAGTAGGGATTTCAAGGCCCCTCAATTTGTGTTTTAATAATGATGATTTTGTTTCTCATCTTTTTTTAGTGGTCCTTTTCCAAGGATATCAAGCACTTTTGGTGGATTCACTTGGAGTGGACCAGTCTCAATGTCAACAACAATAAAAATAATAATACCAACTTCTTCTCTACTATCGGTTAGTTTGCAGAGGATAGATTGTCGATGGTTTGTGTAGTTAATGGGTATTCTTCTTATCCAATTGAAATCAAGCCATATGAATCACCCAGCCTATGCAAGAGACGGAGATATCATCATCACACATTGATGGAAACAATACCCATCTATTGCATCTCCTTTATATAGACTTTTGTTACACTCTCTTTGATGTTCTTAGTGCAACTGAAATCATCAAAATATTAGCAACAACCCCTTGAATAAATGCATAAAAATATTAACGATTTGTAATAAAAATAGGCAAATGAATATTAAGAATGCTACCCTGGTCTAAAGGATGTTAAATAATATAGTAGATAAATTTTTGCTCATCTCTTAAAATGGAGAAATTCACAAACAACAAGTATATATAATTATTTATTTGATATTAACACCTTATGTTTCTATTTTTTTCTATTTTAAAGAATATGTTTTTTCCCATATATATTTTTAAGAGGTTTTTTCATGGGGAGAACTTCAAATTGATTTTTATTGAGAGAGGCTTAATAAAATGAGAAAAAAAGTCAATTTCATAAAAAGGATTTTTTTTATTTTTTATCTTTCATTTATTGGGTAAGCATTTTCTTGGTGAAAGTTAAAATTTCCTAAAATAATTTAGTAATCTTTTATTCTAGATGTCGTGTGTCTTTCACAAATATTTTATTTCAAATTCTTTCATCATGGTTGCTCTAAATTTTCAATATTAAGTTTAATTATTGTAGGAGGGGATAAGATGGAGATAATGAGAGAGGAGTAAAGAGATAGGGAAAGGGAGATTGGGAAAAGAAGAGTGAAAGAGGGGGGAAGGGAGGGATGAAAAGAGTGAGAGAGGGTGAAGAGATAAGGGGAAAGGGAGAGGGGTAAGGGATAAGAAGAAAGAGGGAGAGGGGGGCGAGGGGGAAATGAATAGAAAAAATAGAGAGAGGAGGGGAAGGAGAGAAGAGAGGGTAAGAGATGGGTAAATAGAGAGGAGGGAAGGTTGAGGGGAGAAATGGAAGGAGACTCTCTCTCTCTCTCTCTCTCTGACACTATATTCCTATCTCTTATTATCTTTATCTCTCCCACTACCTCCCTTTATCAAGTTAAAATGGACACAACTTAAAATGGAGACTCTATCTCACCTATATCTCTCCCTATCTAGGCATGTCACATCTTTTCCCTTCTATGGTGCAGGAGCACCAAGGTCAAGGGAAAAGCCATGGAAGTACACCAGGGTCACTGGAAGACATTGGATGGATTTGATGACACACATGACCTTGAGAGGTCATTTGTTAGGAATAGTCCCAAGAGATAAATCAGAGGGGGGGTGAATCAGTTATCTACAAGATTCAATTCTTTATCCAATTAAGTATACTTAAACATAAAGTATAAACACAATGAAAGAACACTTGAACACAACACCAATATTTTGGTTACGGGGAAACCCAAATAGGTAAAAACCCCGGTGGGATTTGATACCCACTAATATTCTATACTAGTGTATAATGATCCTTGTTAGAAGAGCCTTTACCCTGTTAGGAGTAGCTTTACAATATATTAAGTATAGTAGACCTGGTCAAGGTTCGGACCCTGTTAGGAGTCTTTTACAATTGTCCCTATTAGGGGAGAGGATGCACTGTCCGAGAACTCACTGCTCAAATGGGTGAAGGCTATAACCTTCTGAATAATAGATACACACTATATCTAGATCTTGGTGAACTACACTTTGACATGTTGTCTGGATCAGTTCCAATGAATAGCACAAGTACTTTACTTGGTCACATAGACCTTCTTCTGATGGCTCAACACTTCGCACACTCTGCTCTGCTCTACTTCATCAACCATGAACCACACATCAGCAATCACAAATGACTACCTATAAATATCTTTCCTCCAAATGATATAATCAAGTTGGCCTATTAGAACCACCTTGAAATCATATTAGAGAAACCATAATAAACTCCAACAAACATTCTGTCAACTCTACTATGCACGCAACTCATTCTGGGACCTGTCTAATAAAATAATTGTAGACGCACGCTACATACTGTCAGCTCTACCAAAACAATTAGAACTTTCTCTGTAAGCTGAATTAAATCATGCACTCTTAATCGAACATCAATAATACTTCTCCAAGCTTCACTCCAAGGGCGCATACCCTCAAGATAGGCACAACTCAAGAACTAATAAAATCTTTGTCGACTCTTCTGAACAAACATAGGAAACTTCTACTGGAAAATAGTGACTGCATAACTTCACTTGCGTTCATCACCAGAATATGCATCCATAACTAAGACATCACTAATATGTCTTCAACATATATCCAAGCGTGCAAGGCTCCATGATAACTATACAAACAACTATACACAGAACATTGTCTGTTACTCTGTCAGGAACACTGCTGACACCAGTGGCTATATAACTGTATGTACTAACAGTTAACCTCTGTGCCCATGATACCATGCTGATATCACATCCATGCTACATATACAAAAGGCTTACTATATAAGACTTCCACATGTGCTACTTTCCATATCTTGTCATCAATGACAAACATACAATACTGGCCTACTAGCAAATCTCCAACAATCTCCTCCTTTGGCATTGATGGCAACATGTGGAATGAAAAACCACCACCAACCCAAATGAACATTTCTTTTATAACATTCTCCATTTCCTCTTCAAAACTCCCCCAAAGATGAATCCTCCATCTGTTGCAATATTTTCTAATATTCTCCATTTCCTCAACTGTACTACTATCATAACTAAATGTTTCTCCCCCTTAGTATATTACTCCTATTTTTACTTCTATTTTTCATGACTCTATATATACTCTCCCTTTGACATCAATGGAAAAGGGCATCATTCATTTTAAGCACCAGTACTACTCCTGAGGTAGAGTAGTCAACCTTCCACTAGTCTGAGAGGACTGATGCCTTTCCTTCTTTCTTCTAAGTAGAAACAAGGAAGGGAATGACTCCCAACTTCTCCCTGAGATACTCAAAAGTATCCTTAGGCAAGGGCTTTGTGAATATATCTACCAATTGATCTTTAGTACTCACATAGTCCAACTTGACTTCTTTCTTTGCTACTTTCTCTCTTAGGAAGTGATATTTGATCTCAATGTGCTTTGTCTTTGCATGCATCACAGGGTTTTTTGACATATTGATAGTGCTAGTGTTATCACAGTGATAACAATAGGATAATCAATCTGAATTCCAAAATCCTTTATCATTTTCTTGATCCAAACAATTGTAGAACAATTCAAGGCTGTTGCAACATACTCCACTTCTGTTGTTGATTGAGAAATACAATTTTGTTTCTTGCTTGTCCAAGTGACAAGTCTATCTCCAAGAAACACTGCTCCACCTAAAGTATTCTTTCTGTCATCAACACATCCTGCCCAATCTGCATCAGTGTACACATGAAGCTCAACATTTTCTGAATTATGATACCATAGACCATAATCTATAGTGCCCTAAAAGTATCTAAATATTCTCTTTACTACCATGAGGTGACTTTGTTTAGGTTTTGCTACAAATCTTCCAACTATGCCAACTGCATTTGAAATATTAGGTCTAGTCTAAGTAAGATATATGAGTTTACCAATCATAGACTTATACAATGTTATATCTACTGCTGGTGAGTCATCTTCTTTTGTAAGCTTGCATCCAGTGATCATAGGCATTCCTACTGGCTTGCAATCATCCATCTTGAATTTCTTCAATATCTCTTTCACATACTTTGATTAATTTTTGAAAATCCATTTTTCTGTCTGCTGCACATTTAGTCCCAAAAAGTACTTGATAGGACCAATCATACTCATCTCAAACTCATTTTGCATTTCTTTGGCAAATTCAGCACTAATTTTGTCATTACCTCCAAAGATAATGTCATCAACAAATATAGCTACAAGAAGTAAACCTTCAGATGTCTCTCTAATGAATAGACTACAATCTATTGCTCCTTTCTTGAATCCAATCTATGTTAAGTATCTATCTAGTCTCTCATACCATGCTCTAAGGGCTTGCTTAAGTTCATAAAGGGCTTTCTTCAATCTGCATACCATATCAGGTCTGTTTGATAAGGTAAATCCTTTAGGCTGCTCAATGTATACTTCTTCTTTCAGGTCTCCATTCAAGAATGCTGATTTGACATCCATCTGATAAACTTTGAAGTTTTTGATTGTAGCATAAGCTAAAAATAACTTAATAGCTTCTAATTTACTCATAGGTGCAAATGTGTTTGAATAATCAATGTCTTCTCTTTGTGCATATCCTTTACATACTAATCTTGCTTTGTTTCTTACTATTGTACTATCTTCATTCATCTTGTTTCTAAATATCCACTTTGTTCCAATCACATTTTTATCACTAGGTCTTGGGACCAGTTCCCAAGTGTCATTCTTAACAATCTGATCAAGTTCTTCTTTCATAGAATCATGCCAATCTGAATTATTACATGCATCTTCAACACTTAAAGGTTCAATCTAAGATAGTAAACATACCACTTCATTGCTAGTTGAGTTATTTGCTTGTGATCTTGTTAAGACTTTGCCTCTTTGATATCCAATGATGTCTGCCTTGGAATGATTTCTTGATGTAAACTTTGGAACTTTAGATGATGTTGATTCATCATTCTTAGGAGTATTTTTTTCACTTGTCTTAGGGTCATTTAATAACACATCAATACTGTCAAACATTTCTTCAATAACTGCCTCACTAGTGGAGGGTCTAGGTTCTTCTTTAATCATGGGTGAGTAATCATGATATTTTTCTTGAATCATAAACTTTTCATCAATATTTACATTGGCACTTTCAATGATATTTTTCAACCTTAAATTGAAACATCTATGAGCTTTACTTTTAGTAGAGTAACCAATAAAAATACCTTCATCACTTCTTGCATCAAACTTGCCTACTGCTTCATCCCTCTTGATGTAGCACTTGCTTCCAAAGATTCTGAAGTATTCTACTGTGGGAACATTACCAAACCATAGCTCATAAGGTGTTTTGTCAGTGCCAAGCCTTAACTGAATTCTATTGATTGTATAGACTGTTGTATTGACCGTATCTCTCCAATAGGTGTGGGAAACCTTTCCTTCTATCATAATGGTGCGAGTTGTATCACGAATTATCCTATTCCTTCTCTCTGCGATTCCATTTTTCTGAGGGGTTCTAGGTGCACTTAACTATCTCTTTATTCTATTTTCTTCGTAATACTCATAAAATCTGTCAGAGGTGAATTCACCTCCTCTATCTGATCTCAAACATTTTATCTTTAATCCAAATTCATTCTCAACCTTAGCTTTGAATATTTTGAACTTCTCAAAAGCTTCTGACTTATCTTTTAAGAATGCAACCCACATCATCCTAGTATAATCATCAACAAACAAAATGAAATACCTTTCACCATAGTATGATCTTGTTTGAGTTGGACCACACAAGATTGTATGAATCAGATCCAACTTGTTCTCTGCTAAATTCTGCTTGCTCCTGAATGAATTTCTCACATGCTTCCCCATCACACATTCCCTGCTTATAGTATCAACTGACTTTGCTATGCTAGGGAGATTTCTTACTGCCTTTACATTGCTTATCTTTACTATGTTATCAAAATTGATATGACATAGTCTTTTATGCCACAATCAACTGTCATCAACTTTAGCAAAAAAACAACTTGCTTCTGAATTGAGTTGAAAAATGTTACCTCTTGTGTTTGTGCCTGATGTAATCATAACACCATCTTTGTTGTTAATGATGCATTTGTCATCTTTGAACTCCAATTGATAGCCTTTTCCAAGTAACTGTCCAACACTGAGAAGGTTATGTTTCAAACCATCAACATAAACAACATCATCAGTACTATTCTTTCCATCCAAAGTGATGGCTCCTCTACCAAGTATAGGTTTAGGAGTGTTGTCTCCAAATCTAACCATACCTCCATTGTATTTGTCCAAATGAACAAACCTGCCTTTATCACCTATCATGTGATGTGAACAACCACTGTCTATGACCCAGTCTATCCTTATATCTACCTAGGAAATCAATGCTAGCTCTTGATTTACTTTATCATCTTTAGGAACTAACTTACTATTCATTTTTTATACAATAGCAATGAATCCAATTTCTTCTTCATCAGATTCTTCATCTGAAACTCCATCTCCAGCATAGTAGCATTCCTTAGAATACTTAGGCTTGTAATCCTTTTTGAACTTTCTAGCTCTAGTGGGACACTTAGATGCAAAGTGACCAATATTATTACATGAAAAGCACTTAAATGGTAATTGACCTTCATATTTTCTTTTTCCTTTCTTTTCTCTTTTGGAAACCATAGCAATAAAATCATCTACTGTTTTATCTTCATCATCATCATCAAAATTACCAGAAGTGTTTGCAGATTTCTTACCATGAATTGTTGCTTTGAAAGCTATTTCACTCTTTCGTTCTGTCTTCAATCTTGAAATCTCAAAAGTTGAGATCTTGCTGATCAAGGTCTCTCTCTTGAAATTTGATGTAAGCTGCATCTGATGTTTTCTTCAGGTAGCATCTCTAATGCATTGTATCTTTTCTTTCATGTCTTTCTATGCACATCCCTTTCTTATTTGTCTCCTTCAAATGTGTCTTCAAGGTGCTTCCATATTTTATGGGTTGTATCTACCTTTTTTACTTCTAAAAATTCACCATCAGATAGGGCATTGATAAGGGCTTCTTTAGCAATAGCATTATGATGAAACAATTCCTTTTGTATGTCAATAGCATCATCTTTTGCAAGGTCTTCTAATGTAGGAATCTTGGTTGCTTTGATGGTTACATTAAAAACTTCAAAAGAAATGCACTACAAATGGGTTACCATCTTGTTCTTCCAATCAAGATAATTCTCTCCATCGAACTTAGAACTTTCTTTCCTGAAGTACGCCATCTGATCAACCTCAAGCTATTAAAATTTCTCACCGAGGCACTTGGCTCTGATACCAATTGTTAGGAATAGTCCCAAGAGATAATTGAGAGGGGGGGTGAATCAGTTATCTACAAGATTCAATTCTTTATCCAATTAAGTATACTTAAACATAAAGCATAAACACAATGAAAGAACACTTGAACACAACACCAATATTTTGGTTACAAGGAAACCCAAATAGGTAAAAACCCTGGTGGGACTTGATACCCACTAATATTTTGTACTAGTGTATAATGATCTTTGTTAGAAGATCCTTTACCCTGTTAGGAGTATCTTTACAATATATTAAGTACAGTAGACCTAGTTAAGGGTCGGACCCTATTAGGAGTCTTTTACAATTGTCCCTGTTAGGGGAGAGGATGCATTGTCTAAGAGCTCACTACTCAAATGGGCGAAGGCTACAAACTTCTAAATAATAGATACACACTATATCTAGATCTTGGTGAATTGCACTTTGACCTGTTGTCTAGATTAGTTCCAATGAATAGCACAAGTACTTTACTTGGTCACATAGACCTTCTTCTGATGGCTCAACACTTCGCACACTCTTCTCTACTCTGCTTCATCAACCATGAACCACACATCAGCAATCACAAATGACTGCCTATAAATATCTTTCCTCCAAATGATATAATCAAGTCAACCTATTAGAACCACCTTGAAATCATATTAGAGAAACCATAATAAACTCCAACAAACATTTTGTTAGCTCAACTATGCACACAACTCATTCTGGGACATGTCTAATAAAATAATTGTAGACGCACGCTACACACTGTCGGCTCTACCAAAATAGCTAGAACTTTCTCTGTAAGTTGAATTAACTCATGCGCTCTTAACCGAACATCAATAATACTTCTCCAAGCTTAACTCCAAGGGCACATACCCTCAAGATAGGTGCAACTCAAGAACCAATAAAATCTCTATCGGCTCTTCTGAACAAACATAAGAAATTGCTACAGGTGAATAGACACTTCATAACTTCACTTGCGTTCATCACCAAACTATGCATCCATAACTAAGACATCACTAAAATGTCTTCAACATATATCCAATCACGTAAGGCACCATGATAACTGTATGGACAACCATACATAGAACACTATCTGTTACTCTCTCAGGAACACTATTGACACCAGCAGCTATATAATTGTATGTACTAATAGTTAACCTATGCACCCATGATATCATGTCCGTGCTACATATATAGAAGGCTTACTATATAAGACTTCCATGCATGCTACTTTCCATATGTTGTCATCAATGACAAATATACAGTCAGTACAGGCTTGCTGGCAAATCTCCAACATCATTTGCATTGTAATAAGACCTTAATGGTCATTTAATTGTATTTTAAATATGGTTTTGATTATTTTGTATTGAGATCAAACATGTAAGCCATAAATGGCATTTGTAAGAGCTAAGTGTACCTAGGGGTCACTAGGGGTGATTACATTGATCCTAGGTTATTTGAATTGAGAAAGTGACCTATAAAGGTCCAAATGGATGTAAAATGGCCACCGGAGCCACAAAAATGATGTAAATGTGCATGAAGTGCAAAAATGTGGAATTTGCCTATATTGGAAAAATAGGCCTTGAAGGCTTGTGTAAGGGTTTTAAGAAAGGTTTAAGGCTTTAGAGTAGTATGAGACTCCTAAAATCCTTTGGAAAGGTTAAATAAAGGAAAAATGGTAAAGAGTTGTCGAGTTGACAACTAGGTTGTCAACTAGACAACAAATCTAAACATATAACTAATGTGTAACAGTCATCCAAACTGACTATAACCGGTTTCAAGAAGTTGGCCAAATTTGGTAGAGGTTATTAGATGGGTTTGAGCATGATTTTGAGTAGAAAAGAGTTAGGGAGAGATAGGTAGGTGTGAGGTAATGAAGAGAACAATGTAAAACTCATTTTGTTCAATGAAAATGTAAATTATTTGTAAAATCTTTGTCTCTACCCATGAGGACACGGTATTGATTCTTGTGTTCTTTAATTCTTATTTCATGGAAAATATGATTGAAATGGAATATGATATGAAGATTATTCATTCATTGTGTGTTTTGAATAAGTTTTATGAAGTTTTAAAGGAGTTTAATACCTTTTATGCATAATTGTTCCTGAACAGTGAGCAAGGGTAACAATTATTTATTTTGAGATAATATTGTATTAGTGAAGATCCCTCACTACCTTGGATGGTATGGGATGTAAAGAGGAATTATTTGATGTGTTGAATTATTTACATGAAGTTTATTTGCAGGGATGAGCAGGGTCATGAAGAGAAGATCCCTGATTGCATGGAGTTGTTGATCCAAGGGTCACTTGTCCTTGGACTAGTCAAGGTCTGATGTATTTGTCCATATGAGGACTATATTTTATGGCATAGAAGGCCATAATATGCTGAATAAATGGTTTCTAAAACATTATTTTCATTGGGAAGTGATTGCACGGGTCACTTTGGGAAAATCCTTGTTGTGAAGGCCTCAAATAGAGGGTTTTGAGGTTTGGGTATTCATACATGTTGGATCATCTTACAAAGTGGAAAATCCTTGGGTTGGGATCATTTTTAAACTCTTTTTAGGTTTAAGGGATTTTGGGAGTGTGTGGAATGAGCACTTTCTTTGTAATGGGAGGCCTAATGGGGGCTAATAAGCAGAGCACCATTCATTGTTCGGGTAGATGGTCCAAAGAAGTTGTAGTTTTTTTGGGGGTATGTTATGTAACTACAAAAAGGGTATTTATATATGTAATTTTTTTCCCTAGTGTTTTGGGAAAGTTTTGTGCAAAACTCGTAAAACTAGTCTGGCAGGGCTATAAGGAGAATGAGCTTAATTTGGTGACTGGTTTGGGTTTTAAGGGTTGAAGAACTTTCTTGGATGAATAAATCGATTAGAAGAGGGACATGAATTTTTTTCTAATAGTTTAGAGAGGGTGATGGTATCACAAATCAGTTGTGCACTTTGATTGGGTTAAGTTGGCATTGGATCAAAGAGGATGATCCTACAGAAGGCCTAGTTGGTCTTGTGTGAAGAATAGAAGTTTAGTCCCTCAAACTTGTAGATCAAGTCTACCATTCCCACTTTTCATTAAATTGGTATCAGATCCTAGGAGCATCCTAGGCTAAGAGGAAAAAGAAGTCTTTTTAGGTCACTTGTACACTGGTTCCTTTGTTGAAACCTTGGAGTGCCCATTTTCCTCCTTGTGTATCCCAGAGTTGAAATGTGTATTAGAGGTGTCAAAAGGATTCTTGAGGAGTGTGAAGATGTACCTAACTAATTCTAAGAGAGATTTATATAAATCTGTCATAGGGTACATGGATGAAGGGAGAAGAATAGACCAAGCAAAGAAGAAAAGAGAAGAAGCCAAGAGGAAGCAAGAAGAAGAGAAATGGAGAAGTCTTAAAGAGGCTTTGGATAGAAGTCAGAAGAAGTGGGAGTGGATAGCCTCACTCCCTGAACAAGCAGTGGATGATGAAGAGAAAGAAGCACAATAGATAGCACTTAAGGATGTGGATGAACCTTGTGACAAGAATGTTCCTAAATCTGATTTAGATACATTAGAGGAGGTTGTTGATGAATGTAGCATGGAATCAAGTCTTGAGAGGCTTGAATGTGATGAAAAGTTTTAGGTTGGGGGAGTATCGTGTCCTTTAATGATGAAAGGATATGGTGAGTAGCAGGATAACATGGTTAAAGGGGCAGCCAAGATGATTTGGCAGTTGTTGATAGGCCTAGGTGAAGGGCATGGTGAAGATCAACAAGTGGAGGTAGTAGGTGAGGAAGGACCTAACTGTGGGGTCATTGGTGAGGCTGAGAAGGTTCCCATGGATGTTGGAAAAGATATGAAATTCCTAGAAGAGAGGCATGACATCCTAGATAGATTGGTCTCTATGAGAAGAGACTTGAGATTTGAAGAAAAAGGAGAATTGCAAGGAGTGACAGTGGTCTCATGGAATGAGACTAAGGATAAAATGAAGAAGGATGATCAAAATGTGGTCTATATTTTTCCCATGCGAGGCAAACTAAAAAAGAAGAGGCAAGGTTACATTATGGAGCAACACTATGCAAGGATGGCATGGATCCTTGGTGTTGATTTTTTCAAACCAAGGGTGAAGATCAAATTTATTTACTGACATGTTTGTGTTTGTAGGGTTTCCAAGAGGACTTGGAAATTTTTCAAGTTGAGGAGTATGGTGCAAGAGCACCAAGGTCAAGGGTAAAACCATAGAAGTACATTAGGGTCACTGGAAGACCTTGGAAGGATTTGATGACACACATGACCTTGAGAGGTCATTGGCATTATAGTAAGACCTTAATGGTCATTTAATTGTATTTTAAATATGGTTTTGATCACTTTGTATTAAGATCAAACATGTAATCCATAAATGGCATTTGTAAGGGCTAAGTGTACCTAGGGGTCACTAGGGGTGATTAGATTGATCCTAGGTTATTTACATTGGGGTAATGACCTATAAAGGTCCAAATGGATGTAAAATGGCCACTAGAGCCACAAAAATTATGTAAATGCACATGAAGTGCAAAAATGTGGAATTTGCTTATATTGGCAAAATAGGCCTTGAAGGCTTGTGTAAGGGTTTTAAGAAAGGTTTAAGGCTTTAGAGTAGGATGAGACTCCTAAAATCCTTTTGAAAGGTTAAATAAAGGAAAAATGGTAAAGAGTTGTCGAGTTGACAACTAGACAACAAATCTAAATAGATAACTAATGTGCAACAATCATCCAAACTGACTATAACCTATTTCAAGAAGTTGGTCGGCTTTGGTAGAGGTTATTAGATGGGTTTGAGCATGAGTTTTAGTAGAGAAAACTTAGGAAAAGATAGGTAGGTGTGAGGGAATGAAGAGAACAATGTAAAACTCATTTTGTTCAATGAAAATGTAAAAAATTTGTAAAATCCTTGTCTCTACATGTGAGGACACAATCCTAATTCTTATGTTCTTGAATTCTTCTTTCATGTAAAATGTGATTCAAATGGAATAGGCTATGAATATTAGGCATTCCTTGTTTGTTTTGAATAAGTTTTATGAAGTTTTAAAGGTGTTTAATCCCTACTATGTGTGACTGTTCCTGAACAATGAGCAAGGGTAACAGATATTTATTTTGAGATAATAGTGTATTGGTGAAGATCCCTCACTACCTTGGATGGTAGGGGATGTAAAGAGGAAATATTTGATGTGTTGAATGCTTTCCATTAATTTTATGTTAGGAATGGGAACACTGAGAGGGGGGGGGGGGTGAATCAGTGTTCACTTAATTCAATCTTTTGCTTTACTCTTTAAACTTAACTTGAATGCTTAAGTACTTAAATGAACATTAACATAAACAAGAAACATGAACTCAACACATAACACCAATATGGTTACGGGGAAACCCAAATAGGTAAAAACTTTGGTGGGAATTGACACCCACTAATAATCTATACTAGTATCTTATGATCCTTGTTAGAAGATCCTTAACCCTGTTAGGAGTTTTCTTTACAATACTTTTAGTACAGTGACCTTGTCAAGGGTCAGACCCTGTCAAGAGTCTTTTACAATAACCCTATTAGGGGTGTGGACACATTGTCCTAGAGCTCACTGCTCAAGTGGTGAAGGCTACAACCTTTTGATCTCAAATACACACTATATCTGCTGGATGAACTAGCGTTGTGACACTGCTTGTCAGATTAGTTCCTTTGATGTGCTGATTCTTTGACCTCTTGCAAAGCTCTAATACATCTTAATATCTCTTTGCATACTTTTTCTCTACTTATCTCAACTCTATATCAACTTTCATACTTATTACAATGGGCGCATATCATATTTATATGCGCTTATCAAAACAATTAACTAGGTCAGCCTATAACCGATTACATACAACACTTCCAATTGAATTGGCTCAAGCGTGTTTACATACAAACATAATTACATGTCTACAACCTAGATACAATAGGTGCATAGCCTTTACAAAACAATTTTATCATCGCTAAACAAATTACCAACAGTCGGTTGCATACATTGTTCTGTTCTGGCATTCACTGTCTGTGTAACTTCAACTATCTGTATCTTTGTCATACTGAATCTTCTGATCATGTACTCTTAGGCTAAGCATTAATATACTCTTACCATCTTATCTTCTAGGGCACATACCATAACTTGGTCATACGCACATAGGTTTATGCTCTGATCTACTAGTGCTCTGTTAACTGTCCAATCTTTTGTACTTAGCCAAATACTGATCTTCTAATGATGTGCGCTGACTCCAAAACACTATATGACTTTTTTTCCATAATTACAAAACTATATCTAGTCATATATGATACTATAGTCAACTTACCAACAATCTCCCCCTTTTTCATTGATGGCAACAAAGGAATATGGCATAGTTACTAACTGTACACAAAACTCTTTATCATACTCTAACTTATATCTCCCTTATACTTTTTACTATATATCTTCTTTACATATATGACTCCATATTCTATACATTACTCCCCCTTTGACATTAATGAGAAAGATATTCCAAAAACTATATCTACAAGTACTTACAATGTTAAGACATCCCGATATGTTGTCTACAACTTTTGGATCTCTTGTTTCTAGAATGTAATCAGTGCATTGACAGTTTGGAGATGGGCGCATAAGGCATATGTCAGCTTCTCCATCTTCTCCAAATTTGTGCTAGGACCTTGATCATATGTCACCATGGGGGCATCAATCTCCTTGATATTCTAATTAAGCACATCTAGGGAGGGCGCAAGAGCATTCCTTAGCTATGTTTTCCTTGCCCTTATCTTGGACATCTCCTTCTCATCATTTTATATTTTATCTATCTATCCCTGGTACACATTGTTGCAAATGTTCACATCAATGGATGGATCTTCTACTGATTTCCTTATTCTATCAATCATAGCTTTTGCCTCTTGGATCTTCTTGTATAGATCAGTAGTCAACTTGTCCTGGTTCATGCAGTCAGCAATAAGCTTCCTGCCCTTTGCTGCAAACTCCTTCAAAGATGCTTGACCAATCTTTAGAGAACTTAGGTCAAGTGCAAAGTTGCTAACCAATTCATTTATCCTCTTCTTTGTATACTTCTCTTCTGCCACTTGAGATGCAGACTCTTCCAAGATAGAGAATTTAGTCTTGAAGGCTGTAAGGATGTTGCTAACATCATCAACTGTATTAACCTTAGAAACTTTCTTTTTTGAAAGTAATAAACTATTCAGAATGTTGACTGATTCAACAAATAAGGGGTTTCTCATAACTTCTTTTTCTTTTTCTTTCTCCATGGCTAAGACACTGATCTTGATCAGGTCTTCTTCTCTCTAAGAATCCAAATTGGTGGTGTCTAGTGTCAATCTTGTCAACAATGATGCTCAGGGTAATGGAGTGATAGGAGTGCTATCCACCATTTCTTGCTTAACTCTTATTGTCATTTCAACAAATGGCTTGTCTTTTGGTTCACTTATCTTTACCTCTTCTTCTCCTTTCTTTTCTTGTATCTTTTCTTCCTCTTTTTATGTTTCTTTTTCTTTTTCTATTTCTTTTTCTTCTTCTTTTTGTGTTTCTTTTTCTTCTTTTTCTATCTCTTTTTCTTCTTCTTGTTGTAACTTGGGTGAATTGTCACCACATAGAATTTCAGCTTCTTGTGTGCTCACAAAAGCTTCTTCAAAATTGTCCAAGTCTTTATCTGTAGCTGCCATGACTATCTCTACATTATTAATGATGATAGTGTTATCTTTTGGTGTCTCTGTCATGGGCGCAGACTTTTCTACCTATGCAAGAGTTTCAACTGTAGGTGTTGAATCCTAAGGACCTGTAAATGGTATATTTGTGGTCTCTGACTCCTTGGCTACCTTTGTGGGTACTTGAGCTGTGGGTGCAGTAGGTGGGTACATGTGTTTGTTCATGAAAACCTTCTCAAAGGCTTTCTCTATCTCTTTGGCTGTCAACTCAAAATTCTTGTCCATTATGTGTAATGTTCTTAGCTTTGTTTGTAGATGTGGCTTTACCAAATCTAGAAATAGTGATTTCTCTTCTAGGGAACACATCGGTAGACTTTCATCTAGAATCTTCTCTCTTATCCTAAGATCTTCTTCAATAGCTTGTTTATGAAAGGATTCTAAGATGTTACAAACATTGTCTGGAATGACTATTTTTAGTTCCAAGACTATCTTTTTGAACTTGATCATATGTTTTATGATCATGCCATGAATCTCTGACTTGTCAATTTCATTGTATTTGTCATAAAACTTTCCTATCTGATCCAATCTTCCTTCATCAACAATCCTTGTACTCAGTACTTTAAGACTAGGTCTGAAACCTACCTCTTGAGGTGCTTGAGTATTCTTCCTGCTTCTTGTTGTTCATGAGGATGGATGACTTGTGCTAATTTATTTCTTCCTCTTAGGCATTTCCTTATACTTAGGAGGAGCTGTAAGATCAATGGTTCATGTGGGCGTAGGAGGGTCAACATCATATTTTTCATGTTTATCCTTAGGATCTTCAGATTTCTCAATCTTGACCTTCTTTAACTTAGGATCGTCTTCCTTTGCTTCTACTACTAATGCGCTCTCAATTCCCAAAGTAATCTTTTCTTGTCTTTCTTTGTCAAGGTCTGCTTGAGTTACTCCATGAATTCTGAGGATCTCAAAAGTAACCTTAGCTACTTTTCTTTTAGTTGTTGCGTTGTTCAAAATAGAATCAACTTCTCTTGTTTTCTCTTCATAACTCCCCCATCTTTTTTCATTAGGGTCCTTAGGGGCTGATAGTAATTCTTGTGCATATGCTTCTAGGACTTGTTCATCAACCTCATATCCAAGTGGATGGATCCACTTTGTTGTTGGTTCCACTTCTTCCATACAAGTTGTATCAATTTCTACCATGAAACAAATAGTGCCTTTGTATTTTTCAACAATGCTTTCTAGAATCATGTATCTCATCTACATTCTAATTCTGAATATCTTCAATTCCATTGTCATGTAGTCCTTTAGTGTACTCTTAGTAGTTTCCTTAAAGGATATATGTGGCATTGTAGGTATACTCTTGTCCAAATACAAATCTGACACCTTTCCAAGAATGTGGAAGTACATGTATATGATCAAAGACCGAAACCTGAATATTTTGGTCTTGTCATGTTTAATGGCTTTAATGTTGTCTATCAGTTGTGCGCGCAGGATCTCGCATAGATTAAACTCTCCATTTTCTCTCACAAGTCTTATTGTTGCAAGAATTGTGGCTGCTGACACACTGCTCACTCTACTGGTGTGTTGAAACCTATACCCTAGTATCATAGACATCAATTTGATGTCTTTTTCCTCTATAGGCTCTATAGTCATTCTATGCCTATCACTTCTTGATTTGCATGTTTTCTCAACAAGTTTTCTCACATCCTTGACTGTTGCAAGAACGATGCCTTTCTTAGAGAGACATGTCATCTCATGAATTAGGTCTCATGTAATCCTTACTGGAACTTCACCTATCCATAATAGGTCATCATGAATTCTACTAAGCAATATCTTTATCCACTCGAACTCATAAAACTCATATGTTGTAGCATATTCAACTATGGGATGGTTCTCTAACTATGCAAACTCATCAAGGAAGGTTTTGTCTGGTTTCATCATGGTCTCAATGTGTGCTCTAATTCTGTCAAGACCTACTGGCTCCTTCTTACAGTATATGTATGCATGGATGTCTTCGACATGCATAACACCCATAGGGGTTCGGGAGAATGCTCCCTCTAAATCATCTAGGGTAGATTTGAAGGGGTGCCTCTTGAAAATGTATCTCTTCTTCTCTGCAACATCAAACACAACAGGAATAGCCATAACTTACTTGTTTTATCACTTTGATTAGGTTTCCAAGAACTTTTGAATCATCGCGACAGATTAGGGCTTCTACAACCAATCAAACACACTTCTTTGCTGGTGAATCAATCTACAATCCTTCACAATCAACTGCTAGGGCTTATGTGCTCTTCAATCACTCAAAATTAAATGCAATGTGTAAGTCTTTGTGTACTTTAAAGTGAAATTTCCATCATTAATGCTAGCCGTGTAAACCAGACTTTCATAAAAAATCTCCAACTTTCATTCTGTAATCAATCAGGTAGTGCATTCTTGCACATGTCATTACATAATCTCCAAAAGGTTAAATCCAAAGGCATGTACTTTGAAGGTGAGTATACCGGCCGTGCAGGGGTTTAGAGCTAAATTATCTCCCCCTATGACCCTGAGGGCCATTTATCCAGATGTAGAGGGTGCATCCACTATGGATGCATCCAATACATACTCATCAATCTTATCCTTCTTTGTCTTTGACCAAATCAAGCTCATATCTTTTGAAGCTTTCACAAACTTGACTTCTCCTTTGGTATCCAGTATTGATTCTTCTGGCTTTTTAGGGCTTTCCTGACTTTGCATCCTTGATCTACAAAACTTTGAGATGTGTCCAGCCTTGTTACAGGAGTGAAAAATAACTGGAGGCCTTAAATTCCTCAACGCATTGACATGGGTTACCATTTTACACTGTCTAGCTGAGTGACCATTATAGTTACAAATCTGACATGTAATACTCTGAGAACTTCTTGCATTTGGTTGATTCTGATTTCTTTGATTATGCTGAGTCTTGTTCTTTTGAATTGTTTTACAATTCATAGCTCTATGACCAAATTTATTGCTACTGGCTTGTGCTCATCTTTGGATGGTTCAACATGTTCTTTAGTTTGATTTTTAGTCTTCTTAGTATCAATAGTGTCTTTTGGTGCTTTCATTCTTGCTAGCATATTGTCAATCTGATTATGTGCTTCATTGAATCCAATGTCGTTGGTATCTCCTTTAATCTTCTGAGCATATAACTAAGATTCTATTAGATCCTTGCTTGTGTGTAATTTATCAATGTGATTCTTTACTTCTTTCAATTTAGATTCCAAGCTTTCTTTGTTGTTTCTTAGTTCCAAGATTTCCATGTTTTCTTGCCTCAATTCTTCATTCAGATGAAGATTCTCTTTGATCTGTTCATCATAGACTTCCTAATTATTAGTTAGCTTGTCATCCAACTCTTCAATCTAATCTTTCAGAGATGTGTTCTCTTAAATTATTGTTTTCACCATTATCCCTAAATCACTAGTAGAAGATTCTTTTAAATCTTTTCTTAGTCTTTTGATGACTGCTTGAGCATCATTGACTTTTTCTTTTAGTTCTTCAATTTCCTTTTTAGATCTATCCAGGTCTTCAAGAGTAGCTTCAAGATTTCTTTTTAGATGTTTCATTTCTATCTTGTCCATGATCTCCTCAAGTGGTTAAACTTCTTTGCTGAGGACCAGAGCTCTGATACCAATTGTTAGGAATGGGAACACTGAGAGGGGGGGGTGAATCTATGTTCACTTAATTCAACCTTTTTCTTTACTCTTTAAACTTAACTTGAATGCTTAAGTACTAAAATGAACATTAACATAAACAAGAAACATGAACTCAACACATAACACTGATATGGTTACGGGGAAACCCAAATAGGTAAAAACCCCGGTGGGAATTGACACCCACTAATAATTTGTACTAGTGTCTTATGATCCTTGTTAGAAGATCCTTAACCCTGTTAGGAGTTGTATTTACAATAATTTTAGTACAGTGACCTTGTTAAGGGTTAGACCCTATTAGGAGTCTTTTACAATAACCCTATTAGGGGTGTGGACACACTTTCCTAGAGCTCACTACTCAAGTGGTGAAGGCTACAACCTTTTGATCTCAAATACACACTATATCTGTTAGATGAACTTGCGTTGTGACACTACTTTTCAGATCAGTTCCTTTGATGCGCTGATGCTTTGACCTCTTGAAAAGCTCTAATACATCTTAATAGATCTTCACATACTTTTTCTCTGCTTATCTCAACTCTATATCAACTTTCATACTTATTACAATGGGTGCATCTCATATTTATATTCGCTTATCAAAATAATTAACTAGGTCGGCCTATAACCAATTATATACAACGCTTCAAATTGAATTGGCTCAAGCATTTTTACATACAAACATAATTACATGTCTACAACCTAAATACAATAGGTGCACAGCCTTTACAAAACAATTTTATCATCGCTAAATAAATTACCAACAATCGACTGCATACACTGTTTTGTTCTGGCATTCACTGTTTGTGTAACTTCAATTGTCAATATCTTTGTCATACTGAATATTTTGATCATTCTCTCTTAGAGTAAGCATGAATATACTCTTACCATCTTATCTTGTAGGGCACATACCATAACTTGGTCATACGCACGTGTTTTGATGCTCTGATCTACTGGTGCTCTGTTAACTATCCAGTCTTTTGTACTTAGCCAAATATTGATCTTCTGATGATGTGCGCGGACTCCAAAACACTATATGACTTTTTTTCCATAATGAAAACACTATATCTAGTCATATACGATAGTATAGTCAACTTTCCAACAATTTATTTTCAGGGATGATCAAGGTCATGAAGAGAAGATCCCCGATTGCATGGAGTTGTTGATCGAAGGGTCACTTGTCCTTGAACTAGTCAAGGTGTGAAGTATTCATCCATATGAGGACTATATTTTATGGAATATAAGGCCATAATATGTTGAATAAATGGTGTGTAAACCATTATATTTTTTGGGAAGTGATTGAGGGGTCACTTTAGGAAAACCCTTGTTGTGAAGACCTTAAATAGAAGGTTTTGAGGTTTGGGTATTCATACTTGTTGGATCATCTTAAAAAGTGGAAAATCCTTTAGTTGGGATAATTTTTAAACTCTTTTTAGGTTTAAGGGAGTTTGGGAGTGTGTGGAATGAACACTTTCTTTGTAATGGGAGGCCTAATGGGGGGCTAATAAGCAGAGCACCAATCATTGTTCGGGTAGATGGTCCAAAGAAGTTATAGTTAGTTTTGGGGTATGTTATGTAACTCCAAAAAGGGTATCTAGATATGTAATTTTTGTCCCTAGTGTTTTGGGAAAGTTTTGTGTAAAATGCAGAAAACTAGTCTGGTAGGGCTGCAAGGAGAATGAGCCTAATTTGGTGACTAGTTTGGGTTTTGAGGGTTGAAGAACTTTCTTGGATGAATCCATTGATTATAAGAGGGACATGAAGTTTTTTATAATGGTTTAGAGAGGGTGGTGGCATCATAATAGTTGTGCACTCTGATTGGGTGAAGTTGGTATTGGATCAAAGAGGATGATCCTAGAGAAGGTCTAGTTGGTCTTGTGTGAAGAATAGAAATTGAGTCTCTCAAACTTTTAGATCAAGTCCACCATTCCAACCTCTACATCACTCTATCTTGTCTCTCTTGAGGTCTCTCACTCTCTACATGTTTACCTCTCCTCCATCTCTTCTTACTCCTCTATTTGTTCTTTTCTCTATCTCTCTCTCTCTATGCTAAGATTGATGGCATAATTGATAGGAAGAGAAAATAAAGTGGTAGGGAGATGAGGGATAGAGTGAGAGAGGAAGAGATATAGTGGTAAGGAGATGGGAAAAAGAGGGAGAGAGTGAGAGAGGGGAAAGGGAGCTTAGAAGAAAGAGAGAGAGAGAGTGGTAGGGTGATGGGAAAGAGAAGGAGAGTTGTGGAGGAGAGTGAGAGAGTGAGAGAGGTGGGAACCCATATCCCTAACTCTCCCCTAATATTCCTACCTCTCTCTCTCTTTTTCTAAACTCTAAACCCTAAACCCTATAAAAAATTTATAAACCCTAAATCCCCTCTTTCATTTTGTATCTCTCCCTCTTTCTCTTCTCTCCCTCTTCCCCACCTCTCTCCCCATATTTCACTCTATCTCTATCTCCCCCATCTCCCTAACTCTCTCTCTCACTTCCTCTCTTCCTCTCTTCCTCTCTTTCACTCAACCTCAAACTCTATAACCATAAGCCCTAAATCTTAAATCCATTCTCTGTTTTCTCCTCTCTTTCCCTCTCTCTCACTCTCTCCATATTTACCTTACCTCCCTCCTCCCTCTCCCTCTCTCTCCCTCATCTCCCTACCACACACATGACTCTCTTTCCTCCAAGCTCCTTCTCCCCTCTCTCTTTCCCCCTCTCTCACTTTGTCCATCTCTACCCCATCTCGTTACCACTCTCTATCTTCCTCCCCTATCTCACTCTCCCTCATCTCTCTACAACTTGTACTATTGATCTTGGCATAGAGAATGGAGAGAGAGAGAGAGAGAGAGAGAGATAATGGTTAGGTTTAGTACTTTTATTAGGGTTATGATTAGGTTTTAGGTTTTAGTGTTAGAATTACAATTAAGGTTAGGGTTTTCATTAGGGTTAGGGTAAGGATTAGGGGTAATATTAGGATTATGGTTAGGACAATAAATAGGGTTAGGATGAGGATTATGATTAGAGTAAGGTCCTACATTATGGTTAGGTTATCTCAAATTAGAGGACTATTTACAACATGCTATGAGAGACATTTGATATTAGTGTGTGATTGTAGTCCACAACAACTTGATTTATGATGAAGATACATAAACATGTTATGTTATCTAACATTTCAACATGGGCACCCTTCGTCAATATCTCAAGCATACTTGATGCCTTCATTAGTTATAATAATTAAAATTCACATCGATACAAAAGGTATGAAAAAAAAGTGCATGTAACCAAGATAGAAACAATGCATTGCAAGATAAAAATACTACATTCACAATAAGTCTATAAAACATATTATCTATGCACATACATTGAACTAATAAATATTAGTTGCACAACTAGGTACTTAATTTGTTCTATTTTTTTTTTTTATGAGTTTTAATGTTTTATTTACGGTTTATCTTACATGAAACATGTAACAAGAATGCAAACACATCATTTTTCTTTATTGGATGTGTTGTTCATTATACATTTGTGGGTGGTGCCAAACAAAGATTTTTTGTGTAATTTGGATATACAATAAAATGTTATTGAGGTGCACACATCTCTTTTACATAGAGATCAAGAGCATGCCATAAGGAGAATAAAAAAGTATAATATGATAATTATAGCAAAGACATGGAGGATGAAGCATTATAGGTAATCTATAAAAGTTCCCTTTATATATATGCACTCAAATTCATCCCAATAGGGTAATCTAAGAGTTATAGTAAGGGACAACCTTACAACTTAGCTACCAATTGATCATCAACGGTTCTAAATTCTCTAGTATTGGTATTGTAATGTATCATACATATAAGAACTAAAAATTTACAATGAATAAGACTTGGGATCTTATCTACATAATCTAGGCCAATTAAAAAAAATTAGAGAGAGAAGGGGGTAGGGGAGATAGATAAAAAGAGAGGTTAAAGGGAGGAATAAACCTAGATATGAAAGGGAGGGATAAGATGAGAGACCAAATAACAAAGAGAGATAGAGGAGTACAAATAGATATAGGAAGAGGTAGACATGGAGGAAGTGAGAGACCTATGGAGATACAAGATAGAAAGGAAGAGAGGTGAGATACCTAGAGGGGGCGAGAGAGATAAGATTGGGTTTTGAGGAAAGGAAAGACATAGAGGGATAGCAGAAGAAAGAGAATGAGAGACATAGATATATTATAGAGAAGAGAGAGGGAGAGGGAGTAGAACTTACTAATACTTATACGAGATAAGCTCCTTGTTTATTGATATACAAATTTTATCAACCTTTGTGCTATATTGAAAGGTTATGAAATAAATTTAGATTCTACTTGTTTATCTTATTATCCTAGACTTATTCCTCATATACTCCTAACACTTCTCATTTCCCAACTTTTCTTTCTCTAATTTTCTCTAAAAAACCATTCAAAAAAGAACACTTTTATAAACAAATTCATTAAGACAGCCAAAATAAACCATAAATAGAATTGGAAAATATCTACATTATTCTTGACCTAGTCTATCTAATACTATATTCATAAGAAAAAAATCTAATCAATATTTTACTAAGTTATACTAGTTACCCTTGTCCATGATGAAATAATTGAGAAAGGCTAATTTTGTCACTCTCCCACTTGTGTAAATGTTAGAGACTTTGATTTCCCTACCTTGTTAATTTTTTTTAATAACACCGTGTGCCTTTATATCCTATTGAGTGTTGTATAAGATTAAAGAACACAATCTAGGATTTAATAGATGCTATTGTGATTCATGTGGAAGGTTCTAACAATAAAAGAAAAAATCTATGACTCGTCATGATTAGAACTTGCATATTAAAAAATAAAATTTACATAACATAATTAGAGAAATAATATATATCATATCCCTTCCATCTCTAGGTTAGGATCTTAGTAGAACAAAGATAATATTTTCTTAGTCTAGGGCTTGTCATATGGCTAGGGAGAAGGTTAGGATTAGGATTAGGTTTAAGATTATGGTAGGGGTTATGGTATAAGATCATGGTTTAAAATTTTGTTAGGATTGGGGTTTACACCATGCTTAGAGTAATTTGGGTTTTGGTTACAGTTAGGATAAGGGCTAGGATCATGATCAATATTAAAACTATGATGATGGTAACCCTAAGCCTAAAACTCTATAACCACAATCTCTAAACCCTATTTGTTCTCCTTTTCATCCTCTCTCTCTCTCTCTCTCTCTCTCTCTCTCTACCCTAAACCCTATAACCATAAGCCCTAAACCTTAAATCATTTCTCCCTTCCCCTTCTCTCTTTCCTCCTCTCTCACTCTCTTCTTATTTCCCTTCTCTCCCTCTTTCCCACCTCACTCTCTCACTCTCCTCCACATCTCTCCTTCTCTTTCCCATCACCCTGCTACACACTCTCTCTTTCCTCCAAGCTCCATTTCCCCTCTCTCACTCTCTCCCTCTTTTTCCCATCTCCCTACCACTCTCTCTCTTCCTCTCTCACTCTATCCCTCCCTACCACTTTATTTTCTCTCCCTATCAAGTATGCCATCAATGTTGGCAAGAGAGAGAGAGAGAGAGAGAGAGAGAGAGAGAGAGAGAGAGAGAGGTAAACATGTAGAGAGTGAGAGACCTCAAGAGAGACAAGATAGAGGGGAAGAGAGGTGACATGTCTAGATAGGGAGAGACAGAGGTGAGATAGAGTCTCCATTTGAGGGTGTGTCCATTTGAACTCGATAGAGGGAGGTAGCGGGAGAGATAAAGATAATAAGAAATAGGAATATAGTGTCAGAGAGAGAGAGAGACTCAGAATTCTTTGTATTTATAAATATGCCACTATTTAGCCTTGCCTTACTCAAAAGTCCCCTTCTATATAATGTAATGTCCCTTGTCAGAATATCAGAAGAATTACTCTAATGTTTTCACTTTTACGCTATTCAATCTTATAGCCTAAACTACATGATAGAGGATATGATTGATATGTCTTGCCACTTTTGATTTAATTATAATGTTCCTCCTTTCACTAACTTGGGAAATGGGAACTATTCCCTAAATTGTAATTGAACTATGTAAGGGAGAGTGATATATTTATGGTATGTACAATGATTATGTATATGTAAAAGACAATTGATATGATATGCCCTATGTGAGTTGATTCTTACTACATCTGATAATATGATTATACAACTGAAATGAATGGTATTTCTTATAGCAACGAGAATTTCTTAATATGATTTCTCAACCTGAAATGTGTGCATTAATGACACCTTTATACTTGTTCTTTTCTGACTTGTAACCATAACTTTACACCCCTGATGATGGTTTCATTTAAAGTGCCTGCAATGTCTCCCAAGAATGAATAAACAAATACAATGTCGATGATCTCAAATAGGTGAAAGAGGAATTCAACTCTATTCTCCTATTGAGATGATGAGTCATGTCTTCAAAATATGATCAAGATAGATATTAAATATTGTAACCACTAATTATTGTATTTAATGAGGGGCTAGTTCCCACAATGCTAGCTCTCCACCCACAATGTTTTTGCAACTATTTGGGCTTGGAAACTAATATTTGCTATATATATCTCTTTTCCATACATTGAAAATACTAAATCAATAACTGATCACCTTGAATTGTTCAAAATTTCATAGCCTGTTGAATGTATCTGTCATGACACTCTCGATACACATGCAGAAACATCTGATGCACGAAAGACATCACTTTCTAATCTGCTAATGTTCGATGGCACCAATATTCATTGAACAGATCGTATATGTTCCTACAGAAGCGACTAGACCGTATGGCATAAAAAGGCAGATGGAAGTGTTGTTGTTTTCTAATCGCTAACTGACTGTTCTAAGTATTCCAACTGCTGACTGGATCCATATATTTTTCTCTGATTCAATATCCCTTTCTCCATGGATCTCTCACTTTATATTTCTGAAGGAGAACGGGTAGTTCCATATTGTTGTTTTCTAATCGCTAACTGACTGTTCTAAGTATTCCAACTGCTGACTGGATCCATATTTTTTCTCTGATTCAATATCCCTTTCTCTATGGATCTCTTACTTTATATTTCTGAAGGAGAACGGGTAGTTTCATATTGTTGCCATTATATGTAGGCCTAAAAATATATGGTTGGTATCGTGGACTATAAAAGAATCTTACCTTACCTTACCTTACATCATTACAGAAAAGGCACCCTTCCCGTAGTGCCACTCTTCCAATCAACCTCGTTAATGAATTAGAGTTTGTTAAGTGTGGACTTATATATACTATAGCTTGTCTCATCATAATATGTTTATTAATATTATCACTTTATCTATTTATTTATTTATGTATATCTTAATTATTATTTATTCATTTAATATTTTAATTTTATTGTTAATTATTATAATAACTTTTTAGTACATGGTTAATAATATATTATTATATATTGATAATTATTATTATTATATTGGTAAATATTATATTATTATTAACTTATATTATCAATTGATAATATATTATTATTTTTTATATATTGTTAATTATTATTATATAATATTGATAATGGATTATATTATATTATTTTTATTTGTTCACTAATTTATTTTTAAATTTTATTATTAAATTCTATTTTAGAAATGAGGACTTACAATAAACCAATATGTTACTCATCACCCTAAAACCTATACCGTAAGCCCAAAACCCTAAACCTTATAACCATAAATATGTTCTACCTTTCTCCCTTTTCCACTCTTTCATCATTGTCTATGTCAGCACTGTAAATAAATTACCTTTTTAAAGTAAAAGAAAATAAAATCTTGTCAGAAAATACAATGTTGTTTTGGACCTGCACTAAAATATACATTTTGAGTGGGCATGGAATAAGTCTATATCACCATTAAAAATAAAATAATTTCGATACCACGATGAAATAAATCACAAACTAAAGTAATTCAGTCATGGGTAAGTGCACCAAGATGTTGGTCAATTAAATGGCCACATGCCCCCAAAAAAATGAAATTTTTCATAACGTACTCGGGTTGTGAAAAATTCAAAATCACTCTTGGCTTGGTGTTACCGAGCTTTTAAAAACCCATTAAAAATGGTTAAAGTTTCTCATAACCCGTACGGGTTATGAAAAAATTTATATGTTTTTGTGGGTCGTGGTTTGAGCCATTTTTAATGCCCAAAAATGTCCAAATAGAAAAAAAAATCCAAATTACCTCAGAACCCAAGCGTGTTCTATTTTTCATAACATTTTTTTGGCATTTATATCAATTCAAACCATGCCACTACGTCGAAGAGGTAAGATTTTTTTCCATCGTTTTTGTTTTGCATTTTGATTAAAGTAGGGTTTTTTAATTGATTTAAGCTTTTTTTTTTAATTTGATGTCAGATTCTACAAACAATCCTAAAAATGAAAGGGACAACAAAGAACTCCTCCTACACAACCAACACAAGAAAACCCCACAAAAATTGCACAACCACATTCACAAAACCCTCATGATGTTGCTCCACAACCACAAAACCCTCAAGACACTACTCCATAACCACAAAACCCTAAAAATATTGCTCATGAACAACCACCACCCCAAAACCCTCTACCTCCTCCATTAGATCATGTACAAGCCACACAAGATGATCTTATTAATCGCCTAATATAAAACACTGCCCAAATATGTATATTAGCGAATGGGTTAAGGTCCTCTACTTAAGAGCACCACTCATCCCTCATGACAACCCTAGAAACTATGGCCAATAGTGCAAATGAGGTATCTAGACATGTTACAAAATAGGGTTCATGAAGGGATAGATGTCGTGCATTTTATGCGGATGGGTTGTCATATGATCAAGTGAAAAGAAAGGGCATACTTAAAGATGACATATGCACTCTTTTCACCAATCCTAGTACTAATAACACCCTACTTATTGATACAATATAATTTCCTATACATTGGTGTGTTCATGCTAGGATGAAAGAAGCTTTTTGGGATAGGTGGTATATGTTCTTTGACCAACCACCTTGTAATAATTGGGAGGGGACTCTATATTTTTTGAGAAAGTTGTATTGTAATTTTATCCTTGGCGAGAAGCTGAATTAATTTGACATTCAATAGTTTCAGGGTAGAGTGAGAGGTTCTACGTAGGATAGACCTATGGCCCATAGGGTGGTACAATCATAGCATCAGATGCGTACAACTCCTAAAGCCATGGTTCATGTCACTATCCCAATATCCTTGAAGGAGTCTATGGAGTTACAAACTGTTCAGGAAGTTTTATCATTGAATGATGTCATTGTTTATCATGGGACACAATTGGTCAAAGCAAAGGATGTACTAGCACCTATGGCACCTCCTTCATCAGTAGCACCTCCTTCATCTGCATCACCTAATGCATCATTTGGCACGGTCCAACCCATTCAGCATATGTAAGCCACATGCCAGGATTTATGTTCTGGTGTAGACATTGATGCAAATGAGGATGGTTTGACATCTCATTCATGTACATATTGCAGGAGTAGATGCTATGCTTCCAATCTAGAGGATATGGCCCTCATCGACGACCTAATGAGTATGTTTTTATGTCATGATTACACACAGGTGTGTTTAATTTTGTTTATGACATATTATCAATAAAGTGACTAAATGTTATAAAAAGAAATAAATTTTAATTTTTAGAACAATTTAAAGTGACGCATAAATAAAATGCATTGCAGGGTGTAGCAAGTGGTGGGAGTACACATACTTTTTAGTTGAATCTGTTGGCAAGTTGGCTATACTAATGGATATGACTTAATATAGTGTTGTCATTATGGCAACAAAGTCATATAGCAGTTTGGAGTTAGCGCACTTGATGAGAAGATCAGAAATTGGTTAAGTGTTGAAGAATGGATAGTGTACAGAGTTCCTTTAGCTCAGAGCATCAGCGCATGTGCGTATGACCAAGTTATGGTGTGTGCCCTAGAAGTTAAGTTGGTTAGACTATATTCATGCTTAGTCTATGAGCACATAATCAGATATGCAAGGATGTGAAAGATACAATCAGTTGAAGTTGCACAGCCAGTGTGTGCTAGTGAAGAATAGAGTAAGTAGCTGACAGTTATCATTTTGAGTTGCGACTATATTCTAATGATGTAAGGGCTATGCACCTATTGTAATTAGGTTGTTGACATGTATATATGTTTGATTTTAAACATGCTTAAGCCAATTCATTTGGAAGTGTTGTATGTAATAGGTTTAAGGGCCGACTTAGTTGTTTATTTTGTATGCGCATATAAATATGAGATGTGCCCATTGTATTTAGTATGGAAGTTGATAGAGAGTTGTGTTAAGCAGAGAAAAATTATGTGAAGAACCAGTAAGATGTATTAGAGCTTTGCAAGAGGTCAAAGCATCAGTGCATCAAAGGAACTGGTCTGACAAGCAGTGTCACAGTGATAGTTCATCCAACAGATATAGTGTGTATCTGAGATCAGAAGGTTGTAGCCTTCACCACTTGAATAGTGAGCTCTAGGATAGTGCATCCTCTCCCCTAACAAGGACTATTGTAAAAGACTCCTAACAGGGTTCGACCCTTAACAAGGTCTACTATACTTAATGCATTGTAAAGAAACTCCTAACAGGGTTAAGGATCTTCTGACAAGGATCACAAAACACTAGTGCAGAATATTAGTGGGTGTCAATTCCCACTGGGGTTTTTACTTATTTGGGTTTCCCCGTAACCATATTGGTGTCATGTGTTGATTTCATGTTTCATGTTTATGTGAATGTTTATTTCAGTTCTTAAGCATTCAAGTTCAGTTTAAAGATTAAAGTAAAAAGATAAAATACAGTGAACATTGATTCACCCCCCCCCCCCCCCCTTTCAGTGTTCCCATTCCTAACAATTGGTATCAGAGCTTTGATCCTCAGCAAAGAAGTTTAACCACTTGAGGAGATCATGGAAAAAGCAGAAATGAAACATCTGAAAAGGAATCTCGAAGCTGCTCTTGAAGACCTGAACAAGTCTGAAAGAGAAACTGAAGAACTAAGGGATAAACTCAATGATGCTCAATTATTCATCAAAATGCTAAGGAAAGATTTGAAAGAATCCTCTTCTAGTGATCTAGGGACAATGGTCAAGAAGCTAAATGAAGAAAATAAATCCTTAAAAGAACAACTTGAAGAGTTTGATGATAAGCTGACTAACAATCAAAGTCTATGATGAACAGGTCAAAGAGAACCTTCAACTGAATGAAGAATTGAGGCAAGAAAACATGGAAATCTTAGAACAAAGGAATAACAAAGAAAGCTTGGAGTCTGAATTGAAAGAAGCAAAGAATCATATTGACAAATTACACACCAGTTCTGATTTGATAGAATCTCAGGTGTATGCAAGAAGAGCCAAAGGAGACACTAGCTGTATTGGATATAATGAAGCACAAAATCAGATTGACAACATGCGAGCAAGAAAGGATACACAAAAAGACTCTACTGATACTGAGAAGACTGAAGATCAAACCAAAGATAATGGTGGACCACCTAAAAATGAGTGCAAGCAAGTAGAACGCACTTGTTTTGCATGTAACAAGAATGGACACATTGCAAGGAAATGTACAGAGGTAAGACCTTTTAATGGTTACTATTATTCATGCAATAAATTTGGTCATAGAGCTATGAATTACAAGACTAGTAAGAAGAATAGGATTCAGCATGATCAGAGAAATCAGAATCAAACAAATGTAAGAAGTTCTCAGAATGTTACATGTCAGATATGTAACTATAATGGTCACTCAGTGAGACAATGTAAAATGGTGACTCATGTCAATGCGTCAAGGAATATAAGACCACCAGTCATTTGTCACTCTTGTAACAAGGCTGGAAATATCTCAAAGTTCTGTAGATCAAGGACGCAAGGTTAGGAAAGCTCTAAAAAGGCTGAAGAACCAGTTTTGGATCCCGAAGGATAAGTTAAGTTTTTGAAAGCCTCAGAGGATGCGAGCTTGATTTGGATAGAAGAAAAGAAAGACAAAGTTGATGAGAATGTATTGGATGCATCCACAGTGGACGCACCCTCTACATCTGGATAAATGGCCCTCAGGGTCATAGGGGAGCTAATTTAGCTCTAGACCCCTGCATGGCTGGTATACTCACTCTCAGAGTATCCGCCTTTGAACTTAAGCTTTTGGAGTATAAAGGAACCTTCATGCAAGAGCGCACATACTGATTGTTAGCAGAACTCAAGTTGGAAATTTTTAAGTGACAGCCTGGTTTACGCGGCAAGCATTAATGGCAAAATTTTCACTTTAAGCACACATAAAGTTGTTTGATTACTCATTGCAATCGAATTCAGAGTGATTGAAGAGTGGAAAGAGCCTTAGAAGTTATTTTGAAGACTTGGAGATTGATCTATCAATGATTAGCAACACAATTGATCGATTGCAGAAACCCTAGCTCAACGTGCCAATTCAGAAGTCTTTGAATTATCTTAGTAAACACTTGGAAAGCGATAAATCAAGTAAGTGATGGCCACTCCCATAGTATTTGATGTTGTAGAAAAGAAAAGATATGTGTTTTAAAAACATCCATTTAATTCTACCCTAGATGAATTAGAGGGAGCATTCTCTCGCACGCCTATGGGCGTTATGCATGTGGAAGACATTAGGGCTTACATATACTATAAGAAGGAACCAGTAGGATTGGACAAGTTAAGGGCACACATGGAAACAATTTTAAAACCAGACAAAACCTTCCTAGATGAATATGTGAAGTGGAATGATCACCCCATAGTAGAGTATGCTACGGCATATGAATTCTATGAGATAGAATGGATTAAAATAATTTTGAGCAGAATTCATGATGACTTATTTTGGATAGGTGATGTACCAGTCAAAATTACTAGTGACCTAATATATGAGATGATAGGGCTCCCAAAGATAGGCGTCGTCCTTCTAGTAGGCAAGGATGTCAGGAAAATTTTTGAGCAAACATGTAAGTCAAGGAGTGATAGGCGCGGGATGACAATTGAGCCTATTGAGCAAGTTGACATCAAATTTATGTCAATGATACTTGAATACAAGTTTCATCACACCAACAGGGTGAATAGTGTGTCTACAGGCCAATTCTAGCAGCCATTAGACTTGTGAAGGAAGATGGAGAGTTCAATCTGTGTGAGATTTTGTGTGCACAATTGATTGACAACATCAAGGTAATCAAGCATGACAAGACCAAGATATTCAGGTTTGGGTCTTTGATCATTTACATGTACCTACATATAGTTGGGAAAGTATCAGATTCATATTTGGACAAGTCCATTCCAACCATGCCACAGATATCTTACAAGGCAACCACTGAAAGTACTTTGAGAGATTACATAATGTTAGAATTGAAGACCTTCAGAGTCAAGATGCAAATGAGGTACAGAATCCCAGAAAACATAGTTGAGAAATACAAGGATACTATTTATTTTATGGTTGAAACAGATACAACATGCATGGAAGCAATTGTACCTAGAGAAAAGTGGATTCTGTAATACCCCAAAAATGGGCTATAGGTTCATTAACCTCTTACATCAACACATCGAACGAAATCGACATCAAAGTCCTAACCTAAGGCACATCTGAACATCATCAAATCCTAATTGATTATCATAAATTCTGCATCGAGGAATATTCCTAGCAATATTCCTATTTTATCTTAATTGTCTTTAATTTAATAGTTATTTGGCGATAAATCCAATTTATCCTAAAGTTTGATTAATTGAATATTCTAAATATTTAATTAATTAGATTTAATTATGCCACTTAATTATTTAATTGAAGTTAATTCTATTTATTCCTAAATTGTATTATTTAATTTTGACAATAAATCTAAAATCCTATGAATAATTGATTAAATTCTTATTTAATTAATTAAAGCAAGTTGTCAATTTTTAATAATATTGTTTTTGAATAAAAGTTTGAAAAATAATTGATTAACCCATAAATCAATTGTTTTATTTTTCAAAATCAATTAAGTTGGAAATAAATCACTTTATTATTAAATTAATTCATAAATAAATCATGCACAATCAAAAAAGCAGACAACTATCAATTATCAATTAAATCTAAACACTATTTTGAGTTGATCTCTGCTTTTGCATGATTTTGTGAATTAAAACTAAAAATTAACCTGAGTTATTTGAGTGATTTATGGCTTTCTTTTCATGCACCTTCAAAGCCCTGGATTTCTATAAATTAAGGCTTCAGCTCATCTCAAATCATCTCATAATTTTATGAGCTTACTCTACCAAAATCATCTACGAATTGCATAACTATTTTGAAGAATTGGAATTTGGAGAATCAAAGCTTATTGTGAATCCAAGCTATTGTGAGATCATTCGTGTTTTTGAGTATTGCATATCATTTAGAATTCATCTTAGATCAATTCATTGCATATCAATTTCATCTTAGATTCTAGATTCATATCAGTTTTCATCATTCTTATTGCATAGAAAATATATTTAAAAAAATAGATTAATTGCATTCATATTTTATATCAAGTTTTGCATTCAAACCCTTCATTTAGGTGTCGTCAAGGTCACTGATCTTGATAACAATCTGAGAACATCATACTCGCACCTATTAGAAGTCAGTAAATCACCTGGTTAGTTTAGCTTTCAATTCATTGCAGCTTTCATTTTTGCTAACCTCTAATGTTTTACTGAAGTGTTGTGTCTACAAATCAGGTACAAAATTCACACACACATTTTTGGTGCCCAATAGTGCATTTACATCCCATATCATTACCATTTGTTGCATTACATTACATCCAGTGCATAAGCATAAATCATACATACATCTTTTCATAATCCATTACATTTGCATAACATCCATACATATGAAAGAAATCATTGCATTGTATTGATCCATCACATCACATCGAGAACACAAGGGGAAGTTTGAACCCAACTGGCTAGGTCCCTTTGTAATCACTGCTACTTTTGGCTCTGGTGCCTACCAACTCTCAATGACTAAAGGAGAATAGCTCCAAGAACCAATCAATGTTCTCCATCTGAAGAAATTCTATGCCTAAGGCATTCAGTGTGTGGTAAAATGTCCTAAAAAAATCTTAAAATTTTGAAAAAGTCCTGAAAAAATGAACGTCTTGGTGAAAACTTAGCAATAGGCGCCTTGATGATTCACAAAAAAAATCAAAAAATATCAAAAGTACAAAAAAATTGAAAAAATGAAAAATACAAAAAAATGGGAAAAAGAAAAAGTGCCTTGGTGAAAACCTGGAAACAGGTGCCTTGGTAGCAAAAATAGAATCTCTGCCAAGATGGTGAAAACCTGGCAAACGGGTACCACTTGTTTCAAAATGCTCCATCTATCAGCGCAATCTTGGTATTTCCCAACTTTCAGTCTTTCTTTAGTTTGTACATATCTCCCGGTTTGTTTCCGCATTCCTGTTTTCAATAAGTCGGTCTGTACACCAATCAGCTCAAGTGTCAGTATCCTATCAATGTTAAAACTTGGGGGCAATCAATGTCATATCCTATGGCCTCCAATGTATCTGAGACGTGTCATATCTAGTCAGAGTCCTTTGAAGCTTCATTTGAGTCAGTCAGTCAGTCTTGTCTCTAGAAAGGATTTTGCATCTACAACAATGCAATCAAACATCAAACACAAACTGAAAACAATATGTGCTTTACATGTTTTTATCTCCTTGTATGTTTACTAATTTTCATTGAGATTTTTTCATATTGTGTCCCTTCGAGCTCTTCGATGATGTCCTTTACAGGATTTAGAGAGTGATGACTGGGGGCATAATCTTTTCTTTGTCTTCTACTTGTACGTGAAAATCTAACAACTTTAGAAATTCTGGATTGAAATGGTGTCCGTCTGTAAGAGCCTCTATCTTGAATTGGATGACCATGCGTACCTCGACCATTGATACCCAAAAAATTCAAGGAAGTTTGATCTAACTATTTTCTTTTTTGAGTGATTTATTTCTCCTATTATGAAATGCGATCTTACCTAAGGATGTGAACAATAAAGGGTCACTACAGGTAATTCACACTGGATTCAGAATGATCTCTTGACTATTTGATGTGTTTGTAATGCAAAGCATATTCAGGTCATCATGATGTTTATTTTTTGATGCTTATACAAATTGCTATATCAAAATGGACATGATATTCGGGTCATCCTGGCATTTGTGCCTTGGTGCTTATATCTAGTCCGACATTCTGAAAACAAAATCAATATTCATATATCTATGGTTTTCTAACTAATGGATGTTGTATTGATTCCTGTGCATACAAATTGGTATTCATATGTCTATGGTTTCATAGCTAGTGGGCATTGTATTGATTTATCCGGTTACCTAAAATTTCAATGATGATAACAAATCAACACATGATCAGTGACTAGGTCCTAGGTCTTAGGTTTCATTTCATTTTGCATGTCTACATGATCTCACAAATGTTTGGAAACACTTCAAAGCTTAAACAATTCTTCATATCAATTCTTCACATCTACCAAGAGTTGAGTCTCACTCAAAGGTCTCTTCACCGAACCACAAGCAATAACTCTCCTGGGTTAAACATCCTTTTGACATAAGACTGAGTACTTGTCTTCATCAAACTGCAAAAACATATCATGTGTATCACTACATTTATATCCCATATCATTACCATTTGTTGCATTACATTACATCCAGTGCATAAGCATAAATCATGCATACATCTTTTCATAATCCATTACATTTGCATAACATCCATACATATGAAAGAAATCATTGTATTACATTGATCCATACATACATTCTACACTACTCATAGCATAAGCATAACATGATATCATCATAAATCCAAACATGACAAGTACAAATGAAGTCATGACCCAAAATATTGATCTCATATATATCATCAACTCGAAATGTGTCAGGGGTGCACTACTGGCACAATATACAAAAGAATGAGCTCCTGAGAGCTATCAAAGTCAGAACAGTATATCAATGATAAAAAAGAGCAGAGCTTATCAAAACATGAGAACAGGAATCAATTATCAGCATGCTCCTTGGCATCTAGTGGAGGAGGGGGTGGTGCATCTGGTATCACCTCTACTCTCAGTGCCCTAGCTCCCTCTAAGGCTTCCATGTAATCTGAATAAGTGGGTACTCTCTGTGCAGCGGGGATAGCAGCATAATATGCAGACACATAATATGAAGCCCGAGAGGTCTGATGGGTCACCTATGTCTGTAATCTCTGAACCTCTGAATGAAACTCTGCATGAAGCTCTGTGTGCTGCCTATCTGCCTCTAGATACCTCTCCTCCCACCTAGCACTCTGTACCTTCAGGTCCCAGACCTAAGCTCTGAGATGTCTAATAGTCTTTGATGAAGTAAGAGGAACAATAGGATCTACCTCAGCTACTGGCATCTCTATGTCCTGTGCTGGCTGTTATGGCTATTGGTCAGTGGTATCTACTCTATGCCCCTTACGGTGTCTAACCTTAGCTCCTAGATCAAAAGTGGTATCTTCCTGTAAGGGATCTACATCACCACCTACAAACTGCTCAGCTACTAAGACATCATCTATAGAACCAACACCGCCCAAAGTGCCACTCTCACCCCTGGTTCATCTCTGTGAACCTGTGGATGTACCTATTGTAGAAGTAGAAGGATGAGGAGGCCTCATCTGTCTGGATGGTCTTTGTGGTGGGGTCATCACTCTAGGTCTCAGGAGTGTAGGACATATCATCAAACCCAATGGCATAGGAGCTCTTGTCACATCCATCGCCTCCTCCGTGGAGGGTATCAACTCAGTAGGGTCCGAGAATCTATGGACAGGGTGGTCTGCAAGCCAAGAGATGTATCCATCTATGACCCTTGCATCAACTACCTATGGACGGTAGTCCCAGTCTCTACCTATGATCCTACTATACTCATCTGAACATAAAGAATAAGTGAGCCTCTGTGTCTATTCGAGCCTGATCTCATGAACAATGTGAGCATAAGTAGTATACTCCTGTGGGGCATCCTGTATCCATCCATACTGATGCCAGACTCTCGTAATAAAAAATCTCTCCAAAATAGTGGGAGACCGACCAATAAGTACACGACTCTGGAACAAAAAGTTGTACTGCTCCCTCGCAGTGAGCTAGGCCTCTATCTGCAAGTATGGTCTCCAATGCACAAAAGTCATATCATCCAAGCATCATCTAAAATACTCAGTATGGCCCATGCAGACCTGTGTGACATAACCAACATATGTGTATATCACTGGCTCCTGTGGCTGACACTGTGTCTAAAAAATTGGTCTCAAAATTGGGATATGCTCCCAAGCCCATATCTGTAACACAAGAGCTCCAGAAGCGAAACTCTTGCAATCTTGATACACAACCTCGTGCATCTTTGAAAACATATGTGCCAAAAGACACTAACCCCAAGCAAGCTCAGTGGGAGTCTCCATAAGAAGTGCTACCATCGGGGCCCATCCCATCAAGAAACCGTTCTACTGACGGCCCGACGTGATGAGCTCACCAATCATCCCAGCAATAATGCACTCTAAGCGGTGTGTCTAACCATATCTTTGTACAAGGGTCTCCCACGAAATGGACCCCATCAATTGTGTGTCATCTCCGAACAGATGCCTAAAGGCATGAAGACCTGTCTACCCAGTACTCACATACTTAGGATGCTGACTGCTATGGAATAGAATACGTAATATCCTATATATATCCTCTGGAGTCACAGTGATCTCTCCAGTCGGTAAATGAAACATCTGTGTCTCAGAGTGGAATCTCTCGATAAGTGTAGTCAACAGGCCATGGTTTACCCTAATATCAGGTAAATGGATCAAATACTCAAAACCACATGCAGTAAGATGAACCCTCATAGGGTTAGGAAGTGAGACACATAATCTCTGGGTTGTCGGGTATGAATGTCGGACATGAACATCTGGATATGTGACCTATATCATGCGAAAATAGGGAATTCTATCAAAAATTGAGTTTAACAATAGGCTAATAATACAAAAATTGGATAGTTTGGTACTTCAAAAGGTAGGTTAAAAGGTTAGCTATCAGCATTAGCAATCAGAAAAGTGAAAATCTTGACCTAAAATAGAGTTTTGAGCTCACTGTTATTGATACGACAGTCCAGACTGGCACCGAAAGTCATACGACACTCTACAATAGCCCATATGACAATCCATGGTCATACGACATTGGGCACTTCGTCATACAAGTTTTGAGGGACCCGATGAAATGTCATACGACTCATGGGTCCCCTTCATACGACACTGGGTGGGTCATGAAATGACAAAGCAAATGCAACTCGAATTTCGTATGAGTCTGGGTTGGGACTCGTACAAGTTTTCATACATGCAAAATTCAAAAATGAAAACGCGTATGAAAAACATCTAAAATGCTATAAAACCAAAAAATTTGAATTTTCAGAGGGGCACAGAGGTCCACATACTGGATGTCGATACTGTCGAGGTCTATCATGTCTCCGATTGCACTCAAATCGATGCAAACTCACAGGTACCTTTGGTTCTCATTGTTCTGCCATTTTCTTTCTCAGAGGGCTCCACAAGATCTCAAAAGTCAAATGGTTGCAATGATTTGAAAATGACCCTTCTGGCCTTTATATAGCTTTTGACCTAATTTTCAAAAGTGCTCTATTTTCCATGAAAATTGCACCCCTGGCTAATTTCGATGTTCTGAATCTATTTTCGGAATCAAAATTAAAATCTGAGATCGTTTATTATGTCAAAATTGTGATTTACAATTTTGGGCCCAGGACGGTCTACTACTCACATATTTGACATTCGATCATCATAGGAATCCAGAATTCAACTTAACTAATTATCTTACATCAAACTATCAAAATTTCAACTTGGTTAACCATGGTCAACTCATGGTCAAACCTAGTCAAACTCAGTCTTCAGGACCTCTAAACAATGCAGAATGTGTTCTCGGATGTTTTTAACCACTTCTCAAATCAATTAACATGCTTCTAAACTATCAACGCTGACTTTTCTTGTCAGATTTCAATTTTAATCCCGAAGGGGGCATGGTATTGCACATCATTCAAAGTCTGTAATCATATCTTTGCTAAAATCATATCTTTCCTCAGTAATCAAGACAACAACCACGTCTAGTTACTGATTCATCAAAAAGACCTCATCGCTCGAGGCAAATCTATCATCACTTGGGGCATATCAAATTCATCAAGATCCATATCAATCTGGTATTCTCCTAATTTTGTAAACTGTATCAGCTTTTCGTAACCATCGGTTCATTAGTGTTATTTCCTTGGTTCTTCGGTAATTGAAGCATTCAGATGTGATACCAATGTGATTCAATATAAGGACAATCAAGTCTGGAATCAGTCACTCACTTCTTCGCAATCATAAGGTTCGAAATCAGGCAATTTGACAACTTTTCGCAATCATCGATTCATTACTGTTATAGTTAACATTATCTTTGGTCACTCAGGACCTATTATCATCATATCTTTCATATCAATTTCATATATTTATCGTACACAGACTATCTTTGAACCACTGCACTTTGCACAATGATTCAAAGAGGGGCAAAATGTAATACCCCAAAAATGGGCTATAGGTTCATTAACCTCTTACATTGACACATCGAATGAAATCGACATCAAAGTCCTAACCTAAGGCACATCTGAACATCATCGAATCCTAATTGATTATCATAAATTCTGCATCGGGGAATATTCCTAGCAATATTCCTATTTTATCTTAATTATCTTTAATTTAATAGTTATTTGGCGATAAATCCAATTTATCCTAAAGTTTGATTAATTGAATATTCTAAATATTTAATTAATTAGATTTAACTATGCCACTTAATTATTTAATTGAAGTTAATTCTATTTATTCCTAAATTGTATTATTTAATTTTGACAATAAATCCAAAATCCTATGAATAATTGATTAAATTCTTATTTAATTAATTAAAGCAAGTTGTCAATTTTTAATAATATTGTTTTTGAATAAAAGTTTGAAAAATAATTGATTAACCCATAAATCAATTGTTTTATTTTTCAAAATCAATTAAGTTGGAAATAAATCACTTTATTATTAAATTAATTCATAAATAAATCATGCACAATCAAAAAAGCAGACAACTATCAATTATCAATTAAATCTAAACACTATTTTGAGTTGATCTCTGCTTTTGCATGATTTTGTGAATTAAAACTAAAAATCAACCTAAGTTATTTGAGTGATTTATGGCTTTCTTTTCATGCACCTCCAAAGCCCTAGATTTCTATAAATTAAGGCTTCAGCTCATCTCAAATCATCTCATAATTTTGCAAGCTTACTCTGCCAAAATCGTCTACGAATTGCACAACTATTTTGAAGAATTGGAATTTGGAGAATCAAAGCTTATTACGAATCCAAGCAATTGTGAGATCATTCTTGTTTTTGAGTATTGCATATCATTTAGAATTCATCTTAGATCAATTCATTGCATATCAATTTCATCTTAGATTCTAGATTCATATCAGTTTTCATCATTCTTATTGCATAGAGAATATCAAAAAAAATAGATTAATTGCATTCATATTTCATATCAAGTTTTGCATTCAAACCCTTCATTTAGGTGTTGTCAAGGTCACTGATCTCGATAACAATCTGAGAACATCATACTCGCACCTATTAGAAGGCAGTAAATCACTTGGTTAGTTTAGCTTTCAATTCATTGCAGCTTTCATTTTTGCTAACCTCCAATGTTTTATTGAAGTGTTGTGTCTACAGATCAGGTACAAAATTCACACACACAAATTCATCCACTTGGATATGAAGTAGAGGAACAATTTTTAGAAGCATATGCTCAAATATTGCTTTCACCTCCTACTAACCCTAATGAGCCAAGATGGGGAGCTTATAAGGAGAAGACAAGAGAAATAGATGCTGAACTAAACAGCACAACAACTAAGAGGAAAGCCTCTAAGATTACGTTTGAGATACTTAAAATTTATGGAGTAACACAAGTAGACCTAGACAAAGAAAGGGAAGAAAAGATTGCTTTGTAAATTGAGAGCGCATCAATAGTGGAAGCTAAGTCTGATGATCCCAAGATGAAAAAGGTAAAGATTGAGAAGACTAATGATCCAAAGGCTAAACAGGGTAAAATTAATGATATTAGTCCTACGCCCACTGTTACAGTTGATATTGAGTCCATAGATGCATCTCCTAAGATTTCCAAGAGGAGAAAACAAACCACCACAAGTCACCCTTCAGCTAGATCCACAAGAAGCAAATTGAAAAATGTGCAGCCACCTCTGGAAGTAGGATTCATACCTAGTCTTCAAGTGTTAAGGACTAGAGTAGTAGAAGAAGGAAGGCTAGATCAGATAGCCAAGTTTTATGACAAATATCATGAAATTGATAAGTCAGAGATTCATGAGATGTTGATCAAACACATGATAAAATTCAAGAAGATAGTTCTTGAATTGAAGATAGCTATCCCAGATAAGGTATGGGAGATTATGGATACCTTGAAGAGACAAGCCACTGAAGAAGACTTCAGAATCAAGGAACAAACACTTGATTCCAATCTTCCAGTATGTTCTATTGAAGAAAAGACACTAGTGTTATTGAATTTGTTGAAGCCGCACTTAAGGACAAAGATGAGAACGCTACACATTATGAACAAAGACTATGAGTTGATAACTAAGGAAATAGAGAAGGCCTTTGAGAAGGTATTCTTAGAGCAGCACATGAAACCTAAGTCTGCGCCCATCACTCAAACACCTAGTGAGCAAGACAAAGTAGTAGAGACCACCAATATGCCATTTACAAGTCCTCAAGATTTAGCACCTATAGTAGAAACTCAAACAGAGGTAGATAAGTCTATGCCCATGACAGATACACAAAAAGATGATACAATCTTCATTGACAATGTAGAGATTGCAATGGCGGCCACAGACAATGACTTGGATAAGTTTGAGGAAGATTTTGTGAGCACATAAGAAGCTGAAATGTTATGAAGCAACACACCTCCCACTCATTAAGAAGAAGTATTGATTTATGATGAGAAAGAAGAAGAAAAGATGGAAGAAAAAGAAATAGAAAAAGAAAAAATAGAAAAAGAGGAAGAAAAGATAGAAAAAGAACAGATAAAGAAAGTGAGAAAAAGGATGAAATGTCAACCAAGGTGAAACAAGAAGTGATGGCCAACACTCCCATCACTCCTTCGACAGCATTGTTGTAAGGTTTGACACCTGACACATCTAGTTTGGACTCATGGCGAGAAGACCTGATTAAGTTCAGTGTCTTAGCTATAAAGCCAAAGAAAAGCAAGTGATGAGGAATCCTCTCCTGGTAGAATCAGTAAACATTTTGAACAATCTATTGCCAGAGGATAAGAAAGTATCAAAGATACACTTTGTTGATGATGTGAGTACAATCATCTCACATTTCAAAAGTAATTTCTCAAGCCTTGAAGAATCTGCATCCCTAGTTGCAGAAGAAAAGTATCTAAAGAAGAGATTGAATGAATTGGTGAACAAATTTACACTTGACCTTAGCTCACTCAAGACTGGTCAAACATCCTTGAAAGAATTTGCAGATCAAGGAAGAAAAATCATTGCAAAATGCATGGATCAGGATAAGCTTACTGATGCCCACTTCAATAAAATAAAATGGGAAGAAGATATGATTGAGCAAGTGAAGAGTTCAGTGAAAGATGCATCCATAGATGTAAACATGTGTAATAATGTATACCAATGAAAAATAAAAAAGATTGAGCAGGAAGAAAAATAAATGTCAAAGATCAGGGAAAGGCAAAGACAGCTCAGAAATGCTCTTGTGCCCTCATTAGATATACTTAATCAAAAAATCAAGGACATAGACACCACAATGGTAACATATGATCAAGGTCCTTCCATAGACTTGAAGAAGATGGAGAAGGTTCAGTATGCATTATGCACCCATCTCCAAATAGTAAACTCTTTGATCACTTTTTGGAAGAAGGAGATCCAGAACCTAAAGATAGCATATCCAGATGTTTTCCCTCAGTGAGTATGTCTAGATACAATTTTTTGAAACACCTTTTTCATTAATGTCAAAGGGGGAGTTGTGTATAGAATATGGATCATAATATGTATAGGGATATATAAGTATATGTATAGATGACAAAAAAAAAATTGTATTAAGGACAGTTAGCAACTTGGCCATATTCCTTTGTCTCCATCAATGACAAAGGGGGAGATTGTTGGAAAATTGGTTGTACTGATAGATATGACTTAATATAGTGTTTTCATTATAGCAAAAAAGTCATATAGCAGTTTGGAGTCAGTGCACTTGATGAGAAGATCAGAAATTGATTAAGTGTTGAAGACTGGACAGTGTACAGAGTTCCTTTAGCTCAGAGCATTAGCACACATGTGTATGACCGAGTTATGGTGTGCACCCTAGAATTTAAGTTGGTTAGACTATATTAATGCTTAGTCTATGAGCGCATAATCAGATATGCAAGGATGTGAAAGATATAGTCAGTTGAAGTTGCACAGCCAATGTGTGCCAGTGAAGAATAGAGTAAGCAGTCAACAGTTATCATTTTGAGTTGCGACTCTATTCTAATTATCTAAGGGCTATGCACCTATTATAATTAGGTTTTTAACATGTATATATGTTTGATTGTAAACACACTTAAGCCAATTCATTTGGAAGCATCGTATGTAATAGGTTTAAGGGCCAACCTAGTTATTTATTTTGTATGCGCATATAAATATGAGATGCACCCATTGTATTTAGTATGGAAGTTGATAGAGAGTTGTGTTATGCAAAGAAATAGTAAGATGTATTAGAGCTTTGCAAGAGGTCAAAGCATTAGCACATCAAAGGAACTTATCTGACAAGCAGTGTCACAGTGACAATTCATCTAGTAGATATAGTGTGTATCTGAGATCAGAAGGTTGTAGCCTTCACCACTTGAATAGTGAGCTCTAGGATAGTGCATCCTCTCCCCTAACAGGGTCCGACCTTTAACAAGGTCTATTGTACTTAATGCATTGTCAAGCAACTCCTAACAGAGTTAAGGATCTTCTGACAAGGATCACAAAACACTAGTGTAGAATATTAGTGGGTGTCAATTCCCACCAAAGTTTTTACCTATTTGGGTTTCCTCGTAACCATATTGGTGTCATGTGTTGATTTCATGTTTCATGTTTATGTGAATGTTTATTTTAGTTCTTAAGAATTCAAGTTCAGTTTAAAGATTAAATTTAAAAGATAAAATACAGTGAACACTGATTCAACCCCCGCCCCCCTCTCAGTGTTCCCATTCCTAACAGACTCTATGGTTACAAGTAGTTTATCCACTAGAGGTAAAGATTTGTAAATTTTTTAAAATTATAATAATACATTGGTTTCAAAATACCTTTTGTTAATATATATGTATCATTACTTGGTGTTTTATAGGGCTTATCAGGGGTTGAGATGACCCAACTTGATGATATCACACTTTCGGTCATTCACTTTGGCCTAGATAGCTTTGTGGTACCATTTAGATTTAGATATTTTTTCCTTAGATTTAATATTATACATGTTCTTTTCCCTTATTCTAATTTTGTTTCTATTAGTAAACCCCACCTACCTCAAGGACATCTCATGTGATAAAGCCATCCTCCAGCACTCTGAGGCAAAAAAAGAAATCCTCTCGGACACCCAAATAATAGAAGGTAATTTAGTACAGTTTAAATTCATTTGTTAAAATGTATTATGACTAAACATGTAAATGTAGATATTGATAAATGCACCTAATTTATTTGTTCTATATACATAAACAAATGGGGTTTATGAAATTAATGAATGCACCTGATGTCTATGAGGTTTAGGAGAGGGTAGAGGTTGATGAACTACAACTGATTTAGAATTTGAATGAAGGTTGAATGAAGAATCTGTAATTTAAGATTACTAAGGAGTTGCTGATTAGATATGCAAGATGATTAAATCAATATTATGTTGTCATTGATGTCAACTAGCTTGACAGTACTTATCTTGTAAGTTACTATACCGACACATCTGAAGAAAGGAGAAAGAGATGAAGAACAAAAATATCTACATGAGGAAGATGTATATGTCATATGAGTATAAGGAATACACTAAATTTTTGATGAGTCTATGACTTGATGAAATTGACTTTATTATGTTGCATTCATCTATGATGAAGAATAGAGTTGAAAGACACAAAGCAATGTTGTCGGTAAATAAAGCATTCTAGTATACATCGACAAAATATAGTGTATACTGAGCGCAGTGTTAACCAAGCTTGTGTTCATTGACGCATTTCTTTGTTAGTCAAAAAAATATAAAGGAATTAAATGATCAGTTTAGCTAATAAAGTGATGAGCTGTAAAGTGTATGAAATCGAGGTAATAGATAAGGTTTGTTAGGAAAATTGACGGCTAACATAAATCAAAAGGATCTAATGGAGTAGATTGAAACATGTTACTGACACATCAGCCGAGAAAGCCTAAAGCGGCAAAATCTATGAATATGATTAAGCGGCAAAATCTGATGGAGGAAAAGAAAATGATTTACTCATCTATATAAGAGACATTGGTTTCATTATTGAAACATAGCCGGAAGAAGAAGATACTACAGAATTATCGTGTGAAGGAGTTTTCATGCATTCTGATCATATTGGTTAATAAGAACCGAGCTACAGAGAGTAATTACCGATGGATAGTAAGTTGATACAATATTGAATCTGAAGTGGTATATTGATAAAAAACATTTGAATGAGCTAAACATTGATCTGTAAACTGCAAATTGAAGTTGTTTCAAGGCAGATCATCTACTGTTACATATTTAACCATTGTACATAGTCAAATCTCTTAACCAAGTGGACTATGAAAGTCTTTTGATGTTTCATTCATAGAGTGAACATTGTTATCCTGTCAACCCCAGAGTGACTGCTAGTTGGATGATAACTTGTAGTCTAAAATCCTCTAACAAGGTCACACCTAACAGTGTGTTTGTAACCTTTAACAGGGTTGGGTCTTCATCGACCTCACTTCAAAAGAGTGAACAATTTTGGGTTGTTGGTCCCAGATGGTTTTTCCCTTTACAGGGTTTCCATGTTAACTCTCTTGTGTTATGTGTTGATTGTGATATTTGTTTGTTATCATACTTTGCATATTACATGTTAGATTTAATCAGTAACTATTATAAGTTTATACTGACAATCAGTAATAACACAGATAGTGAAAGTATTTTATGTTTACCAAGTAGTAGAAGTTGAAGAATTTGTTTTGGATTATACATTTTGAATTGGGACACTTGATAACTGATTCACCCCCCTCTCAGTTATTCTAACAATTGGTATCAGAGCACTGGTTTCTTAGAATAAAGTTTTAAGGACTCTAGCAAAAAGGTCTCAAGATGTATAAGAGGGAAGTGCCAAAGTTGAACAAAGATAACTTCATAGTATAGCAAAGCCAGATGAAGTTGCACATATCTGGAATTGGGAATTCTACACTAGTACTGATGGAAAATGGCTACATTGAACCGACACCAGGTCCCCTGACACTTGATCAACTAAAGGATAGGCATGAACATAATATTACTATGATGGAACTTGTTGCTGACTGTACCGATGCCAAATTTGAAGACATCAAGGATTGTGATATAGCTAAGAAGATGTGGGACAAGTTGACTCTAATATACAGTGGAGATGTGAATGTTAAGAGAGCTAGAGCTGAAAGCCTAAGAGGTAGATTTGATGATATGAAGATGAAAGAAGGTGAGAACATTGTGCAATATACAAACAGACTAAAAGAGGTAGTACATGCTATTAGAGAATCCAATGGAGTTATTGATGATGAAACAGTAATAAGAAAGATTCTCAGAACTTTGCTACCAATTTATGTGATCGGGATCTCTGCAATTCATGAAACAAGGGCTACATACAACCTCACTCTTGACACTCTGATTGGTAAGCTTACAACCTTTGAATTGAATAACTTTGACAACAGTGTTGTACCTTCTGTTGAATCCACTTTCATGTCTTCTTTGAAGATTGATAAATCTAGTAGCAGGAATGATAAGAATAATGATAGTGATAGTAATACCGATGATGAACTTGATGAGCTTGAAGCTCTTATGTCCAGAAGATTGTCCAAAGGTAAGGGAAGGTATAGAGGAAAGTTACCTTTAGCATGCTTTAATTGTAAAGAAGTTGGCTACATTGTTGTTATATGTCCGAATAAGAAAGATGATGATAGATCCAAAGACCGATCTGAAGGAAGCTATGGGAGAAGAGTCAATAGAGGCTACCGAAACAACAACAGAGACAGCCGAGATAGCTATGACAAAGGGAAAAAGGTATGTTACATAGCCAAAGAATTTGAATCTAAATCTGACACTGATGATGATGTAGAAGTAGTATTTGTTGCTATGAAAGATGATTCAAAGGAAGAAGAGAAACATGAAGAAATGGCACTAATCTCTAAACTAAGCAAAAATGATACATGGATCATAGATAGTGGTTGTACACATCATATGACTGGTGATATAAAGAAATTTGATCTACTTGATGAATATGATGGAGGATCTATTAGAATGGGAAATGATGCACCTTGTATGGTGAGAGGTAAAGGTTTACTGATGATTAATGATAGAATAAAATGTGAAAATGCATACTGGGTAGATGGACTAAACTACAATTTGTTAAGTGTGGCACAGTTGAATAAATCATGCCACCGACTTGATTTTGAGAGCAGAAAGGTAAGAATCTATGATGATGGAGGAAGACTTGTTGGAACCACTACAAAATCCAAAGGTAATCTATTTTATCTTGATACTGATCAGTCTTCTTGTTTATTAATGAAAGATGAAGATGCATGGTTGTGGCATAAGAGGTTATGTCATGTGAATTTTGATAACATGATCAAGATTAGTAAGAAGAAAAGAGTTAGAGGGTTGCCTAACTTGTCAAAATCAAATCATGCTATGTGCCATGAATGTCAAAAAAGTAAGATGACTAAGTCAAGTTTTAAAAGAAAAGACTACTCAACAAAGAAGATACTTGATCTGGTTCATACCGACCTATGTGGTCCTATGAGAACCCAGAGTTATTATGGTGATAGATACTTTATTCTTTTTGTTGATGACTATACTAAACTGATGACTGTTATGTTCCTAAAAGATAAATCTGAAGCTTTTAAGATGTTTAAATGGTATAAGATGAAGGTAGAAAAAGAGACTGGAAAATAAATTAAATGCTTAAAATCTGATAGAGGAGGTGAATTTATCTTTGATGAATTTACTAATTTCTGTAATGAGCATGGTATTAAGAGATAGGTCTCTGCACCGAGGACACCTCAGTAGAATGGGATTGCTAAAAGAAGGAACAGGTCAATCATTGATTGTGCTAGAACACTAATGATACAAAAGAATGTTGCTCAGACATATTGGAGGGAAGCTGTCAGCACAGTTGTATATGTGCTTAACCGAGTACAACTGAAGAAGGACACCAACCGGAAACCTTATGAGCTATGGTTTGGACACAAACCTACTGTAAGTTATTTCAGGATTTTTGGAAGCAAATGTTTTATTCTGAAAGATGAGAGAAATGAGAAATTTGATTCTAAAGGTGATGAAGGAATATTCTTAGGATATTCTACTAAGAGTAAAGCATACAAATGTCTGAATAAGGTTACAAATAAGATGATTGAAAGTACTAATGTTCATGTTGATGAGTTTGATGAAAAGAACATAGAAGAAAGAAAGGAACCGGAACACTATGGTAGATTCACTTACATTGGACTTCCTGACTATCTACTGAAGTCGCAACCTATGATAACTGGTCAATAGGAAAATAACCCCGAGGAATAGGAAAGGGAAACTGACGAACAAGATGGTGCTACTGAGAAAGCACATGAACCTAAATGGGATGAACAAGAAAGAAGAAACCAAGTACTAGCTAGTTTTGTCAGAAGACATCATCCTGAGACACAAATTATTGGAAACAGACAAGCTAGAATGCAGGCAAGAAGAAAAATAAGACAAGGTACATGTCTAGTCTGTGAATTTGAGCCAAAGAATGTGAAAGTTGCATTAGAAAATGAAGAATGGGTTAATGCAATGAAGGAGGAAATAGAACAAATAGAGAAAAAAAAAACTTGGTCCTTAGTACCCCCGACCTAAAGATAAGAATTTTATCGGTACTAAATGGATATTCAGAAACAAATTGAATGAAAATGGTGAAGTGACAAGAAATAAAGCGAGATTGGTATGCAAGGGATATGAATAGGAAGAAGGCATTGACTATGGTGAGACATTTTCACCTTTTGCTAGATTGGAATGAGTTAGAATGCTACTTGCATATGCTGCACATAAGAAATTTAAGGTTTATCAAATGGATGCGAAGTCAATATTTCTGAATGGTATACTTGAAGAAGAGGTCTACATAGAACAACCTGAAGGATTTGTTGATCCAGACAATAGAAACATGGTATGTAGATTACACAAAGCTTTATATGGTTTAAAGCAAGCACCGAGAGCATGGTATGAAAGACTGCATACTTACTTGTTAAGTATTGGATTTGTAAGAACTAGTGAGAACAGCAATTTGTACATGAAAGGTGATACTGATGACACTATTATTATTGCTGAAATTTTTGTGGATGATATTATTTTTGGAGGTCAAGATCATGTATGTAAATCTTTTGCTAATGACATGATGAATGAGTTTGAAATGTCTATGTTTGGAGAGATTAAATTCTTTCTTGGATTACAAGTGATTTAGCAGAGTGATGGGATATTCATCACACAATCCAAGTACATAAAGGAAGTCTTGAAGACATTTGGCATGGAAGATGATAAACCTATGGGAATATCGATGGCTACTAGAAGTAAATTGACAAAGGAAGATGAAATTATAGAGGTAAACCAAACACTTTACCGATCCATGATTGGTAAGCTCATGTATGTAGTTCACAGTAAACCAAATATAGCATATGCTGTGGGAATTGTTGCTAGATATTCTGCTAATCCTAGAGAATCACACATGATTGCTACTAAAAGGATCTTAAGATATCTGAAAAAGATAGAGGATTATTAATTATGGTATCCTAAGGAAGGAAAGTTTGAGTTGAAGGTTTATACCGATGCTGATTGGGCTGGAAATGTGGAGGATAGAAAAAGTACCACTGGAGGAGCATTTTTCTTTGGTAAAAGACTTGTAACCTGGACAAGTAAAAAGTAGGCTTGAATTTCTTAGTCTACAGCTGAAGCAGAGTATGTTGCTACTGCTACTAATTGCTCAAAAATTGCATATATCAAGCAAGTGTTGGAAGGAATGAATGAGGTAATCACTGACCCAGTGATCATATACTGTGACAACACAAGTGCTATTAATATTTCAAAGAATCTAGTGATGCACTCTAAGACAAAGCATATATCAATTAAGTATCACTACTTAAGAGAACAAGTGCAAGAGAAGCAAGTGAAGTTAGAATTTGTTACATCTAAAGAACAACTTGCAGACATTTTTACAAAGCCTCTACCAAAGGACACATTTAAATATTTGAGGACTAGACTTGGGGTCTGTCCCCTGTCTATCGGTCACTAATGTGATCTAGATGTTGCATCAGCCTAATCTTATCAGAAGATCATTCATGTTGATGCAACATAGCTCACACTTTGGATATTATTCAAGGTTGTGATTAATTTTGAAGAACTGAAACAGATTGGGATATCAGTATACTAAGATACAGAGGAAGTAATGGACAACGGAAAGTTACTTAGCTACTGTAAGAGCTGATTATTTATTTGTTTCTTTGGCATTGTTGTCAAAGGGAGAGATAAATAATATGAAAAAGAAAAGGAGAGATATGCACTGATGAGAACTATCTAAGGGAGAGATAATCTGAAAGGAACCTGAGAGCTGAAAAGATTATATCTATAGAAAGATAAAGCTATATTTTATAATGTTGTTGAGTAATGTAGTCATTAAACATATTAAGCTAGGGAGAGCTTATACAGCATTTGATCACAAAGTTGTAGAATACATGTTTGGTATGTGTATGGTACATTTCATATTACTTGAGTTGCCATTAATGCCAAAGGGAGAGATTGATGAACAAAAACTGATTTAGAACCTGAATGAAGAATATGTAATTTAATATTACTGAAGAGTTGCTGATTAGATATGCAAGATGATTAAATCAATATTATGTTGTCATTGATGTCAACTAGCTTGACAGTACTTATCTTGTAAGTTACTATACCGACACATCTGAAGAAAGGAGAAAGAGATGAAGAACAGAAATATCTACATGAGGAAGATGTATATGTCAAATGAGTATAAGGAATACATTGAGTAACTTTTTGATGAGTCTATGACTTGATGAAATTGACTTTATTATGTTGCATTCATCTATGATGAAGAATAGAGTTGAAAGACACAAAGCAATGTTATCGGTAAATAAAGCATTCTAGTATACACCGATGAAATGTAGTGTATACCAAGCGCAGTGTTAACCGAGCTTGTGTTCATCGACACATTTCTTTGTTAACCAAGAAAAATATAAAGGAATTAAATGATCAGTTTAGCTGATAAAATGATGAGTTGTAAAGTGTATGAAATCGAGGTAACAGATAAGGTTTGTTATGAAGATCGATGGCTAACATAAATCAAAAGGATCTAATGGAGCAAATTGAAACGTGTTACTGACACATCAGCTGAGAAAGCCTAAAGCGGAAAAATCTATGAATATGATTAAGCGGAAAAATCTGATGGAGGAAAAGAAAATGATTTACTTGTCTATATAAGAGACATTGGTTTCATTATTGAAACATAGCCGAAAGAAGAAGATACTGCAAAATTATCGCGTGAAGAAGTTTTCATGCATTCTGATCATATTGGTTAATAAGAACCAAGCTGCAAAACAATTACCGAGCTACAGAGAGTAATTATTGATGCACAGTAAGTTGATACAGTATTGAATCTGAAGTGGTATATTGATTGGAAACATTTAAATGAGCTGAACATTGATCTATAAACTACAAATTGAAGTTGTTTCAAGGCAGATCATCTACTGTTACATATTTAACCATTGTACACAGTCAAATCTCTTAACCGAGTGGACTATGAAAGTCTTTTGATGTTTCATTCATAGAGTGAACATTGTTATCCTGTCAACCCCAAAGTGACTACTAGTTGGACAATAACTTTTGGTCTAAAATCCTCTAACAAGGTCACACCTAACAGTGTGTTTGTAACCTTTAACAGAGTTGGGTCTTCACTGACTTCACTTCAGAAGAGTGAACAATTTTGGGTTGCCAGTCCTAGGTGGTTTTTCCATTTACAGGGTTTCACGTTAAATCTCCTGTGTTATGTGTTGATTGTGATATTTGTTTGTTATCATACTTTGCATATCACATGTTATATTTAATTGGTAACTATTATAAGTTTAGACTGACAATTGGTAATAACACAGACAGTGAAAGTATTTTATGTTTACCGAGTAGTAGAAGTTGAAGAATTTGTTTTGGATTATACATTTTGAATTGGGACACTGGATAACTGATTCACCCCCCTCTCAGTTATTCTAACAGAGGTAACATCTTCATAGTCACTTTGGATTGCATTCTTGCTTGTTCAAAATTTATAAATCCTTCTATGAAGTTATAAAATATGTTATCATTTTTTATATAGGAATGGTAATAGTTTTCTTAGATTTGATGATGCCTCCTAAGAGTACAGGAGAACTATCTGAGGCTCGGGTGTGCATTTTTTCTACATGTGTTAAACATATCTATTTAGATTTAAGTACACTCATTTCACCTTTTTAGAGTTTTTCAACAAATTTGAGTTATTAACTTGTATTAATTGTCTTTTCCCTATTACAACCCCCTTCAAAATTTCCCATTCATGCTCTACTATTCCATTATGTTAGAAGTCCTACTCGTAAAAGATGGGTTCCATCACAATAGAGGGAAGACGTATGCTTGTCTTCTTAACTCTTTTTTACTAAGTGCAGAATGGAGTTGAAACCTTCTTATTAACTCCTTTTGGATTTTTTTTTTGTTTTTTTGAAATCTCTGCTTCCTTCCTGTATGACTATAATATCTTTTATCACTTACAAATAGGAAATTATCATAATTGATTCATCAATGAATTTTCCTCCTACGAGAAAAGAAGATCCATCTGAGGCTCTAGTGTGCATTTATTTTTTAGTCCATGCATTTTTATTTTTTTAGTGTTTTTTGAAATATATGTTATTAACTTGCATTAATTTTTTTTACCTATTACACCCCCCTTCACGACTTCCCATGGATCCTCTACCTTTCCTCATAAGGAGTCTCAATCATTGAAGAGGAGGCCCAACACAATAGAGGCAAGAGGTATGCATGTCTTCTTATTTGAAACCCTATTGTCAACTTTTTTTGGATTGCTTTTGTGTTTCTTAGAAAGCCTTGTTTCCTCCCTCTATGACTATAACATCTTTTATCACTTACCATACAAGAAAAGATCATAGTTGATTAAATAGTAGTTGTGCCTCCTACCAGCATAGGAGATCCATCTAAGGCTCTAGTATGCATTTGTTTTTTAGTCCATGCATTTTTAGTTTTTTAGTGTTTCTTGACATTTTATTAACTTGCATTAATTGTTTTACCTATTATAGCCCTCTTCATGACTTCCCATAGATCCTCTACCTTTCCTCATAAGGAGTCTCATTCACCCATGAAGGAGACCATCAACTTTACTATACAGCCCAACTACAGAAGAAAGAGGTGAGGTAATCAACAATTCAACTGCCAACAAAATATAGTCCAATATTTAGCTATTTTGATATTATTTTGAGAAAAAATATATAATTTAGCATTTGAATTGTTCTTGTGCAGACACCTAGTGATCCATGCACTGCTTTAAAGAGGCTCAATTTTGATGATCCAACATAGTCATAGATATTGATAGAGACATATAGATCTAGTTGTGGTCATTGAATGACCAATTTTTATATATATTAGACATTTGTATTGTATATATTGACCTTGACATGGCACATGCCATATTTTTGTAACTATTATTGATTTGGAATCTATGCCATCTTTTGATATGTACACAATTATTGTTCATTTGATATATATAAAACTTGATATTCGATCCAATTTGTTCATTGTGTGCATATCTTTGTACTTAAAAACTTAGTGATCCTACTTGTTCATTGTGTGTATGTATTCATATTTACAATTTAAATGTGATCTTACTTGTTCATTGTGTGTATGTATTCATACTTTGAAATGTACAGATTTACAATTTAAATATGATTCAATTTCTTAATTACAAGTGTCATCAATGTTGCTAAATTTCATTGTTGGAATGCGCATTAGGAATGATCAATTCAATATGTCTACTTCTTTAGACAGCTTTTGACATGTTTCAATAGATTAAAAATTGTCAATTTTGTTTATTTGAACCTTTCCTAGGCTACTATAGTAATTTTTCTGGTTTGGGAGAGTGTTTAGAGGGTAGGTGCCTTGTAAAATAGTCATAATTATCCCTCAAATGCACTTAGGGAAGAAATGTTTCTTTTTTTTGTGGGCACGAACTGACACTTCCATCACATCTAGTTGGGTAGGTTTATTGTAAGAAAGGTCCCACTTTGCCTCTCGGCATGCCATAATGCTCACCGACATACCCTACCAACAATGTCCCTTATGTAACCTATGAGACCTACCTTAGACCAACATAGTTTTATGGTTTTACTTTCTATGCTTTCAGCGATTATTACTTAGACATACTTTGACTATTGAGACTTTTATGTATTTGAGGATGTGTTGAATCCTATGTTTTATGTTTGGTACCTAGTTATGTAATCAGGGTACACTCGAGATACTTTATGTTTTGATTCAATTTCAGTTTATGATGATGTCATATATGAGAATAATTGTGTTGGATGCAATTGTGAAGAAAATTGGTTTAGGAAACCGATGATATGTTTATTTAATTCAAATATAGACATAGTTTATATACAATCTAGTATTGATGATGTATTATGTTTCTTTATCATGTTATTTTGGACCTACTAATGTGTGCAATGAGTGTACATGGATAGTTGACCATGGATCTAAATCAAGGACCCAGAATTGGAACCTTTGTTATTTTGTGAATTCCAAGGTCCTGTTTGTATGAAGAAACATGGACCTTGTTGTATAAATTGTTTATTCATGAATGTGATTTTCATGTGTGTATTTAATTCAGTTAAAGTAAATGTGATTAAACCATATCATTTATTTATTTAAATTGTGCCAATTTTGGAAATTATTGTAATTAAGTGTTGGCATGGCTAGTTAAGTGTATCATGATTAGATGTAGGGTTCACTAGGAGTCACCTTAGTGTAGTACCCAAGCCTACCCTAGGTTAGGAAGTTTCTTGATGGTCAACTTGACTTAGCAATCCGTGGGTAAACTTTAGGTGAAGTTTAGGAGGACCTTTTAGGCTCCCAAAAGGTAACCGGGGTCAATTTTAGCTACCCAGGTCGGTACCCTAGGGGTTAGGGGTTATTTTCAACCCATTATGAGCCTTAAAACACATTTTTTACTCCCCTAAAGTCTCCTTTTTGAAGTTGTGCGAATTTGAAGAGTTGTGTAGTTTTGGTTAAACTCTCTTTTCTTCTCAAGTTTTCCTTTAACTCCATTAATGGAGAAGGAAGGCAAGTGGGAAGAAAGAGATGGTTGGTTTTTCCTCACCATTAATTGGTCCCCGATATTTTAGAGGTTTTCCTTTATAGGTAAGATTTTAGAGAGAGCTTGGGTGTTCACCCACTCTCTACCTTTAGAGATAGTTTTCAGAATTTGAAGAAGCTTTGGAAGGAATAGCTTTTGAGGGATAGCTCAATTTAGGATTTCAGATTTAACCTTAATCTATTAGGATTAAGTAATTCTAAGAGGGGGGTGAATCATTATTACAACACTTTAAATTAAACTTAAACCAATTCTTAATGAACCATATGAATGCTGAAATGAAAAGAACATAAACACATAACACATAACTCATAACACCATTATTTTTTTTTGAGGAAACCCTGGCCAAGGGAAAACCCCGGTGGGGATGGTACCCACAACTATGCACTAAAATATAATATCCCTATTAGGAGATCTAGCCCTGTTAGGAGCTGAGTATTACATAGTACATTTCCTTGCTAGAAGAATATAAACCCTGTTAAAGGTATACTAAGCTTACAGCTCTTACAATCAATAGTTGTAAAAAGTGTTCTCAAGATTGAAAAGTACAAGCATTTGCTATGCTTTGATAGTTCCAGTTATAGCTCTCAATAGTCTCTATCAATCTCTGATCTTGCATCTACTATCAACCATTACTGATATCCCAAATTCACAGTCATATCTTATACATATCTTATCCATATATCGCTTTCACAAAACATTCTTTATTTATATCTATTCTATCATTCAGTCGGCTCTCAAATACAATACAAAACATAATAATTACACATCCAAATAATGATTACTGAGTCGGCGATCTTGTAATACCAAAGTGTCTAAAATATACAATCTTTATCTAACTTAGCACGTTACCATTCCATCTAGCATTCCCTTAATCATCGTGACTGTTCATATGCCATGTTTCAGTGTTCCTTTGTCTTTGCATGCCTTCATATCATTGTAACATGCTGATATCAATACCAAAACACATGCAACCTTAACTAAAGATCATACATATCCCAAATTGTCTTCCTCTAAGCTCGCAAGCCATCCTATAGCATATACTATCTTCACTGACCAAAATACTACTGTAGTACTCTGTAAATCTGATTTTGTACTCAGTCATTTTCATGACTGTGTCTCCAACACTCGTACTTACTACATGCAATCACTATAACATAAGTGTTTCTATAAATGACAACCCTCAAGTGATCCATAGTTCTCTCAAAACATCGCTTTCCAACAATCTCTCCCGTTGGCATTGATGGAAACACTTAGCGAAAAATGACTAAGTGTCCAAAATATCAACTGTACTCTTCCTTCTTCTTTATACATATACATATTCTCTTTTTTTTTACAATTTTCTTTTTCTTATTTTTCTTCTCTTCTTTTCTTTTCTTCTTTTCATTTTCTCTTCTTCTCATTTTTATCTTCTTCTCATGTTTCTTTTCTTCTCCCCCTTTAACATCAATGGCAAAGGTACTCACAAAACTTCAAAATTTCAAACATGTAGGACTTAATACTTACTCACCAGATTCAGAATATCTTGGAAGGAATCTTCCAAGGTCTTCACTTCATCATTCCAAGACTTAATCAATAGCTCACTGACATGAATCAGTCCATTCAGTTCATAGGATGCAATCTCTACTACCTTTAGATCAATGGGTACAGAATTGGTCATTGACTCCCCAGACTTTTCCATCTCAGTGAGATGAGCTTCAATAATTGATAGCTTAGGAGTGATTAAACTCTTTAGCAAACCAAATCTTGTTACTACTCTCTCTTTCTCTATATCCAAAACATTTACTTTATCCAATATTTTGGATGTCTTCTTATCTATTTCTAATATATTTTGTGAGGAGGTCTCACAACTGTCCATCATATTGTCCACTATAGCCTTGTCCTTGGCTATTATGTCCTCAATGTTCTTTATGTGTCTAATAGGGTTGATGCAATAACTGTATAACTTTCTTCCTTGTGCAACACAACTTTTTTGCTTTGTTATAGTTACTTTTAGAATGCCCAAGTCCCATGAGATGAACTGGAAAACTTCCTTCAACTTCTTCTCTAGGTACCTCTTCTCTTCATTTTCCTCTACGATCTTCACAAGTGACTCATAATGGTTGTCGAAGTTGTCTAGTGCCATGTTTAGGTTCTCTACATCATCTTTTCCTTGAAATATAAGAGTTATAGGGATTATTTTATTCACAGTATCTACTACCCTAGTGATCACCTTAACCTTCTTATCTCCTTTTTTTTTTTACCTCTCTTTTGCCTTAGCAAATGTCATGAAGGATAATCTCATTAATTCATCCTCGTCCATGCTCTCCACATCAGTGCTCACTTGGCCATACTTGTCAACAATAGGGTGGAGGAAGTATCAGGTTCTTGTTTGATTTAAACTCTTATCTCTTCTCCTTTATCTATCCATATCTCTTCTTTATGTTCTTCCTTTTTCTATCCTTTCTTTTCCTATCCTTCTTCCTTTTGTTGTTCTTTTTTATTTTCATCTTTTTTTCCTTCTTCTTCTTCTATCACTGCATTATCCAAGTTTCCTTGAAAAGGATCATTTTCATCAAGTGTGGTGTTAAGTGTCATAGGCACACCAGTAACAAAGAAGTCTAGTTGCTTGTCAACTTCACTTCCTTCCATACTCTCCTTACTTGTTTAGAACTTTCTCCCATTCCTAGTGGTGTAGGCTTAGTAGCTTTGGGAGGTGAAGTCTTCTCGGGCATTTTGCTCATCAATATTTGATCCAATGCCTTTTGTGTGTCCTTAATTATCTCATCATATTTCCTCACCATTATTTTTAAAATTCTAGCCTTAGTCCTTAGTAGGGGTTTGAGTTCCTTAATTATTTTCTCCCTTTCCTATATAGAAACTATAGGCAACATATCTTCAATGGCTTTGTTCCTTATTGTTTCATCTTCTAATTGTGCTAATTATTTTCTAATTTCTAGCTTCCCATACAAATATTTTGGTATATTTTCTTCAATCTCCAATAAGTTCTTTTTGTAAACAAGAAGGTGCTCAATCACTATATTTTCAATCACTGATTGACTAGCATAATCATATATCTCATAATATATGTTAAGGGTCATTAAGTTACCATCTTTTATTATTCTTTTCTGCAATATCTTTATGTCAGGTTTCCATACATTCTCTACTTTATTTTGTTCTTCTCTATCTTCTTTCTTTTCTATCACCTTATCTTCTTTTCTCTTTGCTTCTACTTCAACTTTTTGCTTCTTAGGGATGCTAGGTCTATTTGATCTTGTGGATCTCCTAGCTAGGTGTTCTCACAGGTGCATCCTCTTGTGCTATCTTCTTAGGGGTGATTGATAAATCAATTATGTCAAAGGTAGGACTTACTATCTTTTCTGCTTCAGAAGGAGGAGGTGCTTCTGCTAGAAGATCCTTATGTCATCTTAGTCCTTCTACCTTTTAGTTGTTCCTTAGAGATTCCTGCCTTCACTACCATGTCATCGACCATATTTTCTATCTTCCTCTTTTGTGTTCCTTTATCTTGTTCTTCTCTAACCTTTGCTGACTTTTCTTGATATGTTCCCCATCTCTCTTCAGATGTGCCAATTTATCATGCTAGCACATGCTCTATCTGCATTATAAGTACTTTAGAACTAACCTCATATCCCATAAGATAGCACCATTTCATCCTAGGTTCTACTACTTCAAAGCACCCACAATCAGTTTCAATCATGAAATAAATTGTATCCTTATATCTTTCAACTAACTCTTCAAGAATCTTGTATCTTTCCTTCATTTTCCTTTGTAGAATTTTTAGCATAGCAAACAACTCACCATCTACCCAATTTTTGTTTTATCTCTGGTAGCTCTCTGATATTTGTATACCAGTAGGTATGTTTTCCTTCCATGATCTAGGGTGCATTCTGGGAAACTTGTGCTTAATGTAAATGTACATATGAATCAAAAGTGAACCAAATCTGAATTCTTTTGATTTTTCCTTCTTAATAATCTTTACATTCTCCAAGAACTGTTGTGCCATAATTTCACATAGGTTATACTTGTTGTTCTCTTTCACCATTCTATAAGCCTTCCTCATGACTCCTACTGATATAGAATTAGGTTTGCTACTGTATTATAGCTATATCCTAGTAGCATTGCTACCAGTCTCACATCTTGTTGAAATATATCATTGACAGTCATCACTCGCTTGTCCCATTTGGAATGTGTTAGGCTTTCTACTTTCTTCTTAATGTTTTTCTCTACCATAGGGATAGCTCCAGTGTTTTCCAATCCAATTATATCATGAATTAGTTGACTTCGTATCTTCACAGGCTACTCTCCTATCCAGATAAATTGACCATGCACTCTTCTTAGGATAATCTTAAACCATTCACTCTCATTGAATTCATTCAGGAGGGTTAGCTTTATGATTGATTGTTCTTATAAGTGTTTTAACTCATCTTTCATTTTTCCATTTGATTCTATCATTTCATCTATCTCCCTGTATATTTCCACATCCACTATAGTCTCATACTTATAATGAATGTAAGCCCTAATTTCTTCTATGTGAAGGATGCCATATGGGGTTTATGAAATGCTCCTTCAAGATCATCCTCACAAGACTTAAAAGGGTGTCTTTTAAACTTATACATTGTCCTATCAACAACATCATAGATCACAGGTGAATCCATAGCTTCTTGATAGAGTAAATGGTCTAAATACCTTGAATACGCTAGATTCAGGAACTTTTGCTTCAATCGATCACGCAATGTGGTTGCTAGGTGGCTGATGTACTTCTTAACTGTACTCTCCTTGGTTGTGGCTTATCAAATGGTAAAGAAATGATATCCCTTGAGGTCTTTTATCCATCGCTAAGTGAGTAAGTTCATTTATCATAGTTAGCTCAACTTCGCACATTGTCTAGTCAAACACAAATCTTGCGCTCATAGGATATGAATCTTCAAGTGTTGTGATCACATATATAGATTCCATAGTGTCTGTATACACCATATCTAAGCTCACATGAGCTTATTCCACATAATTAGGGGTTGGATATAATCTTTTGTCTTCATCCAATGCTCCCCCTAAGGCCATACTCAGCCTTTTAGGTCAATGTAGAAATGTTGACTTCATGCAAAGATGCAGTAGCATCTACTGTCTCTCCCTAAACAAATTCCTTATTGAAATATTTTACCTTCCATATCTTTCCATCATCTTCATCTGTTGGTTTCCTAAAATGATACTTGAATTCATTCATGTATTCACCAAGACTTTTACCACTATCACCAATATTCTTCTTTATAACCATAGGAGTTGGTCCTCTTCTTTTGTCCATTACCTTGTACCTGCAAAACATCACTATATGTCCTAAGTGTTAGGAATAGTCCCAAGAGATAACTGAGAGGGAGGGGGGGGGGGTGAATCAGTTATCTACAAGTTTCAATTCTTTATCCAATTAAGTATACTTAAACATAAAGCATAAACACAATGAAAGAAAACTTGAACACAACACCAATATTTTGGTTACGGGGAAACCCAAATAGGTAAAAACTCTGGTGGGACTTGATACCCACTGATATTATGTACTAGTGTATAATGATCCTTGCTAGAAGATCCTTTACCCTGTTAGGAGTAGCTTTACAATATATTAAGTATAGTAGACCTAGTTAAGGGTCAGACCCTGTTAGGAGTCTTTTAAAATTGTCCCTATTAGGGGAGAGGACACATTGTCTGAGAGCTCACTACTCAAATGGGTGAAGGCTACAACCTTCTGAATAACAGATATACACTATATCTGAATCTTGGTGAACTATGCTTAGACCTGTTGTCTGGATCAGTTCCAATAAATAGCACAAGTACTCTACTTGGTCACATAGACCTTCTTCTGATGGTTCCACATCTCGCACACTCTGCTCTGCTCAGCTTAATCAACCATGAACCACACTTCAGCAATCACAAATGACTTCCTATAAATATCTTTCCTCCAAATGATATAATCAAGTCGGCCTATTAGAACCACCTTGAGATCATATTAGAGAAACTATAATAAACTTCAAAAATCATTTTGTTGGCTCTATTATGCACGCAACTCATTCTGGGACCTGTCTAATAAAATAAATGTAGATGCGCGCTACACATTGTTGGCTCTACCAAAACAGCTGAAACTTTCTCTGTAAGCTAAATTAACTTATGCACTCTTAACTAAACATCAATAAAACTTCTCCAAGCTTAACTCCAAGGGAACATACCCTCAAGATAGGCGCAACTCAAGAACCAATAAAATCTATGTCGGCTCTTCTGAAAAAACATAGGAAACTGCTACTGGCGAATAGCGACTGCATAACTTCACTTGCATTCATCATTAGACTATGCATCCATGAACTTAACATCACTAACATGTCTTCAACATAAATCCAAGGGTGCATGCCCATAGGAAAACTGTACGAACAAACATACATAGAACATTGTCTGTTACTCTGTCAGGAACACTGCTGACACCAACTACAATATAACTATATGTGCTAACAATTAACCTCTATGCCCATGATATCCTGCTGATATCATGTCCATGCTACATAAACTGAAAGCTTACTGTATAATACTTCCATGCATGCTACTTTCCATATGTTGTCACTTACTGTATAAGACTTCCATGCATGCTACTTTCCATATGTTGTCATCAATGACAAACATACAATCAGTACTGGTCTACTGGCAAATCTCCAACACTAAGTTGTTGCATTTGTAACATGTGGGTGGTCTTCTATCTTGATTAACCTGAAGTTTAAAATACCTTGCAGTATGTCCAAATTTTTGGTATTTGTAACATGTGATCTTTTCTATTGATTCTTCTCTGATTTAATCTTGTCTCTTTCTTGACTGATCATGTTTCCTACATTCTACTTTCTTGTGTCCATATGCATAATAGTTATAACAATAACCAATAAATGGTCTGAAAGGGCCTTTACCACTACAATCTCTTTTCATGTGTCCAAGTTTGTTGCATCCATAGAATCTACCTATGAAAGGTCTGGTATGATCTCTAGGTCTCTCAAGAGTAGATTTTTCTTCAATCTTCGCTTCATGTGATTCTTCATGAGTTTTAGAACATTCTCATTCATTGTATCCAACTCCAATCATATCTCCTTTAGGTTTATGTCTCTCTCTTTGTTCATCAATCTCATCACTACTCATATGTAACTTCTCAATGTGTAATTTGTCTTGAGTGAGTTCACCTTTAATGATCTGATTGTATTTTTCCAATTCTAGGCATTTTTCCTTGTAGTGATCAAGTTCAATCTGCATTTCTCTTATCTATGTGTTTTCTCCTTTTAGAGTCTCTTCAACTTTGTATCTTGCATCTTTTTCATGTTGAATCTCTTTAATCATCAGAAGATTAATTTGTTCTTTTTCTTGTTGTGGCTTCTTTACTTGATCTGATGTATCATTGTTTGAATCCTCCTTGATCTTTTCCATAAGGTCTTGTCTCTAACTTCTTTAAAATTCAAGTTGTTCCTTTAGTTTCTTGATAAAACCTTCTGCTCTTCTTAATTTTAATTTCAAATTTACATTCTAAGCCTTTTCTTTGTCTAAGTCATCAAGTGTTTCTTCAAAGTTCTCTTGTAAACTTTCTGAATCCATTTTGATCTCCCTTAAGCTGTTAGACTTTCTCTCCAAGGGCCATTAGCACTGATACCAATTGTTAGGATTAAGTAATACTGAGAGGGGGGGGTGAATTAGTATTACAACACTTTAAATTAAACTTAAACCAATTCTTAATTAACCATATGAATGCTAAAAATAAAAGAACATAAACACATAACACATAACTCATAACACCATTATTTGTTTTTGAGGAAACCCTGGCCAAGGGAAAACCACGATGGGGATGGTACCCACAACTATGCACTAAAATATAATATCCTTGTTAGGAGATCTATCCCTGTTAGGAGTTGAGTATTGCATAGTACATTTCCTTGTTAGAGGAATATAACCTTGTTAAAGGTATACTGTTGTAACACAAGTCTTACTTAGTTTTATCCTAGTCTCTTATAGGATCACACAAGGCTATACTTATAGCCTATAGGGAACTAACCTAGCACCCCCTACAAGGATTCACTATCTCAATCCTTTTCTATTCAACTTGCAGCACCAAGGTTTGAATCAAGTCCTCTTCCCATCATCACTCCATAGCTTCCTTCTAGCTCCACCATCCTCAAAATAAGGATTTTGGTCTGCATTCACCCTCAAATGGAGAGGAGGGTCAATTCATTTAGAATATGGTATAAAACCATGTTTAAACCCACTTCTTACAAGGGAAACCCCATCACTATCAAGATCTTCTTGCTGATTGTCCCAAAAAGGGCTACTAGACTAGTAGGCCTAATTGGACACCTTTTGGCTTCTAACTCAAAAAAATTCCAAGCAAGGTTCACAACTAATTGTAGATTTGAGTACCCATTTGGAAGGGCTTTCATATTACTCTAGTCTCCTTCCCCCAACGTGTCTGTACAGGGGTTTCCTAGACATAGGGCTACAAACAAGGGTTTCCTTGTTTCTTGACTGAATCATTGAGGGTTTGATATTCCTCATACTCAAACCTTCCACAAAAGATTCTCATTGTTGGACATGCTTCCTAACACATCTAGCCTCCTCTCCACATGCCTGGATTGAAGGAATGAATGCTTTCACAACTCTACAACACACTGTGATCCCTAGCCATGCACTCTTGGATCACCTAGGGCATCACATTAAAAATACTTCTTGTGCTTTTTAGGGCCCATCCTTGCTGCATCATATAGTACAAGGAGTATAGTCATAGATCCCAAAGGGCCATACACTTTTTACGGTGGGAGAGTGACCTAGTACTCCATTTTGCAAAACTCTATCTAGACCAACCCGAGACAAGCCAGAGAATAAGAGAAAAGCTAAAGACTAATGAAAACTCACAAAATTATCAACTAACTCTACTAAGAATCACATAACACACTAATCAAACTCTTTTAATAGTTACATTCAATCCTCTAATCCATATTCAAGCTCTGTCACACACTAATCTTTCATTCTTCACAAACATTACATAGTAAAAACTCATGTCAGGTCTTGGTTTCCATATAGCATGACTCCCAATGCCCTAAATTAGGGTTTCTCAACATTATATATCTCATCCTAAGTGTTAGGACCCTTGGTTTGGGCTTTGAGTCTTCTAGATCCATTTCCTAGGCTATTAAGAAATGTTGTCATGACAACTTTTAAAGTGGTCATGACAACTTTCAAAGTTGTCACAGCAACTTTTGGTGGTTTATCAAACCACTTGGTCATAGCCTTGTGTGACTTATCACTGACTAATCTAGGGTCCTTAAGACCATTCCCAACCTCTAAAAACATAAAAGAGGCCATTTACAACCTCTTACAACATTTTTCATTATTTAGCAACTTTGACTAAGTTGGCCAAATCTAACTCAACCTGACTCAAGAAGACTCACCTAGGACTTAGGGAAACCAAGACAAAACTAACAACAAACCAAAACACTTGAGAGACTAACTAGTCTCCTTATTGCACTAGTGGCTTGGCTAAGGCCACTACAATCAAAAAATCAACACTAGGGACCAGGGATAACTTTAAGGAACACCCCCTCCCGAAAAGTATAAAAGTGTGGTGAATCACATCTGTTTTGGAAGGAAAAATTTTAATAGTGATGGAAAATTATGTGTCAAAATATGGATATTTGGTGGTGAATTTTTTAATAGTGTATACCATTTTTATAAAAAAATGGCGACTATTTTTTTTTAGGAAAATTATTAATATTGATGGTGAATTATGTTTCAAAATATGGATATTGGTTGGTGAATATTTTAATAATGGATACCATTTTTATAAAAATATGGCAAAACTATTTTCCAAATATTTGAATTAATTTATTTGTCATGGTGAATGGTTTTCAAAAATTTATAGTTGGTATAGCAATTGAATAATTGGAAATTTGAAGAATGACATGTGTGACGATTCCGGAGAGAGTTTTCACTAAAGGAGTTATCTCACCACATTCCCTCCAAAATGCACCTTCCATCATTCATCTCTCTTAATCCAATGGTTGTGATTTGATGTTGAAGTTGCATTGGGTCCCACTCCCATCACTATGACATCACAGACTCACATGACACATGTATGTTGGATTTACAACATATCAATGGCCAAAGGTGAACTTTGGGCCTATTGTTGCTCTTCATAATATTTATGAAAAACTCTCAGTGGAATCATGACACATGGATCATACCACGTGACATACCATGTGTCATGATTCTACTGAGAATTTTTGGTAAAGATTATGAAGACCAACAATAAGCTCAAAATTTTCCTTTGGCCATTGATATGTTGTAATCGAACGGACGTGTGACACTATCAGTCTGTGACCTCATTTTCTGACACCAAAAAAGTAGAATTCTTCTGGAAATCTTCAATAATATTAGATAGAAATATTCATTAATGCCAATGAGTAGATGAGTTAAAGTTAAGGCTTAATGGTGATGACATCAATTAAAGTAATGTGAATTAATGGTTTCTTCGATGGCGCCTTTCAATTTTTACTGACAGATATGTGTGACATCATATAACTATTCATTACCTTGATAGAATAATGCCTTGAATTAAAATGTCATCTCATATAAGGACATTTTTTTCTGACTGTTTGATGATCTTACATCAATGGTAAAGCTTCATTTCCTGCTGCCATTTCATAGCTAACGTACTTTTCTTATTGTTTTTTCAAAGTGGGCACAGGTTTCAAGTTTTTTTATAATAAAGAATTGTTATGTCCACCTGTGTGGCGCTATCCTTTCAGCCTTCGTTATTCCCAAGATAGAAAATGTCTTATCATAAGTGTTGTTTCCATTTGTTCATGCAACATTGTGCTCTATTTTAGTTCTATCCAAAGCCTTGTTGCGGACCCCTCTTCATGTGGGTTATGCATTAATTGATATTCATGCTTCATAGTCTTTGCAAAAGTGTCTGATTACTATCTAAGAAGACCCTCATCTAAAATTTCATTGATAGTCACTCCATTGAATTCTACAGATTTACAAAATTCCTTTATCAAATTCATCAGCCTATTACAATAATCTTCCTTAGAGTTTAAGGACCAATATTGAGGAAACACAATTGTCATGGCCTCAAGCAGTTGTTCATATCGGAATCAGGATCTTATTTCAGAGGAAACTTTAAAGGCTACGTCCCTTGCATTATCTACTATAGACTCGATGATCTTGGTAAACTATTCCCTTGTAACACTTGTAGCTTGCTTCTTTGGGGCACTGTAGTACATTGGTATCTGAAATCCCCTTACACAAACACATAAATCCCCATTTTTAATGATCTTTAAATAATTATCAGGATTGTCCAAATATGTTAGTTTCTGCCAGTGATTAAATTTTTCATCAGATAAATTAAGGTCATTTTGATAGAGACTATCGAGGGCTTGGCATGACATTTTACACAAGTAAGCATATTCTACAATATACATAGCTCTTTGCTAGAATTTTTTCATAATGAACATCATTTCGTCTAGCATGGGAAGAAGAGATGCTAAAGTCAAAAGTGTCTCTATATTGCTTAACCTCCAAAGAAGGTCGCCACATCTCTGATTTTCTGCATTGTCCTAATTTTTGTACATCAGTCCAATTAAAGATTGATATTTGGAAAAAAATCAATGCGCTGGTCCATCCAAAGAGATCCATCTAGTATCAACATCTTTAAGAAGCTTGTTTCCATTGGTAATTCCATCAACAAAGTGCTAAAATTCCCTAAAATGTTTGGAACTTTGACAAAAATATGAGTACAACTCTCTTACTAAATCTTCAACCTTTTTTACTAAAGGAAACTTCTTCACAACTCTAAAAGCAAGATTCATCCTATGGGTGTGTGTGTGAAAATTGTACCTAGCTATGAACACAACACTTTAATAAAATATTAGAGGTTAGAAAAATAAAAATTTGCTAGTAATTGAAACTAAGCTAACCAGGCGATTTACTGCCTCCTAGTACGTGTGAGTATGATGTTCTCAGATTGAAATCGAGATCAGTGACAATGCAACAATTAAATGAAGGATTTGAATGCAAAAGAATGAAAAATTGTATGAATGCAGATTAATCTATTTTTTTGTATTTTATATGCAATTAGGATGAAAAATTGTATGAATCTAATCTAGAATGAATCGAAATGATATGCAGATTTAATCTAAGAATGATATGAATGAATGAATGCTATGATATGAAAACTATGTAAAACTATGACCAACAATGAAATATCTCACAAATCGCTTGTCGCAAGTGTTTAATCCTTCAATCGCAAATTTTCTAGAGTAATTGTGCAAATTCAAGAGTTGATAATTGTGAAGAGTTGAGCCTTATTTTTATAGAAATCCAGGGCTTGAGGATGCATTGAGAAAATCCATAAATCACTCTTGATAAACTCAAGTTGATTTTTGAGTTAACAAGAAATTAGAAACAAATCAACTCACAAAATCATGCAAAAGCAGTTTTTATCTCAAAATAGAGTTTAGTTCTTTTTTTCAACTCATCATCAGATGTTGAGTTTAGAAAGTTAACAAATTGAAATTGAAAATTGATTTAAATTTAACTGCTCCTTCAAATGTGCATAGATAATTATGAATTAATTTAATAAATAAAGTGATTTATTCTCAACTTAACTGATTTTAAATTTAAAAATAACTGATGCATGGGTTAATCAATTATTAAATCAAACTTTTATTCAAAAACTATATTGTTAAATATTGACAATTGACATTAATTAATTAAATAAGAATTTAATTAATCAGTCATGAGATTTTTGATTTATTGTCAAAATTAAATAATACAATTTAAGAATAAATAGAATTAAATCTAATTAAATAATTAAGTGGCAGAATTAAATTTGATTAATTAAATATTCAAAATATTCAATTTATCAAACTTTAGGATAAATAGGATTTATCACCAAATAATTATTAAATCAAACATACTTAGGATAAAGGAATATTTCAAGGAATATTCTCTAATGCAGAATTAAGATAAAATCAATTTTTGATAAATTGATGTGCAGATGTGCCTTAGGTTAGGACTTTGATGTCGATTTCAATCGAATTATTGATGTAAGAGCTTAATGAACCTTAGGCCCATTTTGGGGGTATTACATTTTGCCCCTCTTTGAATTACTGTGCAAAGTGCAATGGTTCAAAGATTAGTCTGTGTTTGATAAAGATGTATGAAACTGATTTGAAAGATGAACCAATTCCAAGACAGAAACCGATCAAAAGATTTGAGAATGTCAGGTCCTGATTGACCAAAGATAATGTTAACTATAGCAACAATAAACTGATGATTATGAAAAAGTATCAAAACACCTAATTTTGAACCTTATGATTATGAAGAAGTGAGTGATGTCATGCCCCACAAGGGAATCGGAGAAGAGAACAAAGATTCTCTTTATAAAAGGAAAACCCAAGTAATGATTTATGAAAAATTTTGAATTTTTAAAATAATTATATGAACAAAACTTAAACTTAGTTTCCTCCCAAGGTTCCCTTCTATCTAATGCATGATTCATTTAAGTCCATTAAGTCCATTAGGTACTTAAATGTTTTAATTGTATAAAGCTTGAATCTTGTTTTCATTGATTAACACTAATCTGCTCGGTTCACACTGGTTGCTCAGTCACCACTAACTTACTCGGTCACCACTAACTTACTCAGTCATCACTAACTTACTCGGTCATCACTGACTTACTCGGTCATCACTAGCTTACTCAGTCATCACTGACTTACTCGATCATCACTGACTTACTCAGTCATCACTGACTGATTGCCAAAAACTACAAAATACGACTATCAACTTTGGCTTGCGGGTAAAATTGGGCATTATGGGAACTAGGGTTGCCTAATCTGAGCACAACCCATTTGAGATCTCCTAGTTTCTCTTCAGAAATAGCCCATCAATCCATCCTATCTATCCAACATATATGTTCTAGATCTGGGCAAAGAAAGTGGTGCCAAGAAAAATATGAAACTGTAGGTTTGAAACAGAAGTTCTAAATCCTCGAAGAACTCATGGACATTCTGGATAAGAAAGGAAATACAAGGGGAATGCTAAGAACCCTACAACCTCCTATAATTACATAAATATTTGTTTATACTCAATATAGGAAATAAATCCATTCAACATGTTCCTACTCTTCAAGTCACTAATACAGGGACAATGATATATATGAAACATAGTATTCTATAATTTATATCAACAACGAACATACAGAGAAACATTTAACTAGATTTTCATCTTTTCATATCACAAAGGAGAGATAACTCTCAGGATGAATTCCAACCTGGAGTCCTATGGAGATTCGGTTGATGAAGACTAGTCCAATCCTCTCAACCCTTTCAGCACTCCTTCAAATCCTCCTGGGTGCAATCTCCAGCCTCTTCCGGGAATAACCAAATGCCACTCTCAGAGAATGATGAATTTCTCTCCTTAAAAATACAATATTCCTACTAGCATAATACTAATCTCGTTATCTTCTTCTTGAAACAACTCTCCTCCAAAACTCTCTCACACAAGAAGTCTTTCCTGTATATAGATTGGGGAGTAGTTGCATAGGTACTCCAACCGATGCAACTATCCACTGGTTATCCGTTAACAATACAGTTTGTAAAACCATTCCCGTAAAGGGATTAAAAAATTTTTTTTAATAAAACTATAATCTATTACCGTAATCAAATTTATGTTTCCTTTACTTTAGGGAAGTTAATAATTATTATTATTATTTACAACCATATCATTAACTAATCTAAGTATTCATTAATAGAATGTAATAATTACTTACTCACCAATAATTATATAAATATATGTATGCATATGCATATGTGTGCACCCATATGCCTATGTGTACATATATTATTATTATTATTATTATAAATATTATTGCAAACATAATATTATTATTATGAAGCATATTATTATTTACACACTTAATCCATATTCTTTACAAAATGCAATAGTGATATATATACAAGATGAAACATACCACTATTATTAAAAATATTTATTATTATTTTTATTTTATTTTTATTACCATAGAAATTTTTTTATTATGGATATTATAAAGATAATACCATAAAATTCTTTATTATTATTGATATTAAAATCACATACTAACTCGTTCCTAACAAGAGCTGCTAGTACATAAGTAGCTAATAATAAAGATAAATTACTAAATCATACCCTCAAATTCACATCAATAATCTACTAATAAAATTGAACGTACCATAAAGACAACTAGAACCACTATACTCAAAACTTCATTCACAATGAATACAAAAGATAAGAAACTAACTACAAGACCCACAAAACCAGTAAACCGAGAGATCACATAATATATCCACACAAGGGACTGACTCGGCACTTCCCACCTAAGGATAAAAGGATCAAAGGTGAAGTTTCTTCCTATGGAACCTGGTGATATCTCCGTAACAAAAACAACGATCGAGGATTTTGAGGGATCACTCAGACCTGTGAAGCCAGGTGGAGATGATACCTGGTACCTGTAATCCTGCATCACCAAGAAGAGATACATATATATACATATGGATATACAAATCAGATATATGCAAGCAGATGACCAGGATCGATACATCGTGTGGACCTCAACTAAGTGAGTAACTACAACTTCATCCTGAGTCATGAAAACACATCTGACACATATCCATGAAACATAAAACATCATGATAATGGTTAGATTCAAATTATTGGGTTAGATCCATAAAACATATAAAAATAGATGGTTTTCTAATCTCATAAACATATAAATGATAACCATAAATGAGCATATCCATCATATCATCATTCATAAAACATAAATGTAAATGTATAGTCCTAACCATCATAATAAAAATGTCCAAATCAGCAAAGTCTAAGTATCACCATAGGAGAGGTATTACAAGTGACTTGATTCTAGACCTGAATGTCTAGAGGAATCGTAGTGGTATCATATTTGAATCCTTCTGTTATGAAGAGCCAAGGAAATTATGCTAATGAACCGATGGTTACAAAAATTTGATACAGTTTACAAGATTGAGAGAATACCAAATTTATATGGATCTCGATGAACCTGATATGCCCCAAGCGATGAGGGCTTTTGATGAATCAACAACTAGACGTGGTTGTTGTCTTGATCACTGATGAAAGAAATTTGATTTACATACTTGATTGATGTATAATACCATGCCCCCTTCGGGATGAAAATTGAAATTTGACAAGAAAAGTCAGAATTAAATGGTTTAGAAGCATGTTAATTGATTTGAGAAGTGGTTATACACGTTTGAGAATGCGTTCTACATCATTTGGAGGTCCTGGAGACCAAGTTTGACTAGGTTTGACCATGAGTTGACCATGGTTGACCAAGTTGAAATTTTGATAGTTTGATGTAAGATAATTAGTTAAGTTGAATTTTGGATGTCTATGAAGATTGAAGGTTGATTGTGCAAGCAGTCGATCGTCCTAGGTCTGAAAATTTTTAATCATGATTTTGACATAGTAAATGATCTCAGATTTTGATTTTGATCCCGAAAATGGGTTCAAAATGTCAAAATTAGCTAGGGGTGCAATTTTCATGGAAAACATAGCACTTTTGAAAATTAGGTCAAAAGCTATATAAGGGCCAAAAAGGTCACTTCAATTCATTATTCACATTTGACTTTTGAAACCTTCGTGGAGCCCTCTGAGTGAGAAAATGGCTGAGATGAAGGTGCCTATCTCTTCCCACCATTTTGAGCGCAACCAGTGACATCAAAGACCTCCGCAATATGGACATCTAGTAAGTGGACCTCTATGCCTCTTCGTAAAATCCATTTTTGCATGTTTTTAGCATTTTTAGGGCTTTTTTCATACGTTAGAATTTTTAATTTTTGCATGCATGAAAACTTGTATGACTGTCCACTAGGACTCGTACAACTTTTCACTTTAGTTTAGAGTGTCATCCCATAACCAATAGAAAATCATATGAGAGGGATCCAAGATTCATACGACATTTCATCGGGTCCCTCATATGTCGTATGGGAAGACATATATTGTCGTATAACCATGGTTTTTCATATGATAAGCTACTGAAACTTGTACAAGTTTTGATGCCAAACTGTATTTTCGTATGGAAAACAATGAGCTAAAAACACCTTTTTAGGTCAAAAATTTGAATTTTTTGATTTCATAGGCTGATTCTTGCGCATTTAATGTACCTTCTGAGATAGTCAACTTTTCAATATATGTACTTTTAGCCTATTTTTCAACCAAATAACTGATAGGATTCCCTATTTCTTTTCTATGTAGGTTGTCTATCCTGATGTCCATGTGTGCATCTCACACCCAGCGACTCAGAGATTATGTGTTTCACTGCTTGACTCAATGAGGGTACATCTTGCTACATGTGGCTTTGAGTATCTTATTCGGTTGCCTGAGATTAGGGTAAACCACAGACTTCTGACTGCATTGATTGAGAGGTTTCACTTAGAGACCCAAACCTTCCACCTCCCTACAAGAGAGATCACAGATACTCTAGAGGATGTCTATAGGATACTTCACATTCCATTCCATGGTCCACGCCTTGATTATGTGAGTTTTGAGAACTCTGGATTACATGCTTTCAGATGATTATTTGGAGATGATACATAGCTTACCACTTCTATTTCCTGGGAGACTCTAGTTCAGTGCTATGGGCAGACCCATAGATTAGAGTGTATTATAGATGGCATGATAGGAGGTATTATTATGTCTGACTATCAGTAGAACGGTCTCTTGATGGGCTGGGCCTTGATGGTTGCACATCTGATGGCCACTCCATCTAAGTTGGGTTGGGGTTAATGTATGCTAGCTCACATGTTCTCTGAGATGTATGAGATTGTGTATCAGGAGAGCAAGACATTTGCTTCTGGTGCATTAGTACTTTAGATTTTGGCTTGGGAGCATATCCCAATATGTAGACTAGTATGCCAGAGTCAGCGCCAGCCACAGGAGCCGGTGATTTATGTATATTCAGGATATGTCACACAGGTACGCATGGGCCATTTTGAGTATTGGAGATGTTTCCTTGATGATAGTACTTTTGTGATTTGGCATCCATATCTTCAGATAGAGGCCTGGCCTACCACTCGAGATTAGTTTAGTCACTTTTTCCATAGTCGAGTGTTGATTGGGCGGTCTACCACAGTGCTTGAGTGTTTTATCATTACCATAGTATGGCATTAGTATGGTATCATCCAGGATGCACCATAAGATCATGTTTCTTATGCACAGATAGTTAAAGAGCTTGGATTAGGATGGGGCCCTCGATTGTCATATGCTCTTTGTACATAGGAGTATAGTGGTTATGTCGGTAGAGACTAGGACTACCGTGCAGATGTCATAGATGTCAGAGTTATAGATGGATACATTGCTTGGCTCATCGAGCATCCTATATACAAATTTTTGGATCCCACAAAGTTGATACCTTCGATGGAGGAGGCTATGGATGTGACAATTGCTCCTATGGGTCGAGGGTAGAGACACTAAGATGCACAGAGGGAAGAGGTTGTTGATCAGCCAGCTAGAGATATAGAGATGCCCGTGGAAGATGCAAATCCAAGCATAGCACAAACCTCTCATGAGATGATTAGATACTTGAGATTATAGGTGAGGGACCTGAGAGTATGGAGTGCTCATTTTGAGGAGTGATTCACAGAGGTTGACAGACAGTGATCAGAGCTCTGAGAGGAGAATAAGAGATTACAGGTTGAGGTGACACATCAAACCTCTCGAGCTGCCTACTACATGTCTTCTTATTATGTTGTTGTTCCTATGGGTCAGAGATTACTGACATACTCTTAGTATATGGTAGCATCAAAGGGAGCCATGGCACCTTGAGCTGAGGCAGCACCTGATGCACCACCGCCACCTCCACCAAATATAGAGGATCAGACATATATCTGATCTATCTAGATATTCTAATATTTTTGTCATTTTGTTCATATACATTGATCTGACTTCTGATAGCTCACATGAGCTCATTCTTTTGTACCTTGTGCCAATAGTGCACCCTTGACTATTTTGAGTTATATGATATATATGAGATCAAAATTTTCGTTATGACTTCATTTGTACTTGTCATGTTTTTCTTTCTAATGATATCATGTGATGTAAATGCTATGAGTAGTGTAGAATGTATGTATGGATTTATGCAATGCAATGATTTCTTTCAAATGTATGGATTTATGCAAATGTAATTGATTATGGAAAATGTATGAAAATGTATGATTTTGATTATGCACATGTATGTAATGTAAAATGATCATGAAATGCAATGTAAATGAAACAATACACATGATATGTTTTACAGGGATTGATAAAGACAAGTACTTAGTCTTATATCAAAAAGGATGTTTAACCCAGGATGGTAACTGCTTGCGGTTCTATGAGGAAACCTTTGTGTTAGATTCAGCTCTTTATGTCAAGTTTAAGTTTAGGTTTGAAGAATCATGTAATCATTTCAAGTGTATTCAGCAATTTATGAGATTATGCAATCATGAAAAGTGACATGCAGAATGAAACAAAAACCTAAGATGTAGGACCTAGTCACTGATCATTTCTTGATTTGTTTTCATCATTGAACTTTTTAGGTAATCAGATAAATCAATACAATGCCCACTAGTTAGGAAACTATAGACATATGAATATTGATTTGTATGTGCAAGAATCAATACAATGCCCACTGGCTAGACAACCATGGACATATGAAGATTTATTTTGTTTTTGGAAAGTCGGATTAGATATAAGCACCAAGGCACAAGCACTAGGATGACCTGAGTATCATGTCCATTTTGATATAGCAATTTGTATAAGAATCAAAACATAAACGTCATGATGATCTGAATACACCTTGCAAAACAAACACATCAAGCAGTCAAGAGATCATTCTAAATCTAGTGTGAATTACTTGTAGTGACCCTTTATTGTTCACATCCCTAGGTAATATCGCATTTCATAGTAAGAGTAAGAACTCACTCAAAAAGACAATAATTAGATCAAACTTCCTTTAATTTCTCAGGTATCAATGGTTGAGGTATGCATGACCCTCCAATATGAGATGGAGGCTCTTACAGATGGACACCATTTCAATCCAGAATTTCCAAAGTTGTTAGATTTTCACATATAGGCAAAAAACAAAGAAAAGATTTTTCCCCCAGTCATCACTCTCTAAATCCAATAAAGGACATCATTGAAGAGCTCAAGGGAAAAAAATATGAAAAAATCTCAATGCGAATTAGTAAGCATACAAGGAGATAAAAGCATGTAAAAGCATAGATTGTTTTCAGTTTGTGTTGATGTTTGATTGCGTTGTTGTAGATGCAAATTCCTTTCTAGAGAGGAGACTGAATAACTGACTCGGATGAAGCTTCAAAGGACTTTGACTGGAGATGACTTGTTTGAGATACTTGAGGACTGTAGGATATGACATTGGTTTCCCCCAAGTTTGAACATTGATAGGATACAGATGCTTGAGCTGATTGGTGCACAGATCGACTTTATTGAAAACAGGAATGTGAAAACAAACCGAGAGGTATGTACAAACTAAAGCAAGACTGAAAGTTGGGAGAGACCAAGATTGTGCTGATAGATGGAGCATTTTGAAACAAGTGGTGCTCTTTTTCTGGGTTTTCACCATCTTGGCAAAGATTCTATTTTTTTTTACCAAGGCGCCTATTTCCAGGTTTTCACCAAGGCACTTTTTCTTTTTCTCATTTTTTTGTATTTTTCATTTTTCAATTTTTTTGTACTTTTGATATTTTTTTATTTTTTTATGATACATCAAGGTGCCTATTTGCTAGGTTTTCACCAGGATGATCATTTTTTTTAGGACTTTTTCATATTTTTATAATTTTTTTCAAGACATTTTCTGATTTTTATAATTTTTTTAAAGATATTTTTGAATAATGAATTCCTTAGGCATAGAATTTCTTCAGATGGAGAATGTTGATTAGTTCTTAGAGCTGTTCTCCTCCAGTCATTGAGACTTGATAGGCTCCAGAGCCAAAAGTAGTAAGGATAACAAAGGGACCCAGCCAATTGGGTTCAAACTTCCCCTTGCATTCTCTATGTGATTGATTTTTAGGATTCTCTCTCAAGAATAGATCACCAACCTAAAATTCTTTCTATCTGACTTTCTTGTTGTAGCCTCTAGACATTCTCTTCTAATATACTCTGAGATGATCATACGCTACTTGTCTGAGCTCATCTAGTAGTTCAAGTTCTTGCAACCTAAACACTCTATAGTCATCATCAGTTACTAGACCATGCATTATGATTCATAGTGATGGGATTTCAACCTCAATAGGTAGTACCACTTTAGAACCATAAACTAAAGTGAATGGTGTAGCCCTAGTGGGTGTTTTGATACTTGTTCTATAGGCCCAGAGAGCTGGATCAATCATGAGATGCCAATCTCTTCCTATTTTATTAATTGTGCAATGTAAGATTTTCAATAGATTCTTGTTCGAAGCCTTTTCTTGTCCATTCCCTTAAGGATAGTAGATAGATGACCAATGCTGTGCAATCTTGAATTTTGAACATAAATCATCTAAGTCTATGTTCTTGAATTGTCCACCATTATCTATGACTATAGAATGTGGAATACCATACCGACATATGATGTAGTTCAAGATGAACATTGATATTTTTTTGTCGGTTGCTTGAGTTGAAGGGACTACTTCTACCTATTTTTTAAAATAGTCTGTAGCTGTAATAATATGAGCATGTCCATTAGAAGAATGAGGATGTATGGCTCCTATAAGATCAAATGCCCATTGGTGAAAAGGTCATTGTGTAGTAAAGGGAATTAGATCTCTCCCTGGTGCATGAATTAAGTTCCCATGTACTTGACACTTTTGACAATTCTTTGCAAACTTGATAGCCTCTTTTTCCATTTTAGGCCAATAGTACCCAGCCCTAATAAGTTTTCAACCTAGTGTTAAAAAATTGGAATGTGATCCACAAATACCATCATGGACTTACTCTAATACACATTGAGACTCTTCCCATTCTAAAGATCTAAGGAGTGTACCATCTAGACCTCGTTTGTAAAGATCATTACCAATGATGACATATCAGGATACATTTTGGATAAAGTATCATTTCTCATGGTGGTTGAAGGAATCAGGAAGGATTTGGTCTTGGAGATAGGAGTATAGGTTTTTGTATCTAGATGAATCTTGACCAACAATAGTGCAGATCATGTGGGTATCAAGGGAATCATATGCAGGATAAGATAGTGCTTCCACTAGGAACTCATAGCGTAGCTCATGTTTGGGCTATTGTAGTAAAGTAGATAGTGTTTCCATAGCATCAGCATCTTTGTTCTTTGTTCTAGGAATTTGTTCAAAGGTGATAGATATGAAATATTTCCTTAGATCATCTACCATTCTCTTGTATTGGATCAACTCTCCATCTTTCATTTGATACACATCATTGACTTGGTGTATTACAAGTTGTGAGTCTCCATGAATGTGTAGTTTTGTCACTCTCCACTCAATTGCTATCTTCATGCCGTTAAGGAGAGCTTCATATTTAGCAATATTGTTTGTGCAAGGAAAATGTATTCTGAATGCTTTAGGGATTGAGTATCCTTGAGGTGTAATAAACAATATGCCTTCTCCAGATTTGTTCTATGTATAGGAGCCATCAAATAATAACTACCATGCTTTAGAAGAAAGATTCATGATAGAGGAATCTGGGAATTCCATTTGCTTTGGTGTATTATCAAACAATGGTGCATCAGCCAATTGATCGGCAATGACTTGTCCCTTGATAGCTTTTCTTTCAACATATTCAATGTCAAATTAACTTAATAGCATCACACATTTAGCTAATCTACCTGTGAGGGAAGCTTTGCTTAGTAGGTACTTTAGTGGATCAATCTTAGCTACCAAATGTGTAGTATGAGCCAACATGTAGTGTCTTAGTTTCTTTGATGCAAAGATCATAGCTAGACAAGCTTTCTCAATCATGGAATAGTTCTTCTTGTATGCTACCAATGTTCTACTGATATAGTATATTGCTCTTTCCTTCTTGTTCTCATCATGTTGTGCTAGTAATGCCCCCAGTGATGTATCTATGGCGGAGACATATAAGATCAATGGCTTCCCTTGTATAGGAGGCATCAAAATAGGAGGATTTGATAGATATTTCTTAATATGATTAAAGTTCTTTTCACATTCCTCATTCCATGTAAAAGTCACACCTTTATGTAATATCTTTGTGAAAGGTTGTGATATGTCTTCTAGCTAAGATATGAAACATCTGATTGATTGCACCCTTCCTTGTAAGGTACTCATTTGACTGATATTTTTAGGAGGCTGCATCTCCATGATAGCTTTGACTTTAGCAGGATCTACTTCAATGCCTTTCTTTGAAACAATATAGCCTAAGAGCTTTCCAAAAGTGACACCAAAAGCACACTTCTTAGGGTTCAATCTGAGACTAAATTTCTCCATTCGATCTAGTATTTTTCTCAAATCATTTAGATGTTCAAATCTTATCATAGATTTTGCTAAATTATCATCAACATAATCCTCCATAGTTTGATGCATCATGTCATGAAAAATAGATGTCATGGCTCATTGATATGTAGCACCTGCATTCTTAAGCCCAAATGGAATGAAATTCCAATAGAAGGTACCCCACGCACATGTGAAAGTAGTTTTCTCTTGATCCTCTGGAGCAATTTTTATTTCATTGTATCCAGAAAAACCATCCATTAAAGAATACATCTCGAAGCCCGCAGTCATGTCCACTATCATATCAATGTTTGGAAGTGGAAAATCATCCTTAGGGAAGGCTTTGTTCACATCTTTGAAATCTTTGCACACTCTAATAGATTGATCTGGTTTAGAAATAGGTACAATATTAGAGATCCATTCAGCATAGTCAATAACATGGATGAATCTGGCTTTTAGTAGTTTCTCTAATTCAGATTTGACCAAGAGTGCAACATGTGGATGCATCTTTCTCAATTTTTGCTTAATAGGTTTGAACCCTGGAGCTATATATAAATGGTGCATTATAAGATCAGGATCCAACCCTGGCATATCTAAATATTTCCATGCAAAGCTGATCTTCTTTTCTATTAGGAATGTGGTAAATTTTTGCTTTTCTTCTTCTGATAAGGATTGTGCTACATAGATCAACTGTAGTTCTTTTGTTGTTCCCAAGTTGATAGATTGAGTGGGCTCAATTAGTATTGGAGATCTATCCTATAAATGACTCGGAAGGACATCAAATATCTCATCCTTAGGTGCCTCAAAGAGGTTTTCACCTTCGAATACATCATTTTTTATTTTTACTTTTGTAGGTTCTAAGATTGCCACAAAGTGGTTTTCACCCACAAAACTCCTTTTCTTTTTATTTTTATTCTTATTTTTTTTACTAAGATACTTGATGTCTAAATCCGTCATGCTAACGCTCGGTTCACTGATGGAAGTCTTTATAGGCTCAACTGCATTGAGGTAGCAAGCAAGGGCATAGTCATTTGGAAAGGTATAGATACCTTGGCTTAGATTCATAGAGATTTGGTCAAGAAGTTCAGGATGTTGGATAGTAAAAGTGGTGAAAGATTGGGAAATAGTGTTTACGGATATGGATCTTTCATCATTGGTCCTAACCCAACTCTTGATTTTGAAGGTGATATTACAACTCAAAACATTCAATTTGTGAATAGGCTCAATGTCATTGTGGGAGTCCACTTTAGCCACTGGTGGATCAGACTCATTGAGTTCATTATTTCTCTCTAGACTTACGTTGGGTTTAGGTGCATATTGGTGAACAACATCAATATATTTTTCTATGATAAGCTCATCTTCCTCTAGAATGACTCCCCATTCATAGTCATTCGATTCCTCATCTATGCCTCTAGGAAATTTGAGAATATGTGTGAAGTCAGGATGAATACTCCAAGAAGGGTTACCCTCAGATTCTGATTTGAATTCATACTCATGAGAATCTATCTTAGAATAGATGCCACCTTCTTCTTTGTCTATTTGATTGCTTTCAAAATCAACTGGTTCTTGTGGTGCAACTATCTCTTTCTCTATAGTAGGTTCTTGTGTTTCTACTACATTAATTCTTTTTACTAGATCATCTTCAGCTTCAAGGAGGTCTTTTATTTCTTTAGGAAAATGCTCATAAGGAATGAGCTCATTAGTGGTGTCAGAATCATCACTGTCAGATTGTTATGGTGTTTCTTCCTTTGTTTCAATCTGTTCTAATACATGTGGGGAGTTCTTGCTAAGATAGAAAGGCTTCTTCTTATATCCTAGGCCTATTGTATTCTTGTTTGTTTGACCATGATGATCAAGAGGTGATAGAAGACCCTTACCTTGTAGTCCTAGAGGTCCTTTTCCAGTATATCCCATTTTTGTGATCAATTTATCCCCTAGTCCATATGATTTCTGAGGAACTTTGTTTGAAGTGGAGTCACATTTCTGGACTGATTGGGATTGAGACTCATTCTTGTATAACCATGCAAGTATAGCTTCTTCCTCCTCAAACTCTTTTTTAGATACTTGTTTTGTGACAAAGCTTCCATTGAATATGACCTGGGATTCTTTAGCTATAGGTTTCACTTTGTCAGAAGGTTGTCCATAAGATTTAGGGGACAATGGGAGAGATGTGAGAGATAAAATAGGTTCCATTGTGTATTCTCCCATACCATTGTCTTTGATTTTGACTTCTTTAGCAATGTCTTCCATCTTGGATGTTGAAGCAATTTCTATCTGCTTAGTGGAAGATTATCTATTATTAGGAACAAGTTTATCAGCACTTTCTTTCAATGCATTGCAAGTTGTGTATAGGTCCTCTGTAATCATCACCTCTACTCCTTCATAAGGAAATTTCACACATTGATGGTATGTGGAAGGAATAGCTCTCATTTCATGTATCCAGGGTCTCCCTACAAGGATGTTGTAAGACAAAGGTAGATCAAGAACTTGACATGTGATATCTCTGATAACTGGACATGTTCTGATAGGTAAGACAATTGTTCCTTTGGAAGATCTTTCTTGTTCATCATATGCCTTGATAGTTATCTTCTTCTTAGGATCAATGGAAACTTCAGATAATCCCAAGTGTGTGATCAAGCTGTAAGAACAAATGTTGAGACCAGCACCTCCATCTATCAACACATGTTTGACACAATGTTTTTGGATTAAGACTTCAATGTGCAAGGGCTGGTTATGTGGATGACTCAAGGAGTTATAATCTTCCTTTGAAAAGGAGATATACTAGGGAGATGTCAAATGACCAACCATAGTCTAGAATCTATCTAAATCAAGGTTTTTAGGAACATTGGATCTAAGCAGAGCTTTGTCTAGAATGGATCTATGAGCTTGAGATATCCGAAGCAACTGAAACATGGAGATTTTTGCATTTGTATGCTGGAGTTGTTGGACAATAATTTATGATGTTGGCCTCATGTCTTTAGGATTTGATGATTTAGATGCAGCCTTCTATTTAGAAGAAGATGAAAGATTAAAAGACACCTTAGGGACATTCGATGAATCTAAATTTTGTCCTTGTAGATGCACCTGAGCTTGTGATCGAGTAACTGCATTTGCTGATGGATTATCTCTATCTTTTCTTAAAATTGTGATGACATTGCAACGCTTAGATAGGCATGGTTCAACCATATTTATGACAGCATTGTTTCTAGAGTAAGCATAATTAACCTTAGCACCCACATTAGGCTGAGAAGATGAATCTCCTTGACCATGTTTTGGGAATGGCTCCATGAATGTTGTATAATAATTATTGCTTTTATGATTGTTAATTACAATTTCTTCATTATCAATTTTGTCTTGTATGTTGTGTTTCAAGTGTATGCAGTTATTAGTTTTATGACCCTTATTGCGATGGAAGTCACAGAAATCATTCTCTCTCCACCATTTTGGTTTAGGTTTAGGATCAAAAAAATTTATCTCAGGAAAGGAGATGATGTTGTTGGCCAAAAGAGTTTTCATGGTAGATTCCAAGGACTCTCCAAGAGGAGTAAACTTACGTTTAGGATCTGTAGGCCAAGGTTTATAGTTAGGTGGCTTCTTGTTAGATTTTGTTTCTTTACCTTCAGAAGCTTTGATGTCTTGGGTGCCAACAGTGAGATTGAAAGCAAGTGCCTTAGATGGGGCATGAATAGTATCAGCAATGCCATCCATGACAATGCCCTTATTCTTGTTCCATTTTTTGCCTTTGTCTTTAGAATTATATCCAGATTCATACTTGTCCTTTTGAAGTGATATGCCTCCTTTTTGTACAAGTACTTTCTCAATTTTGATTGCATTTTCTACCATTTTATCAAAGGATGTATGATTTTGCATTTGCAAATGGTAGTTGAGTTCTGGAACAAGATTGTTAATGAAAATTTCCATCTTCTCAATTTCTGGAATAGGTCTAGCATATAGAGAAAACTTTTTCCTCCATCTTTTGAGAAAATTCAAGAATGGTTCTCCTGAGTTCTATTTCAGATTGCGGATATCGATCATGGTGACCAGATGTTGGATGTTGTAGGAGTATTGTTGATAGAATAGTTTGATTAACTCCTCAAAAGTTTTGATAGTTGGAGGAATTTTTTAGAACCAATGAATAGCTGACCCTCCTAGAGATCGAGGGAAAAGATGCATTAAGTAGGTTGGTTCATGCATAAACTCCATAGATTGAGTACAGAATTCTCTAACATGATCTTGAGGATCAGAGTTTCCATCATACTTATCATATTTAGGTATTGCCACTCTCTTAGGGAATGGAGGCATGTACAAGTCTTTATCAAATGGAAAATGGCATAGAGCTTCCATGGAGAACTCCTTAGGTTCCTTTTCTTTTTTAAGTTTGTTAAGTTTGACTTGCATGGCATGCATCTGTTTCATCATAATGGTGATTGGAGTTTCTTCCTCATTCATAATGATATCTTTAACATTAAATTTGGGAGGAAGTTTAGCACCTTAATGAGCTAACTCTAGGAAGTATGTTTCTCTATCTTCCTTCAAGAAATGCCTCATCATTTTCTTGAAGTCATCATCATTTTGATATCGAGCAATTTCAGAAGGTGTGGGTTCTTGATCCGCACCATGTTGGGATTGATGTCCTTGGGAACCTTGGCTTGCGCCTCCTCCTTGAGACATAGTGTTGTTGAGAGAACTACCAGGGATTGATTGATGAGGAGTTGCTTGATGACCTACATGGGTTGATGTAGGCAGGGTGACGTAACTGTGTGTGTGAATTTTGTACCTGATCTGTAGACACAACACTCAGTAAAACATTAGAGGTTAGTGATAATCAAAATCGTGCAAATTTGAAAACTATGTAACCAAGTGATTTACTGCCTTCTAATAGGTGCGAGATTGATGTTCTCATATTGTAATGGAGATCAGTGACCTAGATGACACCTAAATGAAGGATTTGAATGCAAAAGATGGATATGAAATTGAATGCAATTAATCTATATTTTTTATAGTTTCTATGCAATAAGAATGATAAACTGATATGCTATGGATGCTAAATGATCTAACAATGAAGATTCTAACAATGATATGAAAACTATGAAATTCTATGCTAAAATATAAAAACTATGCAATTGAAATTGATCTCACAAAGCTTTGAATTCGCAAGTTGATTCTTTCAAGCTCCAATTGTGCAAATTCTCCAAATCTGATATGCTATGATTTCTGTAGAGTAAGTTTGCAATTTGCGAGATGATTGAGAGATTGAGAGATTTTTGAGAGATGAATTATGAAGAGCGGAGCCTTTAATTTTATAGAAATCCAAGGCTTTGGAGGTGCATGGATAAAAGCCATAAATCACTCAAATAACTTAGGTTGATTTTTGAGTTATTTTTAAATAAAGAATAATTAACTCACAAAAATATGCAAAAGCTAAGCTTTAATTCAAAATAGAGTTTAGCTAATTGATAATTGATAGTTGTCTGCTTTTATGATTGTACATATTTTATTTATGAATTAATTTAATAATAAACTAGTTTATTTCCAACTTAACTGATTTTAAAAATAAAACAATTGATTTATGGGTTAATCAATTATTTAATCAAACTTTTATTAAAAACTATATTATTAAATAATGACAATTTGCTTTAATTAATTAAATAAAAATTTAATCAATTATTCATATGATATTAGATTTATTGTCAAAATTAAATAATACAATTAATAATAGATAGAATTAAATTTAATTCAACAATTAAGTGGCAAATATTAAATCTAATTAATTAAATATGAAAATATTCAATTAATCAAACTTTAGGATAAATGTGATTTATTGCCAAATAATTATAAAATTAAAGATAATTATGATGATTAGGAATATTACTAAGAATATTCCCCGATGCAGAATTTAAGATAATCAATTATGATTCGATGATGTTTAGATGTGCCTTAGATTAGGACTTTGATGTCGATTTCATTCGAATTGAAGATGTAGGAGATTAATGAACTTATAGCCCATTTTTGGGGTATTCCATTTTGCCCCTCTTTGAATTACTGTGTGAAGCGCAGTGGTTCAAAGATAGTCTGTGTTTGATAAAGATATGAAACTGATTCAAAAGATAAACTGATCTCAAGATAGAAACCGATTGAAAGATAATGAGATAGGAGTTGATTGATATTGAATTGATATGGAGATAATAGGTCCTAAATGACCAAAGATAATGTTTACTATAGCAGCAATGAACCTATGATTGTGAAAAAGTGTCAAAACGTCTGATTCCAAACCTTAGGATTGATAAAGAAGTGAGTGACCCGTTCTAGACTCGATTGTCTTAGCAGAACTAGCAAGTATCACATCCAAATCCTTCAATTGCCGAAGAACCAAGGAAAGAACACTATGATCCGATGGTTGCAAAAACTGATACAGTTTACAAGATTAGGAGAATATCAGATTGATATGGATCTTGATGAATCTGATATGCCCCAAGTGATGATAGATTTGCCCCGAGCGATGAGGACTTTTGATGAATCAGTGACTAGACGTGATTGTTGTCTTGATCACTGATGAAAGATATTGATAGATTTGATCGATAGAATTTGATTTACAGACTTTGAATGATGTGCAATACCATGCCCCCTTCGGGATTAAAATTGAAATCTGACAAGAAAAGTCAGTGTTATAATTTAGAAGCATGTTAATTGATTTGAGAAGTGGGTAAAACACATTCGGGAACGCATTCTGCATTGTTTGGAGGTCCAAAAGACCAAGTTTGACTAGGTTTGACCATGAGTTGACCATGGTTGACCAAGTTGAAATTTTGATAGTTTGATGTAAGATAATCAGTTAAGTGGAATACTATATTTATGTGATGATTGAAGGTCGATTATGCAAGTAGTGAATAAGATAAATGATCTCAGATTTCAATTTTGATCTTGAAAAAGGATTCTACTTGCTATTTCATTGGAGGAACCTTCGTGTGAGATTCAGCTCTTGTTAGACTTGAAGATGCGATTTGAAGAATCATTTAAGCATTGAAGTTCATTTAATCATTGTGAGATCATGCAAAATGCAAAGAGACATGCAAGATGAAATGCAACCTAAGACCTAGGACCTAGCCACTAATCATGTGTCGATTTGTTATCATCATTGAACTTTTAGGTAACCAGATAAATCAATACAATGCCCACTAGCCATGAAACCATAGACATATGAATATCAATTTGTATGCGCAAGAATCAATACAACACCCACTGGTTATACAACCATGGACATATGAATATTGATTTGTTTTCGGAATGTTGGATTAGATATAAGCATCAAGGCACAAATGTCAGGATGACCTGAATATCATGTCCATTTTGATATAGCATTTGTATAAGCATCAAAACATGAACGTCGTGATGACCTGAATACGCCTTGCGTTGCAAACACATCAAACAATCAAAAGATCATTCTAAATCCAGTGTGAATTACCCGTAGTGACCCTTTATCGTTCACTTCCTTAGGCAAGATCACGTTTCATAGTAGGAGAAAGAGTTTACTCAAAAAGACAATAGTTAGATCAAACTTCTTTGAATTGTCTGGGTATCAATGGTTGAGGTATGCATGGCCATCCAATTCGAGATAGAGGCTCTTATAATCAGACACCATTTCAATCCAGAATTTCCAAAGTTGTTAGATTTCACATACGAGTAGAAAACAAAGAAAAGATTATGCCCCTAGTCATCACTCTCTAAATCTTATAAAGGACATCATCGAAGAGCTCAAAGGGACATAATATGCAAAAATATCAATGTGAATCAATAAGCATACAAGGAGATAAAAGCATGAAGCACAGATTGTGTTCAGTTGAGTTTTGATGTTTGATTGTTGTAGATGCAAAATTCTTTCTAGAGACGAGACAGACTGACTCAACTTGAAGCTTCAAAGGACTCTGACTAGATAGGATACATCTAAGATACATTGGAGACTATAAGATATGACATTGATTGCCCCCAAGTTTGAACATTGATAGGATATAGATGCGCAAGCTGATTGGTGTACAGATCGACTTATTGAAAATTGGAAATGTTGAAACAAACCAGGAGATATGTACAAACTAAAGCAAGACTGAAAGCTAGGAAAGACCAAGATTGTGCTGATAGATGGAGCATTTTGAACAAGTGGCACCCGTTTGCCGGGTTTTCACCATCTTGGTAGAGATTCTATTTTTGCTACCAAGGCGCCTATTTCCAAGTTTTCACCAAGGCACTTTTCTTTTTTTCTTTTTTTTTGTATTTTTCATTTTTTCAATTTTTTAATTTTTTTAAATTTTTGATATTTTTTATTTTTTTGTGAATCATCAAGGCGCCTATTGCTAGGTTTTCACCAAGATGTTCATTTTTTCAGGACTTTTTCCAATTTTTAAGATTTTTTCAGGACATTTACCAACCACTGAATGCCTTAGGCGTAGAATTTCTTCAGATGGAGAACATTGATTGGTTCTCAGAGCTATTCTCCTTCAGTCGTTGAGAGTTGATAGGCACGAGAGCCAAAAGTAGCAGTGATTACAAAGGGACCCAGCCAGTTGGGTTCAAACTTCCCCTTGCGTTCTCGATGGGATTGATTTTTAGGATTTTCTCTCAAGACTAGATCACCAACCTGAAATTCTCTGTGTTTGACTTTCTTATTGTAGCCTCTAGACATTCTCTTCTGATATACTCTGAGATGATCATACCCTGCTTGTCTACGCTCATCTAGTAGTTCAAGTTCTTGTAACCTAGACACTTTGTAGTCTTCATCAGTGACAAGTCCATGCATTCTGATTCTGAGTGATGGGATTTCAACCTCAATAGGCAGTACCACTTCAGACCTATAAACTAAAGTGAAAGGTGTAGCCCCAGTAGGTGTTCTGATACTTGTTCTGTAGGCCCATTCTGATACTTGTTCTGATACTGGTACTGATTTTGATACTAATTTTGATAATTGTTCTGACACTGATTCTAATAATTGTTCTGATACTGATTCTAATAATTGTTCTGATACTGGTTCTGATACTAATTCTGATACTTGGTATATGATACTTGTTCTGATACTAGTTCTGATACTAGTTCTGATACTGGTTTTGATACTTGGTATATTTGATAGCATCTTTTTCCATTGTAAACTCTCAAGTAAGATCATATCATGCAGTCCCAATGTCTAGCAAGGTGGAGAACAAGAGGGATTAGCAAGTTGGTGGATGAGATGGAAGACAAGAGAATGAAGGAGAATGAAGGGAAGAAATCCTCAAGGGAAAACTCCTCAAGAATACCCAAGCTAGGGAAAAATTTTCATGTAAAGCGCATTTGGACAAGCAATGAAAGGCCAGCATAGGATAAGTCACAAAAGTGTAATGCAAGAGCAGGAAAGTATGCATTCCAAAGGAGTAGACATGTCAAGAGGCTTCATAGCACCGTGTTTTACTCTCTTTCTTTTCTTTAGATCAAGACCAAAGGGGAAAAGAATAGCGATAGGAGAAAATGAATGGAGGAAGATGGATATGAAGGCTAAACATGGAAGGAATGAAAGCAAGATCATCATAAGACAACTCACAAAATAGCCAAATGTTCATGTATAGGTCAACCTTGTCAAGATCAAAGAGAGAAGATGGAATGGATGAAATATGTAGAAGAACTACGCATGATGCCTGATTGCCAGGTTTTCATCATGGTACTTATCCAAGGTGCCACAAGGGAGTGGTTTTCACCATAGGATGAATTTATTTCTCTTTACTTTTGCTACCAAGGTGCCTGTTTCCAGGTTTTCACCAAGGCACATTTTCAATTTTATTTTATTTTTCTTTTTTTAGAAGGAAAACTTTTTAGATAATGCTCCTTGAAAGGATAAACCATGATATGCCAAGGATTCAAAATGATATGCTCAAAGATGCTAATAGGGAAAGGAAGATGGAAGAGAAAAATGGAGGATAAGGTTTTATGTAAAGCGAGTGAGGTTGGAAGATAGGAGGAATAAGCAAATGAGGAAAAAGGATAGAAGGTAGAAGGTTAATGAATGGAAGGATTGTGAAAGGGTAGATGGAAAGGAAGGAAAGATCAATGTAAACACACACCTTGAAGGGTGGTGAGAGGGTGGAGGAAATGTGAATGAAGGAATACGTGAAGGAATATGGTGAATGGATAGCAGAGGTTGTGGTTTAGGTGCATGGAATGGAGCAATGCTTTTGGAAGAAGATGAAGTGGAAGCCTTTGGAAGCTTGAATGTCAACTTCACTTGTTGTTCAACATCAGACTCTTTCAAGAGAGACTTTGGAATCCATATAGCCGTAGGCTTTTTATTTTCTTTTGATGATCTAGAGAAAATATCTTCAATGATAGATTTTGGAACCCATACTTGTCTTGTAGTTTTTTTCTTAGATATCTCTTTGGACTTTATGCTTCCATGTCTATTAGAGGAGACATGGTGATCTTTTTTTGATGGATTATTGTATTGCTTCTTTTTCTTGTATTGAACATTCAAGTTACTTCTAAAAGACTTGGGACTTGTGGAAGAAGGAGGATATGACTGGTTTAGATGGGTGGGTGGATGAAAAGGATTCAAGGGTATGCATCTATGTTGATCTTGAGGAAAGATGGGAGATGGAGGGATGTAAGGACCCAAGATGGATGGTGAACTAGGAGAGTTAGGAGGGGAAAGTGAAGGGACATAAGGACCCAAGATGGAAGGTAGATGTGAAGCTCTTAGTAGTGGTGGAAGAAGTCCAAGGATGGAAGTGGAAGATGCAAAAGGATAATCAATAAGTTCATCAGCATCTATATGACAACCAAGGATATCAGCATCTTTAGAGTGAGCATTAGGATCTTCAATAGAATCATGGACATCTTGAATATGAGCACCTTCTTTGATAGGATTGTTCAAAGCTTGCAAAGACTCAGGAAGAGTAGAAAGTGGAAGTGAACATGGAGTGGTAGAATAAGAAGATGGAAGACTTTGATCTTGACAAGGATCTTTGGATAGCACCAGCGCATAATTTGTCTCTTGATTTTCAATAGGCTTAACATTGGAAGTAACAACACTATTTTTACCAACCTTAATGGAAGTATCATCTTTGGAAAGCGCAAGTGTAGTAAGGTCATTTTGATTGTCAATAAGCTCAACAGTGTAAGTAGTAGCTTGATCTTGCTTAGGAGAAGACTTAAGACATGGTGGAATGCATGAAAAAGGGGGTACAGGATCAAAAGAACCCTGAGGTGAATAAGAGACATCATGAAAAGGAGTGGATGACATGGAGGTTTCTTGATCTTGATCTTTCTTTATGTTCTTTTCTTCATCATTTTTAGAGTCCTCTTGACATGGAGCCACTTCTAAGGACAAGGAAGCATGTTGGGATTGTATGGATGACTTTGGAAGAGATGGTGGAGGACTAGCTAAAGTAGGGATTATAGCATATGAAGGCTTAGGCTCTTTAGGTTTATCATTATTGAAAGTCTTTGCAGCCAAGTGAAGGTTAGCTTGAGTTTCTTTAAGAGGTAGCCCTGGAGGATAACTATAGGGAACCGCATGAAAAGTATCAAGGCTTGTGTTGGATGAAGGTTTTGTGAAAGATTTGAAAGACTCGAAAGCTTTAAGAAATGTATGGGTATTGGAAGAAGTAGGGGATGGAAGGGAACCATCACCAGACAAAGGTTCAGCATTAACATGATCTTGCCTGAGAGTGTAATCTTTTTTTTTAGCTGGAGAGTTCTTAGAGGAGAGATCCTTATAGTATTGACATTTCAAGCTAGCACGATGTATTTTATAGTCCTCAGCAGTAGTAGATGGATCATCATCAAGGTATTGTCCACAAAAGCCATCAAAGTCTCTTTCAAAATCAGAATCATATGGATCACCATCACGATCTATCCAATGTGACAGCCCATTTGTAGTAAGCAGGAATGAATGATGAGGAGGACTCTTAGGAACATAGGTGTCATAGGTATCATTACATTATCTGTCATCATAGTCATCATAGTCTCCAAACCTAGATGTGTCACTCTCCGTGGAAGAGGTATCATATTGCTCAAATTTTTTTCGGGGGCATGGTGACATGTACAAGTCTTTATCAAATGGAAAAGAGTATAGAGATTCCACAAAGAACTCTTTAGATTCCTTCTCTTTCTTAAGATTGTTAAGTTCAACTTGCATAGCATGCAGCTGTTTCCTCATAGCGACGATCAAAATTTCTTTCTCATGTGTACTGATTCTTTGAGACATGTGTACTGATTCTCAATAACTACTACTTTGTTCTTGACATAGTGATTTGTATGACAGATTCTGGAACTAGGCTGGAAACATTGAATATCTTGCAATTTGACAATTTCTGACAACTCTCTCAAATTTTTCCAAATGACACTCTGCAGACTCATACGACATTGGGTAGTCTATGAAACGATAGTTGCTAAACTCGTACAACAGTTGCTAACAGGGTTTTGACTTTCTTGAATTTTCTGGTTTGAAAACTCGTACGACACTGGGTTCTCAATCATACGACAGATGGGCAATACTTAAATGACACTTGACAAAACTCGTACGACTTTTGACTTCCTAAATTGACTTTTGACTCCAAAAATATTTTACGTTAATTTTTGCAAAATTTAAGGTCTTCAGTTTTGGATTGTTTGCAAATTGTACTGTCCAGATTTTGAAGGTTATACCAGATTTGATCATTTTTAATAGCCAAGTAGATAAACAAGCACGTAGAATAGCAAGCAAGTGATTCCAAGCACGTCTGAAAACAATGAACAAGGGCAAAAGCAACCTTGCGCATGAACAATCAAGTGACCAAATTGTGCTAATCCCTGAGAGTACTAATTGTGTATGTTCTGAAAAGTTTTGCAATAACACACATATACCTGAAAGTGAAAAATTGGCCTCTCTAGGGTTGTTAGTAATGGTTTGACTCTACAACTTTTATGATTCAAAGGGGTGAACTCCAATCCCGGTGCACCAGGGTTTTGACACAGTCTGAGAACTTAATCTTCAAGAGCTGCTAGGGAGATCTGACAACCCAACAATGAACCATACCCATGGAGATTTCTTCCACAAGGACATTTATATAGCGGCTGTCACTACCATGGCGAAAATGGCTATTACTGCTTGAGGTTCCATCAATGCAGTTTTCCCTGTGAAGGGATTGTCTGCTACGGTTAACCCTCTCTAAAGGTGACTCACAGATTTATACCACAAGGGGACTTGGCTCCAGATTCAAGGTTTTGACACCTCTTCACTTTTAACCCAAACAAAGCAAGCAGATTAATCCGACACGCTAAGACAAAGTTTTGTTCCACCAAGGTCTATGATATCAACTCCACGTGATCTATCAACCTCTCTGGGGAGAGAATGTATCAATCAATAAGAGAAGATGCACTAACCAATTTTGATTCACCAAAGCTCATGATATCAACCCCACGTGATCTATCAACCTCTCTGGAGAGAGAATGTGTCGATCAATAAGAGAAGACGCACTAACCAAGTTCAATGTGAAACACACTAAGTATCCTCCCTACCTACAAGGATTCCATCATCAAGGAAAGATTTCGCTAGGAATCCAATCTCTCAAGAATCACGAATAGTGTTCATAGGGCCTAATTACTATGTGAGCACAGATATATTCCTGAAAGCAAATCTACCAAAAGCATCCAAAAAGTAGAAAGAGGAACACTTAATGCTCAAAGCAAATATGAGATGAGTCCACAAGGTGGAACATTTAACACCTCACACAAGCTAAAAATGAGTCCACAACTTAGAAAACAAGTGAGTTCCTAAAAGCACAAAAGGGTTGCCAAGTGGAACACTTAACGCTTTTGTCCTGTTGACCCCTCCCCTTTATGGCGCTGAGATTGCAACCACGGGGTGAAAATGAGGGGCCGGCAGATTAGCGAGTCCAATAACCCAAGATAGTAATCAAGATCAATCACAAGTATTCTAAGACTACTTAATGAATCCTTAAAGGATCACAACCTAGTATCAAATTATGCAAGTGTGTAGAAATAGATCAAAAGCATGAAAAGATGCACACAAGCTTGACACATAAGAGATTTATTTTAAGTCCCAAATCAAAATGTTACTAGATGAAGGAGAATACCTGGGATCCTTGCAACGCGCTTAGTAGATTTTACCTAATTTTTAGCAATTTTTGTTGAGCTTTTCCATGCAAGCAAGTGACGAACTCTCCAACAAGCAAACAAGCAAACAAGATATGCAAAATATATTCAACTTATGAAAACCATAGGGTTAGCTCTAAAAATCAATTGTTAGGAGCAATAATAACCATAAATTAATCCAAATGACAACTCATATCATGCATTGAATCATATGAAAAATAAGTGCATACCCATCATAAAATTTTAATTTTTTTTGCACTACATTTGACCTAGTCAACAAGATCTGATTTTTTTTTATATGATTTTAGCCACAAAAATAGAAATTCAGAATAGAGACCCCCACTAAAAAATAGATAAATTTCTAAAAATGCAAAAATTTTAGAAAAATCTCTTCATTTGTGCCCTAGAGACCCGTTTTATCAAAACAGACTAGTTTTTGCAAATTGACTATTTGAGCTATTAAATTGCATCCAAATTTAAAACACAAATAATAGAGCCCCTGTATAATTTGAAGGGCTTTCTGAAAATGTAAAAATTTCAGAAAAATATGCTGATTTGCGTCAGATATTAATTTTTTATGAAAAATCAAAAAAAATTATTAAAAATTCAAAATAATTTAGAAAATTCTGAATTTTTTTTTGAAGCTTCCTTGATATGTCTTGAACCTACAAAAAAAAATTCAGACTAAAACTCCAAGCTGTTTGGGAGATAAAATTAAATCTTTGAAACTTTAGGGTTTTAGCTCCAAGAATCAAAATCAGCATGCAAAGGTGGGTTGCCCCATGGTGGGCGCCAAAAATATGTGTGTGAATTTTGTACCTGATCTGTAGACACAACACTCAGTAAAACATTAGAGGTTAGTGATAATCAAAATCATGCAAATTTGAAAACTATGTAACCAAGCGATTTACTGCCTTCTAATAGGTGCGAGATTGATGTTCTCATATTGTAATCGAGATCAGTGACCTAGACGACACCTAAATGAAGGATTTGAATGCAAAAGATGAATATGAAATTGAATGCAATTAATCTATATTTTTGATATTTTCTATGCAATAAGAATGATAAACTGATATGCTATGGATGCTAAATGATCTAACAATGAAGATTCTAACAATGATATGAAAACTATGAAATTCTATGCTAAAATATAAAAACTATGCAATTGAAATTGATCTCACAAAGCTTTGAATTCGCAAGTTGATTCTTTCAAGCTCCAATTGTGCAAATTCTCCAAATCTGATATGCTATGATTTCTGTAGAGTAAGTTTGCAATTTGCGAGATGATTGAGAGATTGAGAGATTTTTGAGAGATGAATTATGAAGAGCGGAGCCTTTAATTTTATAGAAATCCAAAGCTTTGGAGGTGCATGGATAAAAGCCATAAATCACTCAAATAACTCAGGTTGATTTTTGAGTTATTTTTAAATAAAGAATAATTAACTCACAAAAATATGCAAAAGCTAAGCTTTAATTCAAAATAGAGTTTAGCTTTAATTGATAATTGATAGTTGTCTGCTTTTATGATTGTACATATTTTATTTATGAATTAATTTAATAATAAAGTGATTTATTTCTAACTTAACTGATTTTAAAAATAAAACAATTGATTTATGGGTTAATCAATTATTTAATCAAACTTTTATTAAAAACTATATTATTAAATAATGACAATTTGCTTTAATTAATTAAATAAAAATTTAATCAATTATTCATATGATATTAGATTTATTGTCAAAATTAAATAATACAATTAATAATAGATAGAATTAAATTTAATTCAACAATTAAGTGGCAAATATTAAATCTAATTAATTAAATATGAAAATATTCAATTAATCAAACTTTAGGATAAATGTGATTTATTGCCAAATAATTATAAAATTAAAGATAATTATGATGATTAGGAATATTACTAAGAATATTTCCCGATGCAGAATTTAAGATAATCAATTATGATTCGATGATGTTTAGATGTGCCTTAGATTAGGACTTTGATGTCGATTTCGTTCGAATTGAAGATGTAGGAGATTAATGAACTTATAGCCCATTTTTGGGGTATTACAGTAACCACCTAGTAAGTAAAAATTTCCAAGAGCATCTTCTACAAATTTAGTTGTGTTGAAGGATTGATTAATGGTCTGAGCAATCACAGAAAATGCTTCTAAAGAGATTTTGGGTTGTTCTCTTTGTTTTCGTGATGAAGCTTTGGTTTCTACCATTAACCTTGGGTGAAACAAAAGAGCAAGATGAAGACAACTAAAGAATGACTTGATTCAAGAAGATCAAATGACACAACCTTGTCAAAATTGGATGGATTGAAGATAGATTGGACGTAAATAAAGGATACTATGCCTTAGTAGTATGGGTAGACACCCAAAAGATGGCGGACATGAGCTCGCAACACTTAGCCATTTTTAGACAAAGATTGAATTGAAGATAGTTTTGACAAGGTTTTGACACAAGATGAAAAAGACTCAAATCGATAAATCAGAAGGCTAGATCAGACTCAAGAGACCACTTTAGGAAAATGATCAAATTCTTTTTAGTTTCTGCTATATTCCTGACACGGGGATTTGTTTGACATAATCTAGAAATAGCCTGCAAAAATTAGATTCCTGACAAATTTGACAAGTTTCTGACAACTTTTTGAAAATTTTGATACGATTTTGTCCAGGCTCGTACAAGTTTGGGTAAGCTCTGGCACGACAGTTGACAAAACTCGTATGACAATTGACACTAGGGTTTAATTTTCTTGACTTTTTCTAACAAATATCATACAACAATGTATAGGCTCACGTACGAAAATCAGGGGGTTCTGAAACAAATTTTGGCAAAACTCATACGACTTTTTGAGACTGTGGGACAAATTTTGACTCTAGAAAGGAATTTTGTTTCAAATTTTTAAATTTTTAGGTTTTCAGTTTCAGATTGTTGGAAAAATTTTGTCTAATTTTGAAGATCTGTATAATAGTTCATCTCAAATAACCAAGTAGATATCAAGCATGCAAAATAGCAAGAAATGGAAGCAAGAAATCATCTGAAAACAATGAACAAGGGAAAAAGCAACCTTGGGCATGAACAAGCAATAATGACTTAATGTGCTAATCCCTAGGAGTGCTATTTGTGTATGTTCTCAAAAGTTTTTCAATAACACACATAGTCCTAGAAAATGAAAAATTGGCCTCACTAGGGTTTGTAGTAATGGTCTGACTCTGCAACTTTTATGATCTCAAGAGGTCGAACTCCAATCCAAGAGCATCGGGGTTTTGACACAGTCTAAGAATTTAATCAATCAGGAGCTAGTAGGGAGATCTGACAGTCCAACAAGAGACCACACATGTGAAGATTTCATCCAAAAGGACATTTATATAGCGATTGTTGCTACCATGAAAAAAATGGCTATTACCACTTGAGGTTCTATCCACATGGTTGACCCAATTAAGGGAATGTCCACTATGGTTAACCCTCTCTAAAGGTGACTCATAAAAGATACCACAGGGGGACTAGATCAGATTCGAGGATCTAGGTTTCTGGTACTATCCAAAAAGGAAGTAGAGCATAATCCTCTAACCTCTTCACTTCACCAAAACAAAGAAGACAAATTAATCTAACATGCTAATACTAAAATTATCTCACTAAGATCTATGATGTCAACCACTTATTCTCTATCAATCTCTCCGAAGAGAGAATGTATCAATCAAAAGTTGAAGACTCAAAAATCCAGTAGAACGCAAGACAATCTCAGTATCCTCCCTACCTACAAGGGGATCCTTCATCAAGAAGAGCTTCACATATGCCTATTTACTATGTGTAACAAATATGCAAAAAGAAAATCTATGTTCATTTTATAGCCCAAAAACCGAAGTTTGTGATATGAAAGTAGGAAAAGTCACACAAGCTTGACATAAGAGAGTTCATTTTAAATGTCAAAATCTAAGTGTTATTAGTTGTAGAAGAATACCTGAATTCCTTGCAATGCGCTTAGTAGATTTTACCTATTTTTGCAATTTAGTTGCGTTGTCCCAATCAAAATCAAGAAATATCAATTAGAAATAGCAGAGTTCAATTGTTAGGGTTAGCCGTTAGTCAAAATCTAAAAATCAAATTTGAGAAATTGCCTCAAAATATGAAATGACAATTGAATCCTGGTATCAAAACTCATACGATAATGGGTTATCTCTCATACGACAATCAAAATCTCATATGATAGTGGGTCACCTTTGGCACAAATTTTGGGAAACTCATACGACAGTGGGTATCCTCTCATATGACAAAGAAGCCTCCAACTGATAATATGTTGTTGCTAATACAAGCCTCAAAAATGTCAAATGTCATATGACACTCAAAGGGTCCTGGCAGAAATTTTTGATAAAACTCGTATGAATATTGTACGGACAGAGAATAAAATCATAGGATTGATCAAAAAATGATAGAAATTGATAGAAAAGAAATGGAAACCCATTTCAAGGCCCTACAGTGGGCGCCAGAAATGGTGTGTGAAAATTGTACCTAGCTACAGACACAATACTTTAGTAAAACATTAGAGGTTAGAAAAATTGAAATCTGCAAGTAATTGAAACTAAGCTAACCAAGTGATTTACTACCTTCTAGTAGGTGTGAGTATGATGTTATCAGATTGAAATCAAGATTAGTGACAATGCAACACCTAAACGAAGGATTTGAATGCAAAAGAATGAAAAACTATATGAATGCAGATTAATCTATTTTTTTTGTATTTTATATGTAATTAGGATGAAAAATTGTATGAATCTAATCTAGAATGAATCGAAATGATATGCAGGTTTAATCTAAGAATGATATGAATGAATGAATGCTATGATATGAAAACTACGCAAAACTATGACCAACAATGAAAGATCTCACAAATCGCCTGTGGCAATTAGTGCTTAATCCTTCAATCGCAAATTCGCTAAAGTAATTGTGCAAATTCAAGAGTTGATAATTGTGAAGAGTTGAGCCTTATTTTTATAGAAATTCAGGGCTTGAGGATGCATTGAGAAAAACCATAAATCACTCTTGATAAACTCAGGTTGATTTTTGAGTTAACAAGAAATTAGAAATAAATCAACTCACAAAATCATGCAAAGGCAGTTTTTATCTCAAAATAGAGTTTAGTTCTTTTTTTCAACTCATCATCAGATGTTGAGTTTAGAAAGTTAACAAATTGAAATTGAAAATTGATTTAAAGTTAACTGCTCCTTCAAATGTGCATAGATAATTATGAATTAATTTAATAAATAAAGTGATTTATTCTCAACTTAACTGATTTTAAATTGAAGAATAACTGATGCATGGGTTAATCAATTATTAAATCAAACTTTTATTCAAAAACTATATCGTTAAATATTGACAATTGACATTAATTAATTAAATAAGAATTTAATTAATCAGTCATGAGATTTTTGATTTATTGTCAAAATTAAATAATATAATTTAGGAATAAATAGAATTAAATCTAATTAAATAATTAAGTGGCAGAATTAAATCTGATTAATTAAATATTCAGAATATTCAATTTATCAAGGATAAATAGGATTTATTGCCAAATAATTATTAAATCAAATATAATTAGGATAAAGGAATATCTCAAGGAATATTCTCTGATGCAGAATTAAGATAAAATCAATTTTTGATCAATTGATGTGCAGATGTGCCTTAGGTTAGGACTTTGATGTCAATTTTGATCGAATTGTTGATGTAAGAGGTTAATGAACCTTAGGCCCATTTTTGGGGTATTACAGTGGGCCATACAATGAATGTCAACAACATATGGTGAACAAGAAGCCCGCATCTTTGTGAAAAGACCATTCCTTTGACCTTGCATTACTAAAGCTCCATCCACTCCAACACAGATCAAATTCTTCACTATTGTCAATTCATTCATACCTCCATATTCAATTAAATGGTTCTTTACTAATTGAAATAAAGTTTATGATGTCGCATTGTCCCTCAATTTTGCAACAGTTAGTAGATTTGGTTGGTGGACATTATTCTGTACAGTATAAACATGCATGCATACCCACAATGTATTATCTATTGTCGTAACTTCATCTAAGGACAATGCAATAAAGGTTGACTCTTTTATTTTTTTTTGTACATCCTCTATTTCAACCTAGGAAATACAACTTGCTAATTCCCATCCACTGTTTATTGACCACTGAGTGACAAGATAGTTAGGAACTTTCAGAAAGTGTAACAAACCACTCATTTCTGAATAGTCTAACATTAGATGCCCTCTGCTCAAAATATGGAAAATATTACTTAATTGAATAGCTTTTCTGCATTCTTCTACTTCACTTCCTTTTGCAAAAATAGCATTAATAGAACCTTGAAAATTCATCTTAAATTTCTAAAACAAATAATATTCCTCAGCATTCCTTTTATGTTGACATTGCTCCTTTATTTTATATCTTACCAATTTTATTTCCTTTCCATCAGCAGTTGAGGTTTCGTAAACCTTACCAACATGTTTCTCTATGGTGTCTATTTTAAGCTGCAATCACTTTTCCTTTTTATACTTCCAACTACAAATCATACATCTGCATTCTATTGGAGGCTCACCTACAATTGGATTGTCCACGGGTTCAATGAATGGATACTTTGTCGCCCAATCAAATTTAAATCTCCTCGACATCTCCCATTAAAGATCAATTTTTTCTTTTGATTTTCCTCTCCCATTAGTGTTACTGTTAATTGAACCATCATCATCACCAAAGTCAATCGATTCATCCTAGTACTAGTTATTTACTTGAAATTCTTCTTCAAGGTCATCTTCATCAGAGATATCAGGTACCGCAACTTTGTCACCAGATTTATTAGGCTCCCCAATTTGTTCTTTAGACTCCTGTGTAGGTTGAGAACCTTGCAATTGTATAGGTTCCTCTGATGATGCACCTTCCTCACTTTGACCAACACTATTGCATCTGTCCCCGCCAAAGTATGAAGATATATTTTTGTATTTCATTGACCTCTCTTGGACATCTATACCTTCAATAGTCCTCTTCTTGTTTAACTTTGACTATGACATCTCCAACAAATTAAGGCTACAATAAAATTTTACTTGAATAAGATACTACGGACTCGTAGTCATTCCTGTTCCCTACCGATCGCAATTGTGAGCTCAAAATCAACTAAATCTCTTGAAGTCTCCTTCTCTCTGGCATGTTTCAATAATGAAACTCATATCTCTTAAATAGACAAGTAAACCATTTTCATATTAGCCATCAGATTTTGCCTCATAATCTCCATCGTCCATTTTGGCAAAGGGGCCGACAATTGCTTATGATAACAACTAATATTTGGTGAACCCCACATAATTTCAAATAATTGACTAGGTGAATAGGGTAGGAATTTGGGACATGATTATGTATTATGCATGGAAAATTGGGTCCTAGTGAAAATAAAAATTTCACTTCGGACAATGGGCCTTTGGCAAATGGTGATCCTTGATAAATACATCTTTCCTTAATCTGTGGCAAATAAGAGTAAAATACAATAGAAATATGGGCGAAGAACCCGACTACCATAGTGAAATTATGTAAAAATAGTGGTGAACAATCCAACCACTAAACATGTATTTTATAAAATTTGGGCGAACCGATCAACCAATATACTGATCTTTTATTCACCAATTTCTATACATTGATCGGGACATATTCGCTAATTGGCAAATAATCGCCACTAAAAAAATCCCTGCTATGGACTCTAGGTACTAAGTAGCCTTACCTAGGTTCCCTACACCATACTCCCCCACAAACAAAAATCTCAAGTCACTCCTATGACTAAGATGTCTTATGAGATGTCAAGCTTCTTGAAGTCTACAGCTTCAACCCATGTAGACTCTAATTCAAGCTTGTGCTTCCACTAAATGAGGTGTTCCATGTACACCTTATGTCTAGTGGTCTTCTTGACCCTTGATTCTAAGACCTTCTCTACCTCCAGCTACACCTTGGGAGGTAGTGCATGAGGTTCTACATTAGCATGAATCTCTGCACTGTTGACATCCAGCTCGGTGAGAGGACCCTTATATTTGATCAAATCAGAAACATTGAAGACCGGGTAGATGTTTAGTCCACTTGGTAGGTCTAATGTGTAAGCATTAGCCCCATACTTGTCTAGGACTTTGCAGAGACCTATTCTCTTCATCTGCAACTTTGTAGACACACCTTTTTGCAGCCTTGACTTGTTCAAGTAAACCATGACATTGTCTCCTACTTCAAACTGAACATTCTTTCTCTTCTCATCTATTTTGGCCTTCAACTTTTGAGTTGATTCAAGGATGTTCTTCCTAACCTATTATTAGATCTCCTTCATTATTTGATTGAAGTCTTTAGCATGACCACTCCTATACTCCATGGCTCTGAGGTCTCTGAGCTCACATACACCCCTTGGATGCATCCAATAAATAATCTCAAAGGGACTCTTGTCGGTAGTCTTGTTCATACTATCATTGTATGCATACTCTTCTTGGGGAAGAACCACATCCCATGTTTGACCATACTCTTTAGTTAGGCACCTCAAAAAATTGCCTAAGACTCTATTAACCACCTTAGTTTGGCAATCATTCTAAGGGTGGCTAGCTGAACCAAATGAGAGATTGGTACCCAATCTACTCCACAATATTTTCAAAAAGTGGCTCATGAACTTGACATCCCTATCTAAAAAAATTCTTAGGGGTAGTCCATGGATCCTTACAATTTCTTTACAGAAAAAATGAGTTATGTTACTAGCATCATGTGTAGTCTTGCAAGGTATAAAATGCCCCATCTTACTAAATCTATCTACCACAACATAAATGTTGTCATGACCAGGCTTTGTCTTGGGTAAGCCCACAATGAAATCCATGCTCACACACTCCCATGGTCTATTTGGCACTGGTAGAGGTTGGTACAAACCTGCATTGCTAGATCCTCCTTTTTCCTTCATGCACACTACACATTTCTCAACATACTTGGTTACATCCCTAACCAACTTTGGCCAATGATAAAACCATTGCACAAGATTTATGGTTTTGTTCACCCCAAAATGACCACTCAAGATGCCATTATGCTTCTCTTGTACGAGGTTTTCCCTCATGGATCCCTTGGGAACACACAACTGATTTCCCCTAAACAACAATCCACTTTGCAAAGTAAAATCAAAAAAATTTCTATGAAAATGATTCTAAAAATCAGAGCATACCTTGTAGGCTTCACCAAAGTCTTCATCATCCTTATAGAGGTCTTTGAAACTCTCTATCCCAATGCTACTTAGCTGCACTTCTTCGATGGTGAGAAGCCTCATGCTTAGTGCATCTACAACCTTATTCAACTACCCCTTTTGTGCTTGATTGTAAAAGTGAAAGCTTGAAGATACTCCATCCACTTTAGATGTATATTGCTCAACTTCTCTTGTGTGTTTATGTAGCTAAGGGCCTAGTTGTTAGTAAATACCACAAACTCCTTTGGCAGCAAGTAATATCCCCACTTTCTTAGAGATTGTACCAAATCATAATAAGATTACTTCTTCTTAGTTTGATTTAGTTTCTCACTAAAGAAGGCTACTGGTCTACCTTCTTGACTTAACATGCCCCCTACTGTCATCCTACTAGCATCACACTCCAAGGTGAACAATTTGTTAAAGCTAGGTAGCCTAAGGATAGGTTGTGTTGCTACTCATTCCTTCAGCCTTTTGAATGCTTGGTCTGTTGTAGAAGTCCATTTAAACTTGGTCTTGAGATCACCTTTAATGGTATCCACCATTGGTGCACAAATACCACTAAACTATCTTATAATCTTTCTATAAAATTGAGCTAACCCATGAAATCTCCTTACCTTTGTTGTTGTGGTTGATGTAGGCCAACTTAAGATAGCTTCCACCTTACTTGGATCCATTTTCAATGATCCATGGGATACTAAAAACCCCAAATAAACAAGCTCATGTTTGAAAAACTCACACTTTTCTAGATTGATGGATAGCTTCTCCTCCTGCAACATTTGTAAGACCATCTCCACATGTTTTAAATGCTCTGTTGCTATCTTACTAAAAATGAGTATATCATCTAGATATACCACCACAAATATCCCTATGAAATCCTTAATCACTTCATTCATGAGCCTCATGAATGTGCTAGGTGCATTTGAGAGGCCAAATGGCATAACTCTCCACTCATACAACCCATCAGTGGTCTTAAAGGTTGTCTTCCACTCATCTCCATCCTTGATTCTAGTTTGATGGTATCCACTTTTAAGGTCCAATTTGGTGAAGTACATTGTCCCTCCAAGACAATCCATTAAATCCTAAATTCTAGGTATGGGGAACCTATACCAGATTGTAATCCTATTTATGGCTCTTGAGTCTATACAAAGCCTCCACTTTCTACCTTTTTTTTATGCCAATACAACTGGAGCTGCACAAGGGCTTATGCTCTTCCCAATCAGCCCCTGATCCAAAAGTTTGTGTACTTGTCTAGCCACCTCCATTTTTTTCTCTGGAGTGAGCTTTTAATATTCCTTATTGGGAAATGATGCACCTAGTACAAATTCTATTTGATGACTTATCACTCTCCTAGGAGGTAAGGTTGTTGGGGTACCATCACTAACTATGTCTTTGTACTTCTCTAGCAACTCTTGGATTGCTAGTGGCAATGGCTCTTTTTTGGTTTTCCCTTCCTCCTTGGGCTTGAGTAGAACTCTTTCCTACCACTCATCAATATGCTAGGAGTCTTGGACTAAGATTCATCCTCTTCCAACAAGGACTGAATCTTGAAAGTCTTGTTATCTTTCTTGAAAGATATGGAGTTCTCTTTTCCATCATACATTACACTCCTATCAAATTGCCAAGGCCTATCTAACAACAAGTGGCATGCATCCATAGGAAACACATCACAAAGTAGCTTGTCCTTATACCCTGAAATAGAAAACTCCACCCAAGTCTTCTCATTCACCAACACACTCTACCCTTTATTTAGCCATGTCACCTTGAATGGATTGACATGAGGGATCTTCTCCAATTTTAGCTTTTTCACAGCCTCTTTTGATACTATATTGTTAGTGGAGCCTAAATCCATAATCACCTTACACACTTTGCCAAGGATTTTACATCTCATCCTAAACAAAGCTCTCCTATGCTTGGGTTCATCCTTAACCGGCTGTCTAATCAAAATCCTCTTGAACATCATATTTTCTCCCATTTCTGATTCAATATGGTCAATCTCAGGTGTCTTGACACTTGTTGTGTCCTCATGGGCATATGCAACCCTCTTTCCACTATTTGATGAGGAAGGCTTATCAGGGCATCTATAAGTTAGGTGACCCAACTAGCCACAATTGTAACATTTCATACTTGCAAAGTATGAGTTTCTCCTACCTATACATATTCCTCTATTAGGTCCTCCTTATGTACCTCTACCTCTAGAATGACCCCCTCTTGGATTGGTTTCACCTCCATGCTCGATCAGCTTTGATTCTCCTTGGTTTCTTTGTTCATTACCCCTACCTTGGTGACCACCTCAGTGACCAACTTGGTCTCTACCTCTACCTCTACCCCTATTATTGGAGCCTCCCTTCTTTTTTTTCCTCTCTTCAACTTTGAGAGCTAACTGATGGCATTTTTTAACAATGGTTGGATTCCATAAGCTTATCTCCTCCTGAATGTTCCATTTGAGACCACTTAGATATCTGGCCACCTTAATGGATTCCTCTTCTTGAATCTTGGACCTAAGGCATAGCTTTTGAAACTCCTCTGTATAAGAGGCCACATCCATGTCTTTTTATTTCAATCCTTGTCTCTTCTTGTGAATTTGTATTTCATATTCTTCAAGTAGGTAGTTTTCCTTCACCTTTTTCACCATGGCTTTCCAATTGGCTATAGGTAGCTTTCCCATCCTAACTCTTTCATCTTATAGGTACTTCCACCATGTTAAGGCTAATCCTCTTAACCTTGATTTGGCAACCTTGATCTTTTGGTCTTCTATCACACCCTCACACTCAAAATGGTTTTCCATCCCCTCAATCCATTCCATGACTATTTTAATGTCCATTTTCCCACTAAATAATGGTAATCCTTCAAAAGCCTTTGCATTCAATGCTTTGATTGCTTTCAAGAATGGTTCCTCATTCATAGGAGGGTCTATTTTAGGGATGATGTCATCTTCATCCACAAGCTTTTTACCTCTATCACTATTTTTAGCATCTTTATTCTATTCTAAGGACCTTTGATCAACTAACTCTTGGAGTTTGATCCTCATTTGATCCATAGAATCTTCAAGGAGTCTATTTCTCTCATTTTTCTCTTCCACCTCTCTAGCTAGCTCTGCATTTGTAACCATAGTGTTCTCCCCTAATGATTCACCAGTATATAGAGACATACACTAACCTCCAAATCTTTAACTTGCTTTGATACCAATCTGGTGTAACATAAGTATTGGTTAGTTTTATCCTAGTCTCTTCTAGGATCACACAAGGCTATACTTCTAGCCTATAGGGAACTGACCTAGCACCCCCTACAAGGATTCACTATCTCAATCCTTTTCTATTCAACTTGCAACACCAAGGTTTGAATCAAGTCCTCTTCACATCATCACTCCATAGCTTCCTTTTAGCTTCACCATCCTCAAAAGAGGGATTTTGGTTTGCATTCACCCTCAAATGGAGAGGAGGGTCAATTCATTTACAATATGGTATAAAACCATGTTTAAGCCCACTTCTTACAAGGGAAACCCCATCATTATCATTATCTTCTTGCTGACTGTCCCAAAAAGGGCTACTAGACTAGTAGGCCTAATTGGACACCTTTTGGCCTCTAACTCAAAAACTTTACAAGAAAGGTCCACAACTAATTGTAGATTTGAGTAACCATTTAAAAGGGCTTTCATATTCCTCTGGTCTCCTTCCCCCAACTTGTCTGTACAGGGGTTTCCTAGAAATAGGGCTACAAACAAGGGTTTTCATGTTTCCTGACTGAATCAGTGAGGGTTTGATATTCCTCATACTCAAACCTTCCACCAAATCTTCTCATTGTTTGATATTATTCCTAACACATCTAGCTTCCTCTCCACTTTCCTAGATTGAAGCAATGAATGCTTTCAATCGCTCCTAACCACTCTACAACACATTGTGATCCCTAGCCATGCACTCCTGGCTCACCTAGTGCATCACATTAAAAATTATTCCTATGCTTTTTAGGGCCCATCCTTGCTACATCATATAGTAAAAGGATTCTAGTCACAGATCCCAAAGGGCTGTATAGTTTGTACAGTGGGAGAGTGACCTAGTACTCCATTTTGTAAAACTCTGTCTGGACCAACCTGAGACAAGCCAGAGAATAAGAGAAAAGCTAAAGACTAATGAAAACTCACAAAATGATCAACTAACTCTACTAAGAATCACATAACACACTAATATATAATAGTGTCACTCAATCCTCTAATCCATATTCAAGCTCTATCACACACTAATTTTTCATTCTTCACAAAAATTACATAGTAAAAACTCATGCCAGGTCTTGGTTTCCATACAAAGTGACTCCCAATGCCCTAATTTAGGGTTTTTCAACATTATATATCTCATCCTAAGTGTTAGGACCCTTGGGTCTAGTTTTTAGTCTTCTAGAGCCATTTCCTAGGTTATTAAGAAATGTTGTCATGACAAATTTTAAAGTGGTCATGACAACTTTCAAAGTTGTCATAGCAAATTTTGGTGGTTTATCAAACCACTTGGTCACAACCTTGTGTGACTTATCACTGACTAATCTAGGGTCCTTAAGACCATTCTCAACCTCTAAAAACTTAAAATAGGCCATTTACAACCCTTTACAACATTTTCCATTATTTAGCAACTTTGTCTAAGTTGGCCAAATTTGACTCAACCTGACTCAAGAAGACTCACCTAGGACTTAGGGAAACAAAGAGAAAGCTAACAAAAAACCAAAACACTTGAGAGACTAGCTAGTCTCCTTATTGCACTAGTGGCTTGGCTAAGGCCACTACAAGCCAAAAATTAGCACTAGGGACTCTAGGTACCAAGTAGCCTTACCTAGGTGCCCTGCACCATATACTGAGCTTACAGCTCTTACAATCAATAGTTACAAAAAGTGTTCTCAAGAGTGAACAATACAAACATCTTCTATGCTTTGATATTTCTAGTTATAGCTCTCAATAGTCTCTGTCAATCTCTGATCTCGCATCTTCTATCAACCATTACTTATATCCCAAATTCATATCTATATCTCATACATATCTTATCCATATATCACTTTCGCAAAACATTCTTTATTTATATCTATTATGTCATCCAGTCGGCTCTCAAATACAATACAAAACATAATAATTACTCATGAAAATAATAACTACTAAGTTGGCGATCTTGTAATACCAAAGTGTCAGCAATATACAATCTTTATCTGACTTAGCATGTTACCATTCCATCTAGCATTCCCTTAATCATTGCGACTATTCATATGCCTTGTTTCACTATTCCTCTATCTTTCCATGCCTTCATATCACTGTAACTTGCTGATATCAATACCAAAACACATGTGACCTTAACTAAAGATCATACATATCCCAAAATGTCTTACTCTAAGATCGCAAGCCATCCTATAGCATATATTTTCTTTGCTGACCAAAACAATATTGTAGTACTTTGTAAATCCGATTTTTTACTTAATCATTTTCATGACTGTGTCTCCAACACTCATACTTACTGCATGTGAACACTATAACATAAGTGTTTCCATAAATGATAACCCTCAAGTGATCCATAGTGCTCTCAAAACATCACTTGGAAACATAAGCTTGGAGCAAGGTTGGTTCCTCTTTTAGTGTAGATTTTTTCCTTGGCATGTATGGAAGCTTGAAGCTCCATTAATGGAGTCCTTGGTATTTTATGGTTTCTTTCTTTAAGTTTTTTTTGTGTGTTATTTTTTTTTTTTTAATTTATAAATTTATTTGTGAATGGGATTATTCAAGGCACATTCACCCTTGGGAGGGTAGAGTAACCTTGAAGGGGGTGGTAGGAAGTGATGTAATACCTCTCCTATGGTGATACTTGGACTTTCTAACTTGGACATTCTATTATGATGGTTAGAATTATACATTTACATTTATATTTTGTGGATGATGATATGATTGATATTCTCATTTATGGTTATCATTTGTATGTCTATGAGATTAGAAAACCATCTATTTTTATATGTTTTATGGATCTAACCCAAGGATTTGAATCTAACCATTATCATGATATTTTATGTTTCATGGATATGTGTCTAATGTGTTTTCATGACTCAGGATGAAGTCATAGTTACTCACTTAGTTGAGGTCCACATGATGTATCAATCCTGGTCATCTACTTGTATATATCTGATTTGTATATCCATATGTATATACATGTATCTCTTCTTGGTGATGCAGGATTGCAAGTACCGGGTATCAGCTCCACCTGGCTTCACAGGTCTAAGTCATCCCTCAAAATCCTCGATCATTTTTGTTGTTACAGAGATATCACCAAGTTCCATAGGAAGAAACTTCACCTTTGATCCTTTTACCCTTAGGTGGGGGGGGTTTCCAAGTCAGTCCCTTGTGTGGATGTATTATGTGATCTCTCAGTTTGTTGGATTTGTGGATCTTGTAGCTAGTTCTTGTCTTCATGGTATGTTTAATGTGTTAGTAGATTATTGGTGTGAATTATTGTTCACTGGAGGTATGATTTAGTAATTTATCTTTATTATTAGCTATTTATGTACTAGCATATCTTGTTAGGAACAAGTTAGTATGTGATTGAGATATGTGATTTTAATATCAATAATAATAAAGAATTTTATGGTATTATTTTTATAATACTCATAATAACAAAATGTCTATGGAAATAATAATAACAATAAATGTTTTAATAATAGGGGTATGTTTCACCTTATATATATATATATATATATATATATCACTATTGTATTTTGTAAATAATATGGATCAAGTGTGTAAATAAATAATGTCTAATAATAATAATAATATTATGTTTGCAATAATATTTATAATAATAATATTATGTTTGCAATAATATTTATAATAATAATAATATATGCATATGGGTGCACACATATGCATATGCAAACATATATTTATATAATTATTGGTGAGTAAGTAATTATTGCATTATATTAATGAATAATTAGATTAGTAATGATGTGGTTGTAAATAATAATAATTATTATTTTAAATAAAAGAAACATAAATTTACAATTCTGGGAAAGGTTTTAATGATATTGTTAAGCTTAATTATTATTAACCGATGGATAGTTGAGATGGTTGCATCTGTTGGATTACCCGTGCAATCACCATCTCTATTCTATTTTTAGGAAGACTTTCCTGTGTGAGTGGGGGTGGATCTAGAAAAGAAAAGATAACAAGATTAGTATTATGCTAGTAGGAATATTGCATTTGTGAGGAGAGAAATTCATCATTCTCTGAGAGTGGCATTTGGTTATTTTTGGAAGAGGCTGGAGATTGCACCCAGGAGGATTTGAAGGAGTGCTGAAAGGGTTGAGAGGATTGGACTGGTCTTCATCAACCGAATCTCCACAGGACTCCAGGTTGGAATTCATCCTGAGAGTTATCTCTCCTTTGTGATATGAAAAGATGAAAATCTAGTTAAATGTTTCTCTATATATTCATTGTTGATTTAAATTACAGAATGTTGTGTTTTATATATATCATTGTCCCTGTATTAGTGATTTGAAGAGTAGGAACATGTTGAATGGATTTATTCCTGTATTGAGTATAAACAAATATTTATGCATTTATAGGAGGTTGTAGGGTCCTTAGAATTCTCCTTGTATTTCCTCTCTTATCCAGAATGTCCATGAGTTCTTTGAGGCTTTAGAACTTCTGTTTCAAACCTTTAGTTTCATATTTTTCTTTGCACCACTTTTCTTTGCCCAGATCTAGAACAAATATGTTGGATAGATAGGATGGATTGATGGGCCATTTCTAAAGGGAAACTGGGAGATCTCAAATGGGTCGTGCTCAGATTAGGCAACCCTAGTTCCCATAATGCCCAGTTTTACCCGCAAGCCAAAGTTGACAGTCATATTTTGTAGTTTCTGGCAATCAGTTAGTGATGACCAAGTAAGTTAGTGGTGACCGAGTAAGTTAGTGATGACCGATTAAGTTAGTGATGACCGAGTAAGTTACTAATGACCAAGTAAGTTAGTGGTGATCGAGTAAGTTAGTGATGATCGAGTAAGTTAGTGATGACCGAGTAAGTTAGTGGTGACCGAGTAAGTTAGTGGTGACCGAGCAACTAGTGTCAGATGAGCAAACTATGTTAACCGACCAGACTGTATGAACTGAACATATTAGTGTTAACCGATGAAAATAGGATTCAGGCTTTATACAATTAAAACATTTAAGTATAAGTTAATTTCTTATACTTTAAGTTATACTTGTATAAAGGGTTTAGGTACCTTTTGGATTGATTGGGATAGGTTTCAACTTCCTAAGAGTTAGGTTGTAACTTTTAATTTTTAGATTTTTAATAAAATTAGACTTAGTCAAATTTTAGGCTTAGTCAAATATCAGGCTTAGAATGAAGTTCATGGAACATTATCTTTTGGTATATGGAACTTTGAGTAAATCGTAAATGTGTTCATTCCTTGTTTGGTAGAGGTTATGTACAATGCGTTTGGATGCCTTAATAGGGTTAGGATGTGTGTAGGAAGTAGTTTAGGGTTTAGGGTTGTCTAAGAAGATCAGGACCATTCTAAACATCCTTAAATGTTCCTAATTTCCCCTAAAACATCCATAAACTATCTTATTATTTTCTACTCTTTGATGCAATCTTACAAATGTGTTTATGATATGTTTTTACTATGTGTATGATGTGGTTGCAATATGTGGGTTACGGGTGGAAAACCTAACGACACCTAGTGAGTGGCTCTCAGTGTGGGGCTGGGGCCCTAAGTGGCTAGTACCAGGATAACCGACTAAAGAGTTATTTTAACAAGTGATAATTTAATTAAAACTTATGGGAATGGGTTCAAACATGTAAAAAGATTAAATGTGCCTCACCCATGCCATTAGTTCTATTAAAGGCTATCGATGGGAGTGGGAGAAGGTGCCTATGCGTAGGTATGATCGAATGGCGCTTGTCTGTATGAAAGGCATTCGGTTCCGCATGTGCCTACTTGGGGGTCGGGGCCCGAAGTGGCTAGTACTAGGACAACCCAAGAGGTGAGGGCTATGCAATGACACTCTCTTAGGTTGTTGCTTAGAGTTTCTACCAAGCCTTAGAACCTATTGGGAAAAGATTCATACTTTGACTTTCTTTTCATTTTGCTATTTGGGAAAGGTAACTTGACCCTAGGTATGGCCTAGCTATTCCTTCTTTGTGGACCCTGGTGTTTATCTCCTAGCACAGGGGAGTGGGCCTTTGGGTATCCACGTGGTTGGGTGGTAAATATTTTTATCGAGGTATCTTTTGTGGATGCAATGTTTGAAGATTCATGCTTGCTTATGTACCAGTTTTTGAAGAATGAAGGCTTTGTAATTATCTATCATGATGTAAAGTTATTGTTACCTCCCAAGTAGAGATGAATGTAATGAAATCATTGATGTAATTCAAAATGAAGTATTTGGTATGAGTAGACTTAGGAAAAGGAAAAGGGAGATGTGAACTTTATGTATAAGATGTATGTTGGAAAAGGAAATGATTTTTAGTTAAGTAGTATGATTTTAATTAGTGATGATTCAAGGAAAGGCTATTGAAAAAACAAATGTATTACTTGCAATGTATCAAATGGCTTAGATGATTCTATTTGATTTAAAAGTTATATTGTTCATAAAGGATACTTAGGAATATAGATAATTTTAAATGGAAAATTGAAATGAAAGTACCTTGTAGTTCTTAATAAAGAATCTTATAGTGATATGATGTAATTTGCTTTGAGAAGTATATCTTGTTGTTAGTTTACTTAATGGACTTAAATGAATCATGTATTTAAATAGAAGGGAACCTTGGGAGGAAACTAAGTTTAAGTTTTGTTCATATAATTGTTTTTTTTTTTTTAAGTTCAATTTTTTTCTTAAATCATTACTTAGGTTTTTCTTTTACAAAGAGAATCTTTTTTCTCTTCCCCGATTCCCTTGCAGGGCATGACAAGTGACTCCAGGATTGTGCAGAGTCTTCCATGTGCTAAGGGATATACATGGGGTTCTTGATACCCATGATGCAAAGTATGGCCTAAGGGCACCTAGGGGCATAAGGAGGATTTCTGACTGCACCCTGTGTAGATGGTCATTCCAAGTCCATGTGAGGCTTGTGAATTTTATTTTTTGATCATTTGGATTCTTCTCCTGTTATCGTCTACCACCATCCCTATTTTCAGGAAGGCCTCTTGGAGACCTTCCTCTTGTTCTACCATGTTGAAACTTTCCTTGTGTTTTTTTGTTGAATGAGTTTCTATGTATTTTGTGGTTACCTGATTGTATGTTGTTCCATTCTGGATCCCCTTGCTCGAGGGTGACCTTCAAAAGGTCTAGGTTGGGAGGTGAGCCTCTGTGGTCAACCTCATCTTGACAAGTTTTCAACTAGATGATAGGAGCTTGCAAGTATCATTGTGATAGAAGATTGGGACTACGAATTTTTCATTATAACCTTGTAATACCTTGTAACTTTATTATATCCATATTTTGAAATGGAGTTTCAAATGAATATGTAATCGAAATTTTACTATGTTAATGGGAAAGAGATCTTGGAAGTTATTATTGCATGTTTTATTTTATTTTTATCATAATAGGTATTGTGCAAAATTAATTTCTAAATTATGCAAGCTTATTATGCATTCATTTGGAATTAGATAGTCTATGAGTAAATTAAAAATTTAACGTTTCCTTTATGTTTTAGTGCATATAAATTTGTGGCATGGGAATGTTGAAATAATGGGATTGTAGAATTACATAGTTATTTAAACTTCTATTTATATGTAATAATAAATGATGCTAGAAATTAATGAAATTTGGCTTATATTTATTATGTGAAATTAGACATTTAAAATTGATAAAGTATTTATGAAAGATTTTGAGAATTTATTTATTTTTACACTTAGATTTTTTTTCAAAATTATTGCAAAAAAAAGAGCCTAAATTGAAAATCTCTTTCCTACAATGTCTAAATCTAATGAATTAGATTCTCAATATGTTATTAATTTTTTAAAAAAAATTGTCTAAATGCTCTATGTTTGGGTACAAAGATTTTTCTTTATTAATTTACACCAGTCAGTAATTCTTTCTTTATTACTAATGTGTGTGTGTGTGTGTGTGTGTTCATTTTATTAAAAAATTGAACCTTTTAAAAATTGTGTCCCAGTTTCGAATGCGCAAAGCGCATCACTTAAAAAAATATATGTTATAATAATTTTGGGGGGCTTTTGGGAAAACCTCCCTTGCACCCCCCTCCCTTTGTTGTTGGTGGTGGGCAGTGGTGGTCGGATGACATTGAGCCCCGTGCCACCACTGTGTATACAGTGGTGGGCGGGGAGCGACAACTACATCGCACCCCCATGACCCTCAACCACCCCTTTTTACCCAGTCTCCCATGTGGGCACCTCCACCCTTGTCGCCTCCTATCATGCGACCGCCTCCATTTTCATTGCTCCACCCTACAACCCTCTTTCTTAAAACATAAATAAAATTTAGGGTATGTATTTTTTATTTTTTTAAAAAGATATGTTTAATCTTATCTTTTAGCATGAGGATTTGATTATTAAATTAAAAAAAAAACTTTTCTTTTGGGACTTTATTAGGAAATTTATAATAGGAATCTAAATTTATTTTAATTAGATTTAAAATTTAATTTAATTAAGTTCATAATTAGAGTAAGATAGTCTATTTTGTTCTTAGTCTAATTATTATTAAATAGGGTTATTTCTATTGTAATAATACAATTGGAGGATTTATTTTTTATAAACAATTAACTTAGGAGACTTAATTAGTTTATTAATTTAACAATTAAAATGTTTGGTTAAATTAGTATAACTTAACTTAAGTTATTATTTTATTTTTTATTATGTATTAAACTTTAGATTAACTTCTTATTATATTTATAACGTTGTAAATGGGTTAATTAATTGCATACGTTGATTAGATTTAATCATGAAAACTTTCAATTTAACTTTAAAATTACAACTAGATGTATGTATTTTATCGATAGGGTGTTATAACGACCCCGTATAGTCACATCTAGAGTTAGTTTGGTCTTATTGGACTCATTGACCATTTTCTTGTATGATTGACTTTTGGTCAACATTTAGTCAAACCTAGGTCAATCAGCTCAGTTTGCATGCATAAGCTTTCCTTGTTGAGTTGTGAACCCTTTAAACCTAGTTAAACATTTATCGGTGCATGGTTGACTTTTGGTCAACTTTAGTTGACTTTAGTCAACTTTAGTTGACTTTAGTCAACTATCTTGGTTTACGTGCCCGATCGAAGCTTGCAGCCTAGGGATCCCTGTAGGATAGTTTGGAAGCTACTCTACGTAGTTTGACTTTTAGTCAAACTTGGTCAACCTTCTTTTGGTTGGACCCTTGTGGTGTTTTTGGACACAAACTAATTTGGTAGATCGTTTCCCTCTGCATCATTTTGCATGGACATAGAATCTTGTGATAGATCAGTAGCTTTTACTGCTTTAGTTAACAATAAGATTTGAGTCCTTTGCAAGCTTGCGTCAACCTTAGTCAAACTGAGTCCAAAATATTCACTTAACCCTATATAACTAGTGCTATTTTGTATTAGACTCTAGATAGCATAGTTGTGTTTGTGTGTGTGCTAGTAGTTAGCAGTAAGGTTTTAGAAAAAAATTGTAGTTTTGTTTTGCTCTAGTTTTTGGGCATTACATAACCGACTTGGAGAAAAAACTTTTATATTCATTGTGGTCATGAAACAATACTTATATCACGTCTAGCTGGAAATTTTTACCCTAGGCATGGTCCTACTTTGCCTCTCAACACGTTCGAATGCTTTTTGACATACCCTACTGACAATGTCCCTTGTGTAACCGACTTCGAGCAAAAACATTTATGTTCATTATAGGAATGTACTAACATTTCCATCGCATCTAGTTGGGAATTTTTACCCTAGGAATGGTCCCACTTTTCCTCTCAGCATGTCTAAATGCTCGCCGGCATACCCTACTAAAGATGTCCCTAAGGTGCCCTAAGTACAAAAAATTGTCAAAATTTGACATATTGTTTCTTACAAACCATGTGATGTGAGTGTTCCAAGGCTTGCTAGCACTTCATCCAAGAGACCTAGCTTGTCTCTTCTAGGAACCTAATCTCCTCTAGGTCCTTATTGGCTTAGATGATTAACTAAGACCAATTCCAACTCTTCTCTAATAGTTCTTAACCCTTGTGCTTCACCTTGAAAGACTAACACCTTTTTGTTAGTACAATCCTTCACCTTCACTTAGAAAGCTCTAGGTGTTATCTTCTCACAAACTTCAATCTTCATTGTAGGGGTGTCCATCCTCATGAAAACATTCATAAATTTTCCAATTTGATCCATTTTAGAAGGATCTTCAAACTTATCCTTACCAAGTTCAAGGATTCACCATCAAGAGACCTAATTAGGCCTATTTCTTGTAGCCTTTACCAGTGACTTTTTGCCAATTCTAGCAAAAATTTTCCAAACACCCTAAAAATCTAAAACCATATTCAAATACCCATTTGGAATTTTTAAAAGATTCAGTGGGTTTTAGGGTCTGACAACCTCCGTATACTGGCTTCCTACAAACTAGGACAAATAGGGCTATTAGGCCTAATTTCTAGGACTGACTATAACCTTGCTTGTATCTTGCTCAAACCTTGATCTAAGTGATTGATATGAACCCAATATTCATAGTATGTTGGGATATAACTATACCCTACCTGAAATTGTACTTGTGTCATACAGTACCTGTCTACCCTGCAAGAAATATTCAATCTTTCATTCCTAAACCTCTAACTAGGCTTAGTGGTAAAAATAGCTCTCCATACTTTCAAAAATCCTAATCCTAAATGTATATACACTAATGTCTCCCCTAACATTTACATCTATCCTTAGGTCTTTCCCATGGCTAGATTTCATGGGGGGGGCATGAATGCACCAACTGGTCAGAACATGACCAATGTAAGCTTTCAACCAAAAACAATTTATTCAACACACTAAAACTACTCTAATCAACTTAATTTCTAAATTAAAAATTATTAGAAAAATCTAAAGAACACTAAACAACCACTAGATTGAGACTTTCAATCCATTTCAAGGCATTGTCACAACAAAAGCTTGGGTTTTTTCTTGAAACAGTGTTGCAGAGTTGTATTTAATATTCACAAACTATTACAATGATTGTCTATCCTCAAGATTCGATCCTTCCTTAACATAAGATTCCATTTCCATCATTCGAGGGCCTTTTGGCTGATCTCCCACTTCTTATTCTTAAGGGGATCCAAAGATAACCGAGTTGCATGCAACATTTGCAATAATTGCAAATATTGTCATGACAACTTCTTAACAACATTTAGCATCTTTCTCTATGCCTTCATCCTATTTCCTAGGACCTCTATCATCTCTAGATTCCAAGGAACCAACTCATTTAATGACCTTATGGCATCTTTACAACATCACTATGTGCTTAGAACACATTTAAGACTCTATTCTCACCTTAGACTCCTAACACTAAGAAAAATTAATAACTACTAACAATGGCTATTTGGGTGACCTTAGTCCTAATGGCTAACTCACCTAGCCCACATTGTAATGACCTTCTAAGGTCTTAAAACAAATCAACATCCATGACTTGGCTAGAATCAAGTACAAGCCAAAATAACTAGGATCATGGAGGTTAGCCTAGGTGTGCTCTTGCACCATCCTCCCCAAAACAAAAAGTTCAATCCACCCTTGGATTGATGATGCTTGGATCAATTCCCATCTTCTTGAGCTCTGATTCCTTTATCCATACTGCATCAACATCATTTTTCCCATGCTTCTTTATGAGATTTTCTTTATACTCCTTGGTCCTAGTCTTTTTATAGACCCTTGTGTCCAATACACTGTTAGCTCCTGTGACTATAGAAGGGGGTAATTGGATATCTTCCACATCTTTGATCACTTCATTAAGGCTTTGATCCATATCTTTTTGTGGTCCTTTGTAATGGACTAAGTTTGCAATGTTGAAGATAGGGGATAGTCCACTATCTTCCAGTACCTCAACTCTGAATGCATTATCACCATACTTAGCCAAGATAGGACAAGGACCTATCCTTCTCATCTGCAACTTGTGAGGGACTCCCTTTTGAAGTCTTGATTTGTTAAGATGCACCATAACCAAGTCACCCACATTAAACTGAACTATTCTTCTATGCTCATCCACCTTGGTTTTATGTTTCATGGTGTTCTCTGTCAAGGTCTTCCTCACTTTATTATGTACCTCTTGCATAGCATATGCAAAGTCATCAGCATATCCACTTCCCTTCACTCCATCCTTCAAATCTCTTAGTTCATATACTACTTTAGGATGTAGTCCATAGACTATTTCAAAGGGACTCTTCCCTATGGATCTATTTATAGTGTCATTATAGGCATATTCAGCTTTCCCAATCAACTGATCACATTTTTTACCATACTCCTTGGTCAAGCACCTTAGTAGATTTCCAAGGCTTCTATTTACAACCTCAGTCTAACCATCAGTTTGTGGATGGTAGGCCGGTCCAAAGGACAAGTTAGTGCCTAACCTTTGCCAATGAGTCTTCCAAAAATGACTCATGAATTTAGTGTCTCTATCTGACACAATGTTGATAGGTAACCCATGAATTCTTAAAATCTCTTTGAAAAAGAGAGAAGCTATTTGACTAGCATCATTAGTGGTCTTACATGGCACAAAGTGAGCCATCTTACTGAATCTATCCACAACCACATAAACACTATCCATGTCTTGTCTTGTCTTGGGTAACCCAACTACAAAATCCATACTCAAGCATTCCCATGGCCTAGTAGGAATAGGTAGTGGTTGATAAATTTTTACATTTGAAGAAGTTCCATTGGCCTTTTGACATACTACACAACTTTCCACATACCTCCTAACATCAAGATTCATCCTTGGCTAATAATAGAACCTTTGAACAAGTTCTTGGATCTTAGTGATCCCAAAGTGACCACTCAAAGCACCATTATGTTTTTCTTGAATCAAATTCTCTCTAATAGAGCTCTAGGAACACATAATTGATTCCCTTTAAACAAGATATCACTTTTCAAAGTATATTTAGCATACCTACTATGAAAATGATTCTTGTATTCAGCACATACCTTATAAATGTCTGCAAAATTTTCATCATCTGCATATAGATCCTTGAAGTGATCTATCCCCATGCTCTTCAACTGAATTTCTTGAATTGTGAAAGCTCTTCTAGACAATGCATCTGCCACTTTATTGAAGACACCTTTCTTGTGCTTGATATTAAAGGTATAAGCTTGAAGGTATTCAACCCACTTCATGTGCTTGTGACTCAACTTCTCTTGTGAATTCAGGAAACTAAGTGCTTTGTTGTCTGAATACACTATGAATTCCTTGGGAAGCAAGTAGTGCCTCCATTTCCTTAGAGCTTGGACCAATGCATACATTTCAAGGTCATAAGAAGAGTACTTCTTCTTGGCTTCACTTAACTTTTTAGAATTAAAATCCACCGGTCTACCCTCTTAACTTAGAATAGCCCCAATAGCCACATTGCTAGCATCACACTCAATGGTGAAAAGCTTCTCAAAGCTTGGAAACACTAAAATAGGTTGGGTAGCTATATTTTCCTTCAACAAATCAAAGCTTTTGTTAGCATGCTCATTCCATAAAAATTTTGTCTTCATTCCTCCCTTAATAATATCCAACATAGGAGCACAAATTGCATTAAATTTCCTTATTAATTTCCTATAATATTGTGCAATGCCATGAAAACTCCTTACCTCTGTTGTTGTCCTTTGAGTAGGCCAATTCATGATAGCCTCCACTTTGGTCTTGTCCATTTTTATATTTCCATGTGATAGGAAAAATCCAAGTTACACTACCTCTATTTTGATGAACTCACACTTCTCCAAGTTGATCATCAACCTCTCATCATGTAGCTTCTTGAAAACAACCTCAAGGTGTTCTAGGTGCTCACTCATTTTCTTGCTATAAATCACCTATTTATTCTTTGAGGACTTCATTCATGAGCCTCATGAATGTGGAGGGGGCATTGGATAATCCAAATGGCATGACAAGCCATTCATATAAACCTTCATTGGTCTTGAAGGCTGTTTTCCACTCATATCTTTCATGTATAATTTGGTGGTAGCCACTCTTCAATTCTATCTTGCTATAGTACTTAGCTTCACCTAGACAATCAATTAGGTCTTCAATTGGAGGGATAACGAACCTATACCTTATGGTTATCCTATTGATAGCCCTTGAATTAGTACAAAGCCTCCAAGTTACTCCTTTCTTAGGTGCAAGTACAGTGGGAATGGCACATGGGCTAATGCTCTTTCTAATTAGGCCTTGGTTTAGGAGTTCTTCTATTTGTCTTGAAATTTCCTCATTTTGTTGAGGGGTCATCTTGTAGGCTGCTTTATTGGAAAGGGTAGCTCCTAGAATAATGTCTATCCTATGACTTATGGCTCTTTTAGGGGGTAAGGTTGATGGTTTTCCATCACTCACTATACCTTGGTAAGTCTGCAACATGCTTTGAATCTCTTGTGGTAACTCTTTCTTCTTAGTCACCTTGCCTTCATCTAACTCCTTTTGTCTCAACACCAATGCAAAGCCTACACCTTCACTCTCTTCCATGGTTTGTAAGAACTCTTTTTCACCCACCATAAGTACATTTGGACATGTTGTCTTCACCTTAGCATCCTCCAATAGTGACTGTATTTTGAAGGTCACATTGTCCTTCTTGAAAGAATAAGAATTATTTCCTCCATCATGTATGGCTTGGTTGTAAAATTTCCATGGTCTACCTAGGAGCAAATGGCATGCATCCATAGGTAGCACATCACACAAAAATTTGTCTTTGTACCTTCCAATGGAGAACTCCACCCATTCTTGTTCATTCACCAACACATGTTGGCCTTTATTGAGCCAAGTGACCTTGTAAGGATTGGTGTGGGGTATCCTTGTCAACTTTAGCTTGTTGACTTCTTCCTCTAACATAATATTGTTAGTAGAGCCTGATTCAATGATGACCCTACATACTTTCCCCATCATCTTTCACTTTATCCTAAACAAAGACCTCCTTTGGCTTGGCTCTTCCTTCACCGGCTCCTTGATCAAATTTCTCCTCATCATGAGGTCCTCTCCTTCCTCTAAATTTAATGGTACTTCAGCATGCTTCTCTGCTACATTAGACTCATCTTGAACTAGGTTAGTTCTCTTGTCACCTCCTTGTGAAGAACCACCTTTCTCTAGACATCTATAGGTAGGGTGCCCCATTTGAGAGAAATGGTAGCATTTCATATTGGCAAAGTAGTTTCCTCTTACTCCTTGTCCACCATTTCTTCCTCTAGAGTTAGAGTTATAACTTCTTCCTCTACCACCTCTACTTGAGCTTCCTTCTTTCTACTCACTGAATTTTATGTCTCCTTGATTTCTTGCTTCAGAACTTCTCCCACCATAGCCACCTCTTTGTCCTCTACTATCCTTGCCTTTACCTCTACCTTTGGAGGTTTGGTCTTTCTTTCTCTTTCTTTTCTCTTCTATCTTCAAGGCCATTCGATAACATTGGCAGATGGTTTTGAAGTTCACTAGACTCATTTCTTCTTGAATAGACCATTTGAGGCCATTCAAGTACCTTGCAGCTTAATGCTTTCATCTTCAACTACCTTTGATCTCACACATAGCTTTTGAAACTCCTCAGTGTATGCTTGGACATCTAGATCTTTTTTTCTAGGATTGTGTCTCCTCCTATGAAGCTAAACTTCATAATCATCAAGAAGGTAGGTCTGCTTCACTTTGGTTACCATGCCCTTCCATGTAACTATAGGACCTTTTCCATCCTTTTCTCTCTCAATTTGCACAAACTTCCACCAAGTAAGAGCTGAACCTCTTAGTCTAGACTTGGCCACCATAACTTTTTGTGTCTCTTTATTACAGTATCTTGTATCAGTCATGGTTGTTTAGAGGTAGGATGGAGTGAGTACATCACAGGCTCCTCCCCCACAGGATGGTAGAGGGCCAGATGGATCAGTAAACTAAGGAAACATGTTGCAAGCCCAACAATCTACATACTCATGTGACATCCTGGCATCAGCCATACTAGGAAGTATCTCCCATCTGCAAATAGTCATACCCACAATCTGATCTAATGCAAACTGGTAATCAATACATGGACCCCATAGAGAGATCTCTGCCTATACCCAAGCATATAATGCATTTCCCTAAGGCATATCCTGAATCCACCCATACTATCTCAAAACTCTACCAAAGAAAAAGTTCTCAATAGTGGTAGGAGTGCGCCCAATCATCCAACGAGGGGAAAACATATATGGTAACTCATCACCATCCTCTCTCCAATGATCACAACCAAGATAAGGATGCCATATAACCTGATCTAGATCATCAATCTGATGTCGCCAGTAATTCAAATGACCCATATGATGTTGTATGACCATGCTTGTATATAAGAAAGCATAAGGATATCCCTGAGGTTGAACCCTATCAGAAATAGGCCTAGTAATGGGAAGATGCTCCCATATCCACAACTGCTGAATAATAACACCCGCTGACAATGATGCACTACCCCGATAGACTACCTCATGTAAATCATGATACAACTATGCCAAGATGTAGGAACCCCAATCAAACTGTTGAGGATGAGAAAGTAGATCCTCTATAATCCGGCCCCAACCGACTGAAAAATTGCAACCTCGTCAATCGAGAAGAAGTAGACCACCAATCAATACACCCAAAACTACTGGTAATGTGGGAAAAGAGGCAAATTGAGGCCATGTAATAGTATCCCCATCTCCAATAGTGTTGTCTCTGAATACTCGTCGGTAGATAGAGGAATCATATGCAGAATCATAGTAGACCAACTCACCCCTGCAAGGAAGCTGCAATAATCGATACACGTCCTCTGGCGTGATCGTGATCTCTCTATAGGGAAAGTGGAATGTGTTGTGGTCAGAGTGCCATCACTCTGCCATTGCAGTCAATAATCCATGGTTCAGCTGGAACCATGGGAGATCATGGAGGAACCTCAAACCACATCTCTTAATGACTCAGAACTCAGCTGTTGTGAGTCTCTGACCTAAGTCAATAACCCATGATGTAACTGAATAGATGTATAAATTAGGATAGTGATCCTGTTGGCAAGGTAAAGGAATAATATTAGTACATTGTACCAAGGAATTATCTCAAGTCAATCAAAAGTATCAAGTAATCACACCAAGTACCATCGTTCATTTCTCTGTATCCTGAGAATGAAGCGACAGTATCAAATCATATCAGTTTTCACACTGATTGATTTATCCTATCAGTTAATATTCAAATCAAATTGACAAATCATATTTTAAAGTACTACTATCCTGATATTTAAACCAATTGTTTTGTTGACAATCATGGAACTACACTAATTATCTAACTTTCTCATCAGGGGGTTATCAAATTTTTCATCAGTTGCGATCAACACATGTGTCAAAAGTACAGAAAATTTTGCAAAAAAGACATCGGGCATGATTTTTATCATACTAGGTGACATTTTATCTCAGGTGTGACTTTTTATGCCCTAAGTGATGTTATTATTCTGCCAGGTGATAGATTTTGTGCTACACGATAGTTAATTTGGCAACGCGATAGAGAATCATGCCCTAGGCAAGAGTTAAATTGTTAGGTTTTGTGTAGGCAATAACCTATTCAAAAATGTGTATTTTGACCTAGTTGTATGCGATAGTTTTTACCCTGCTAGGTGAGCATCAAATGTTTCGTAAGCGATAAAAAATTATATGGAGGTGAGAATAAAAACCATGGAAGAAACAGTAGAACAATCTAGGCGACAATCAATTCTTTCCTACGTGTGATTTCTCAAATACAACGCAATGATGAAACATAAAATTGCAATAAATGCTTAATAAATGCTCAATAAATGCAAATCAAGGTTCATAATGACTTACCAGAGGCACATAATCAGGCGGTCTTGCATATCTTCGGCACCTCTTGAATCTATGCTCCCGAATCGGCACAACCATCTCGAAATCGCTAGAGGATCAAAGCAAAATCACCAAGGGTGAAAAGTAAAAATGAATGGTAAAAGAAGGTTTCTTAACCTATTTAAGGTATTTTTGACCTAATTTTGGAGGTGAAATTAGCCATTGACTTATCTTGACATATCAAATAAAAACCGGGGCATAATTATACATCGTGGGATATCATCAATAGTTAGAAACTAAAACATATTTGCTATATCAAACATCATCAATATTTTTCGAATCAAGAAATTAATATGTTTTAATTTCTAAGGGGGCATAAGGGTATCAAATCAAAGTCACAATCATACATCATGGAATCAATGGGGCATCATAAAAAAAATTTATCAAGAGGCAGCAATCAATCACATCGGGAATCGCAATCAGGACATAAAGAATCTTTGAATCAATGTTCTTCACACATTAATTCAAAGAGGGGAATTTTTAGACAAGTAAAATTGGACAAGTGATAATCAGAATGCAATAAATCAATAAATGGCTCAAAAATCATCAAAAGGGATTAAATCATTAAAAAGGGACATAATTAAATAAAATTGAACAAAATCAATTAAAACAAAGGAATTATTAAATAATGATGTTAAATGATTAAATGAAGCATAAAAAGGGCCAAAAGCACTATATAATTGATTTTAATCAATTAATTGTATAGTTGTCTTAATTAAAAATCAAAATGAACCCATTACCCATGCATGGCTAAATTTAATTAAATAATTGAATTAATAATCCTTATTTTCTTTCAACAAAGTGATCAACCAATGAAAATGGAGGACGAAAGGACATAAATCACTCACATTTGCAAATTGTCCAACCATTTGAAACCATTTAAAGGCTTGTCCCCTCATTTGTCCCCCCATTTATGGACAAAGCAAAGTTTTTGACTCAACCATGAGATAACCATGATTACTTCACTCTACCCCCTACCCTTGGGAAATTACTATAAGTATGAGGCATTTTGAAGAGCATTCCATCTTAGAATTTTAATTGAAAAGCATTGTTACTATAGTCAATTGAGATCATTTCTAAGAGCAATAAGAGCAATTTGAGCATTCTTGAGCATTTAGTATCATAATTTCATCAATGGAGCTAGATTAAGCATGAATTCATCATAGACTAAGCATTTAGAAGCATCATAGCAGCATTATTCTCATTTTAGAGGTGTCACTAGTGAGGATTTGCAGCTAAGAGCTCACTTACCACTTCTTTCTAGAGATCCATGAGATGTTATAGATTGTAGTTGCATTTTAGAGTAAATTTCCTTTGTATTTTTCTTAAATTGTTGCTACTTGATCTTAATTTCATGAAGGTGAATAATATCATCACACAAATGGTGCCCAACGTGGGGCCTTGAGCCTCAAATTCTAACAAATTTGTGATTTAAATCATCTTTGCATGCATTTTTGTGTTGTTTCCGTGTGTTTTCTGTAGGAATTTGATAAAGTCACGCTTACGGTAGATTTATTCATGCCTAGAAGTCCTTCAGTCTCACTTTGGTTGTCTGTTCTCACACCTGCTAGCTAGAAACTCATGCCTACAATAGCAAAGCATTCATCCTTTATGGGATAAAGTCACGCCTTCATGGCAGGAAGTATCACTTACCTGTTATTTACTGTCGCTTTGAGGAATTCTTTATCTTGCATTTAAAGTTTAAATTTACACCTTGGCTAACTTTTTTATCGCTTGGAAAATGACTTTGCATTGCCTTTGAAGTTTAAAGTTGTGGTTGATATAATTCCTTTATCACTTTGAATACTTTAAATGTCACTTTTCTCTGTCTATTTTCTGCCGATTTAAGGTCTGTTCACACTTAGATTAAAATAGTTACCACCTTTGTGAATTATTGATATCACCTGTGTCACTGATAAGTGTCGCGGCTAATCACTAAAGTCACGCCTGCAAGTAATTTGTTCACGCTTATTAGCTGGACGATGTTGCCTACTATTTATTTTCTGTTCTGGTCTTTAATTGGATAAATTTGAAAATTTGACTGTCTCTATTTGTTGTTAATCAGTAAATGAGCAGACATCTAAGAGTGAGAAAGCCAGAGAGCAGGTTCAACAAGGAGGGAAAAGCATTGGCAAAGAAAATAAAGAAGGAGAATCAAGTGCATACAAAGGCTATCCTTGAATCCACATTAGATGAGGATGTCAAGGTATATGAGAAGTATTTAGCTGTGATTGAAGCTTACAAGCAAAAATTTGTGCCTTTAAATTGGATTTATGAACCTTGAGCTTAAATTTTCTTTCATTTAAATCTTTTGATTGATTACATGCAAGTTTGGTTTCCCCTCATTGTGAATTGGTTGTGTTGGACTAACTTGTTGGAGGAGGGAGCTGGAGCAATTTCCAAGGTGAGTGAAAAATGAAAATCAATAAATCAAAAATGTCCCTAGCCTTTGCCAGCTACAAGGAGAGGTATTTCACTTAAACAAGCTTGCATTCCCTTAACTTGTGGCATTGTCATTTAAATCTAGCTTAAATAGAAAGGAAATTGAACCACACATTTCAATTCTAAGAACCTCTTTGTCAAGAGGTTGAAAAAGAACTAAGTGTTTGAAGTGTTTAGGAATCAAAAGGAAATTTAGGGACATGCTCTTCACCTTCTTGGTGAAACAAACTTCCAAAAACTTTACTTTAATTCTAATTTTCCTTATTTACAAAATGAACATGCTAGAGATTTAGTGGGCTCGCCTCCCGAATTTTCCTTAGCAAGGCTAGTGAGAGGGATAGCCCAAAGTGGGATACACTTTCTTTTGCCACGAGAATCTGACCCACTATAAAATGAAATGCATGCATCCTTAATGGGGTGCATGACAAAGGGATTTTAATTTTCTCAAACTTCCTCTAGTACTCCTTACAGATTACACAAAATTGTGCCTCAGTGCATGTGGGAAGCCCCTTTACATACTTAGGGGATGAGAGATTTTAATTCATTTGAATGGAATACTAATTAAATCCCAAGTAAATTAGAAAGGCCACCTTGTAGAGCCATGATTACAAGCCAATTTGACTCTAGGTAGGCTGTTTGGAATTCATTCTTGTGCTATACTTGTGAAAACATTCAAGAATATACACATTAGATTGTTGTTTAGAGACATTTATGTGTGTGTTGCATTTTTTTTTAATTTTCAAAATAAGAAATTTCCAAAAATATCTAATCAAAACTTTTAAAAATCCAAAATTTTATACCCTAGTCAGAGAAGTGTCACTTGGGCACATTTTAAACACGCCTATTAGGTGTTCAGTCATGCCTATGACTGGTTTAAACATGCATGGACACAGTAAAGTCTCACCTAACAGAGATTCAAACATGTCTTTAAATACTGGAAACTCGCTTAACAGCAAGAAAAGTGCCGCCTATACATCTACAAAGTGTCGCCTATCAATAAACTAGTATATGCCTACGCAGGTTTCAAACACGCCTGTACTTGGTTTAGTCACACCCAAAAAACAAAAAGGGAAAATAGAGAGTACTTCCAGGAAGAATCAAAAATTTTTGAATATCAATTTGAGTACCCTTTTCTAAGTTTTCACTGATTCAACTTACAGTCTGGTCGAAAATCCTATTTCACATATCTGTCAAAATTTTGCAAAGGATTAGATCCCAAGTAGTCTTGACTTGTATCCAAGGTTCATGCTTGCATTCACCAGATCATATTATATCAAGAAAACCTTGCAAGCTGACAGGACCTATTTGAGACAAGAGCTCCCTTATCCCAAAGATGAAACTACTCCTAGAGTACCACAAAAGTCACCCGAACAAGAAAAAGAAGACAACATGATGTATTATGGTAGTTTGGGTGGTAAGGATAATAGTGGTATTGATCTCACCAACCAAGGTAATGCCAATAGTGGAGGCATTGACATGAATAACCAGAGCAATATTAATAACCAAGGTAATACCAACAATGGAGGAGTAGATCAAAATGCTCAAGGAGTTGACCAAACTCACACTCAAACTAACACCGAACCAATGGCAGAAGATGCCACAAATGAAAAATTTAGTGAGGCTATCCAATGTCCTTATTTCAGGAAGCTCATGGAAAAGGCAATGGACAGAGATAGAGAAAAACATTTCATGGACTTAGTACAAAAAGGTCTCAAGCTTCCCCATGACTATGATGTCAACCAACTTAAAGCACCATAAGTTGAGGAGAGTACCTTATACATCATGAACAAGCAATTTAAGATGTTTCAAATGCAATTAGACAACATCAAGCAAAGCAGGGCTCCCAAGCCTTTCTCTATAGAAGCATTGTGTCCATTCTTGTTTGATAAAAGCTTGGTTATGGTGCCATTCCCAATCAATATTGTTTTTCCTAAATATGACAAGTACGAAGGAATGATGGATCCCCAAGATCACTTACGAGAGTTTTGTGCATTGAGCTTAGAGTTCATGCATTATACAACATATTTAATGAGATTATTTCCATGGAGCTTAGGAGGCATGGCTATGGAGTGGTTTTCTAAGTTACCCTCCAGCATTAAGACCTTCGAAGAGTTAGTTTTGAAATTTGTGGCTCATTACTCATATAACATTAAACATGAGGTCATGATGATAACGTTATGCAACACAAAACAAAAAGATGGAGAGGCATTCCTCACTTTTCTACAAAGGTGGAGGACAGTTTTTGCAAGATATCCTAGAAGTGTGCCTAAAAAAGAGAAGATGGATATCTTCATAAATAGTTTGAGTAATGAATTAAACTACCACTTACAAATGAAATGTCCAAAGACCTTCCAAGATCTAATTGAAAATGGAGTAACCATGGAGGAATTTTTGGTCAAAAGTGGGGAACTCAAACTATACAAAGATAATAAGAACAACTCCAACAGTGGCAACAATGGCAACAATGGCAATAATCAAAAGAATAATTGGTTCAATAGTAACAGTCATTATAAGAACAACAATAAGGGAATTGTGAATGATGGAGTAGATGAATCTAGCAACTTGAAGGTGGTCCCCTTTGCTCTTACAAGGACACCTAATCAAGTGAATAATACCAATCAGAGTTCCAATGCACCATCCAACAACAACCACACCAACAATGGAAATCAAGGAGATAATTCAAGGAGTACTAAATTTGATAAATATTTGAGGCCAAATCCTCCAAAGAACTTCACACCCTTGGGTGAATCCCTTGAAAACACATTAAAGACTCTCATGGCTAATAATGTCATTACTTTACCCAAAATTCAGCCTTATGAACCAAATAATAAACCTAATTGGTGGAGTGCCAATAGCCATTGTGAGTATCATAGAATTTGAGGACACACAAAAAATGAATGTCTACAACTAAAGAATGTAGTGCCAGATTTAATTGATAATGGCACGATCACCATTGACAGACCTCCAAACAATGAAGATCATATAGCATTCAAACAACCTTTTTACAAACATGATAAGAGAGAGTCATCAAATAGCAAGAAGCAAAGTGCCAATAATCTCAACTTTGCACCACCTTATGATCATATTGTTAATGCTATAATAGTAAATGAACAACCTCAAAAGGAAGCATCAAATTTCATTACAAGAGGGCAAAATTCTAGAATAACCCTACAAGGGATAGCTCCTCAAAGCACTAACATCCTGCAATCCAACATTGTGGTCAAACAACCTTCTACAGTAGTAAGGCCTTATAGTTTGGTTGATCAATTGCAATGTACTCCAGCACAAATCTCTATCTTAGAGTTATTGAAATTGTCACCAAACCATAAGGAGATTTTGGAAAAATCTCTCGTAGAGACACATGTTCCTACTAACTTAGAGGCAGAAAAGTTTCACAATATGGTAGGTCATCTTGTAGCACCTCATTGTCTTTCATTTTCTGATCAAGATGACATGTCTATAACCCATCCTCAAAATCTACCATTGCATATAGAGGTCTTAATCGAAAGGCATAGAGTCAAAAGAGCCCTCATTGATGCAGGGGCTGGTCTCAACATTTGCACATTAAGTCTTATCAAATCCTTAGGTCTATCTAAGTCTTGCATTGACCCTACAAAGAAAATCACCATTAAAGCTTATGATGAAGCTGAAAGAGCTTCTAAAGGCATGATTGTATTGCCCATCCAAGTGGGACCTGTCAAGAAGGACACCAATTGCCAAGTGTTGGACATGAAATTAACTTATAATATTTTGTTGGGGAGACCATGGATCCACGAGATGCAAGCAGTCCCATCCACGTACCACCAATGCATAAAATTTTTGTACATGGGTGAAGAAATCACGGTTGGAGGAGATTCTAACCCATTCCAATATTGCAATGCACTCAAACCTCCTCATGAGTTATACATTCCACATAACTGGGAGGTAATTATTCAAAGAACCACAATTGGAGATGTTAAAATGAAAGAACTAACATTATATGTTATTCAACACCCTCCTCAAGCTAGCTCAGTGACATCAACTAAGGGAAAGGAAAAAGTGAGCTACAAGGGTCCAAATGCAACAGAAAGTTCATATCTAGCACCTAAATTGGAAATGGTAGTCTATAAACCTATCAAAGAAGAAAAGGAAAAAGCCAAGGAAGATCGTTACCAACACATGAGTGAAATGATGAATAACTTTGAAAAACAATGCAAGATTAGTTCAAAAGGAATAGAGGAATATTCTGTTTCTCTATTTGACATGCCCACATCTCCAAAATCACATGGTAAACCATCAAAAGAACATCTTCCACATAAGTATAATTCCTATTTTGTAAGGGAAGATAACAAAGCAACATGGGATAAGGAAGAAGATGACGTCCTTCAATGGCTTTACCATGATGAGGAAGATACCTCCAACACTCCCATGGAAAGAATTCAGCATGTGAAGATACAAACCGAGCAATATGGGAAAGGCTTTGATATAATGCAGAAGATGGGATACAAGGGAAGAGGAACCTTGGGCCAAAGAAATAGGGGGTTATTAGAACCTATTGAACCTATTTGGAGGGCAAGTCACGAAAAATATGGAGTAGGTTTTCAATTCAAAGGAAAAAGATCAAGCCTAATGCATGATTTTTATCCTCAAATAAATGGCTTAGAATCTGAAGGAGATAGTGATGATTCTCAAGATTATGAATGGGATACCTTATCAGATGAATCATGTCATGATAAGAAAGTGATTGCTATAAATACTTATGCAAAAATCCCAAGGCAAGAAGCTCAAATTAGTGAAGAACCTCATATTCAAAGGCCTAATATAGAGCAAGTACCTACCAATGGAGCATGGATAGAAACATTTTGGATGCCTTCAGAGGATGAAGATTCAAGTGTTAGTTTTAACCCACTTGTGGCTTTTCCCATGTTGTTTCCCATAGAGGTTGATGAGGACTCGAGTGAAGGGGACTTTGACCCTTCTTCCATGGATCATCTTGAGGAAGCGCATGTCATAGATCTAAATGATACAATGTATGAACCCTCAAATGAAGTCATGCCCATAACACCTATTGATGACATTTTACCCAATGAACCCTTACTTTTGATAAATCTGAACTTCATTGATTGGGACCAAACCGAACCAAATGACCTACTTTACTTTCCCAATGACCAAGCAATGAATCACTACCTTAATGCGGTTGAACCCTCTTTCACCAATGAATTCAATACAAACATAATGACAGCAGCAGGGGTCCAACCTCTTAGTCAAAAGAAAAAAATGAAAAAAAATAATAAAAAAATGAAAAGTTCTATTGGTGAAAACCCAACTGTGGCACCATTAGAACTAAAAAAAATAAAGATAAAAGATGTTTCCTTTGGTGAAAACCCAATTGTGGCATCAAAGGAAGAGAGATTGGATACTTTTCCTAAACATGAAGAGGAAAGGTCCCCTATACTCATAGAGCCAATGGAAAAAGTTAACATTGGCACAGAAGTGGATCCAAGGTTTATACACTTGGCAGCATCACTTACACCTCTAGAAAGAGAAGACTTCATCAAATTCTTCCAAGAACAACAAGTAAACTTTGCATAGTCATATGCTGACATGCCCAGATTAGATCCTAACTTTATAATGCATCATCTAAATGTTAGACCAGGGGTTAAGCCCGTTAAGAAAAAGTTGAGAAAAATGCACCCCCACATAGCTCTTTTGGTCAAGGTAGAATTGGAAAAATTGTTGAAAGTAGGATTCATAAGAGCAATAGCATATGCTGAATGGATCTCCAACATTGTACCAGTCACAAAGCATGATAAATCCATTCATGTGTGTATGGATTTTAGAGATCTAAATCTTTCTTGCCCTAAAGATGATTTCCCACTTCCGAGCATAGATGCCATAGTGGATTTGATGGCAGGACACTCAATGTACTCATTAATGGATGGTTTTAGCGGGTATAATCAGATCAAAATTGCACCCAAAGACCAAGAAAAGATAGCATTTACTTGCCCTTGGGGCACTTTTTGCTGGAATTTCATGCCCTTTGGTCTTAAAAATGCTAGAGCCACATATCAAAGGGCCATGACAACTATCTTCCACGACATGATGCACACATTTTTAGAAGACTATGTGGATGATATATTGGCAAAATCCCACAAAAGAGAAGAACACCTCCACATTTTGAAAAAGATATTTGTTAGATTGGAGCAATTCAAGGTCAGATTAAACCCAAAGAAATGTGCCTTCGGAGTCCAATCCGGCAAGTTACTCAGTTAAATAGTCTCCGCCAAAGGGATTGAAGTGGACCCTGAGAAAGTACAAGCTATAATGGACATGGAGATACCTAAGAACATCAGCCAAATGAGATCCTTGCAAGGAAAAATCCAATCCATAAGAAGGTTTATCTCTCAATTGGCTGAAAAATGTCATTCTTTCACCAGGTTGCTACATAAAGATACTATATTTATATGGGATGTAGAATGTGATCAAGCTTTTACATTATTGAAGACCTATTTGATAAATCCGCCCATTCTCATGCCACCAATCAAGGGCAAAGCATTACTTCTCTACATATCTTCTACAGAAAGATCCCTAGGAGTACTTTTGGTGCAAGAGGATGAACAAGGAAAGGAAAGAGCTATCTACTATTTGAGAAGAACATTGATAAAATATGAGCTTAATTACACATTTATGGAAAGAGCTTGTCTAGCAGTGGTGTTTGCATCTCAAAATTTGAGACATTATATGTTGATGCATAAGGTCAAGTTGATTGCCAAGATAGACCCTCTCAAGTATTTGTTAAGTAAAATAGCCTTAACAGGTAGAATAGCTGAATGGGTGATGATACTGAGTGAATTTGACATTGAATATGTTGATAGAAAGGCAATCAAAGGACAAGTGATAGCAGATCACTTAGCTAAAAGTCCCATGACTTCTACACAAACTATTCAAGTGGAATTTTTGGATTTTTCCATTATCAACGTAGAGGCAAAAACGTGGAAGTTATACTTTGATGGATCCTATACTCAAGGAGGTTCCGGGGCCGGCATATTATTGGTAACTCCTCAAGGTTACACCATTCCAAAATCCTACAAACTTATGTTTCCATGCACAAATAACATAGCAGAATATGCAGCACTAGTCATAGGCATCAAAATGGCCTTAGAGTGGAATATAAAAGAGCTACAAATTTATGGAGATTCTCAACTCATCATTAATCAAGTCAACAATGAATATAACACTAAAGATGAAAAGTTGATGCCTTATAAGATTATGATTGATGGATGGAAGAAATACTTTGCATTGATCACCTTTGAATAGATTCCTAGAGAGAAAAATAGAGTAGCTGACGCCATGGCTACCTTGGCTTCTTTGTTACAAAAACCAAATCAAAATGAGAAGTATGAGTTCTTGGTGGAAGAGTCGGTGAAACCAGCATTTGACCTTCCTGAAACCCAAATTTTTGCCCTCTTACATGGACATGACTCCCCTTGGTATGGACCTATATATACATACCTTAAAGACCAAGTGCTACCCTTAGACCAAACCCATGCTCAAAAATGGAATTTCATATGACAAGCCTCTCGTTACTTAATCCTTTCTGAAACATTGTATCATAAGGGTCTCGACGGGACATTACTTAGGTGTCTAGAGGAAGAAGAGTCTAAATTAGCTTTACGAGAGGTTCACGAAGGCATTTGTGGGTCGCACTCAAGCGGGTTAAATCTAGCTAAGAAAATCCTTCGCTTAGGGTATTTTTGGAAGACATTGGAAAAAGATGCTTGCCACTTTGTGAAGATATGTAGCAAATGCCAATATCATGGTGACATGATACATGCACCGGCACAAGAATTACATCCATTTGTCACACCATGGCCTTTCTATCAATGGGGGCTTGATTTAATTGGCGTCATAAATCCACCTTCTTCAAATGGGCACAAACATATCATAACCGCAACAGAATATTTCACCAAGTGGGTTGAAGTGGTTCCCTTGATAATGGCAATAGGAAAACAAATTTCCATGTTTATCTTGAATCATATCATTTGCCGATATGGTATTCCTCGTGCCATAATAACAGATAATGGAAAATAGTTCAAGAATAAGGATGTTGATGAACTATGTGCTACATTTCATATCACTCACCATTCATCATCAATTTATTACCCTCATGGAAATGGGCAAGCTGAAGCCATGAATAAGAATATATTGAAGATCTTGAAAAGGTCAGTCAACAAATCAAGAAGGGATTGGCATATGCAAATTAATCCATCATTATGGGCCTATAGAACCAGCATAAGAACACCCACCGGAGCCACGCCATTCTCACTAGTCTATGGGGCCAAAGTAGTTCTACCATTAGAGGTTGAAATCCCATATCTATGAGTGTCATTACAAGGATTGATCACAGATGAAGACTACAAAGTTGCTAGACTTCAACAATTGGAGTTACTTGAAGAACATCAAACACAAGCTTATGAACACATGAAAGTGTACCAAAATAGAATCTCAAGGAACTATAATAAACATATCAAATCGAGAGTTTTTCAGGTAGGAGACTTGGTTTTGAGAGAGAATCCAAAGAATCAGGTTGAGAGGGAGAAGAAAGGAAAATGGGAAGCTAATTGGCTTGGCCCATTCATCATCATCTCTTCATTTGGCATGGGAACTTATAAATTATCAGATTGTGAAGGAGAAGAACTTCAAGAACCTATCAATAGTATTCATCTCAAAAGGTTCTACACATAAAGAGTACAAAGAGTATCAGCTGAAAGAGCATCCTATTTATTGTACATAGTTTAAAAGAGATCTTGAAAATACAAAAATAGTGGAAAAACACAAAAGATCAAAAATAATGGAAAATGGAGCCTGAAGAAAGGAAAAACATTCAGATACGATTCAAAAAATGTTGTCTTGGTGAAAACCTAGTAAATAGGCACCTTGATGATAACAAAAAAAAAGAAAAAAGGAAAAATACAAAAAAAATTGAAAAAGAAGAAAGTGCCCTGGTGAAAACCTAGTAAATAGGCACCTTGGTAGCAAAAAAAAAAAGAGAGAGAAAAAGCTTGCAAAAACAAAAAAAAAGAAGAAGCTTGATCCATCCAAAAGGTGAAAACTTGGTAAACAAGCACCTTTGGTTCCCTTAAGTTTGTCTTTCCTAGGTTGCATATGTCCATATTGCATTTCCACCATCTCATTTGTACAACCACCATTGCATCTGTCATTTGTACTTAGTCATAATAAAGCCAGTCAGTCGCATTGTTGCATTGTCTATCACCCCTAAGTTTGTTAACCGATCACATTTATCACTTAAGGGTAGAGGAAGATGGTAAATTTGGCATCCAATGGATTCAATAAGTGCTACAATCAGTCACGTCGAAGAGAGATTTTATCAGAATTTCAGAAGAGATGGAAATTTTTCTTGAGCCTAAGTATTTGATCATACAACATGATCCCTAAACCTTCATTGACTTTATTATTCAGGATTAAAAATTGATAAACACATCTTAAAGATCGGAATACTTGGAAATCTTTTTGAAAATGATAAAACATGGAAAAACATTCAAAAGTTGTCTTTCTTTGCCAAGTAATGAAACAAGGTAAAACACTTGAAGTTTTGTTAAAATCATGATGAACTTGACTTTTTATCATATCTTTGGAGCTATTTGATGATGTTTCAACTAGATTAGCCATGATAAAGATGTGATATTTTATTGCCTTTGAGTGATTGTTTGGAGGAAGATTCATCACCTTATGAGAGTTCATCTAACGACATGGTCATCAAAGAACCATCAAGGACTATCTCATAAGAGGGTGGATTGACCTTTGTTTGTTTACGCAAATGGATCCCTTGGTTATTTAGATCTTCTATATCTTAATACCAAAAATCCACTTGCAACATTGAATCCATTGACACCAGTATTCAGACTCCCATAGTTTGGTCATCCAACTAGTGAGGGTTGTACTTGGTTCAACAAAGAGGTTACCAAAATGTGATAAAAAGTAGTATTCATATCATCATGTCAGTGGGTAGTGGTGATTGTACTAAGCTTTCTGGTCCCAAAATGCTCAATGATGAAAATTTATCTTCAAGGCATTTATTTGCTAAAAGCTGGTGACACTTAGGTTGCATTGCAAGGCATATTAGATTAATTGCATTATCTTGTTAGCTTAATTGCATTGTCCTGTTTGATCAAATGCATGTGTTTATGGTTACTTTTCCAAGGGAACGAGGGGGTACATCAATAATCTTGGTTAGTTAAAACATTTAAGCAAAGGGGGTTCAATAACAACGTTCATTCTTGATAAAACACTATAAAGAAAATGAGATTATCTTTTGCATACATGCATTGAACATTATTCATTATCCACATATTACAATGAGAAATCATTCATACATCATGTGCACTCATATAGTTAAGCATAGACTGGCATACATTGAAAAATCAAAAACATAGGACCATACATGTGCATTTCCATTAAACATTTTACATCCATACATGAACAACAGAAGAGCATCACCAAATTCATACATCTATATATATCATAAAGTAAGATACTGCATTCATAGCATGAATCCAAGTAAATGCATAAATAAAACATCATATAGTTGCATAAAAGATAATCTTATAATCAACTCATCAAAGAGAATCAAGAAGTATATCATCATCAAAAGGAGGATCCAATACATCAAATATGTCAAGATATCATCAAAATGATGTATCAAATGTTCCGATCAATGAGAATAACATGAAAGGTGGCCTAGAAACACTAATTAAATCTATCATCATATCAATCAAGAGCCTGTAGCACCAAATCCATCTGGCCCTCTACCATCCTATGGGGGAGGAGCCTATGATGTACCTACTCCATCCTACCTCTGAACAGCCATGACTGATACAAGTTGTTGTAATAAAGAGGCAACCTGGTCCAATCGACCCACAATAGTGGATATCTCTATCCTCTTAGACTGTAAACCTCAATCTAATCCATCCATGTGATCACCCTATGCACCCTCTGGCTGTGGAGCTGGCAGAGGCATCTGTGGAGCCCCATCATCCTACTATGCATCATCCTATTGTGCCTGATCCTGATGAGCCACATCATCATCATGCTAAGCTAAGGCCACTCTCTGTAACTATACCAAGGGATCTAATCTCCCAGGAACCTGCCTAGCTGCATCAATCTGTGCATGTCTCTGAGCTCTCTAATGTCTATGCACTCTATCCTGCCTATCTTCTCTAGGCTTTCTATCAGCTACATCATCCTCTTCTCTAACCTATCTATCATGACCTTGATCTTGTCTCACCTAACCTCCCCCTGCAATAACCTGAGGATGTCTATGTCCTCATCCTCTCCGATGTCAACCACCCCTCTCACCATCATGACATCTGAGAATAGGCTCAGCTAGATCAGTAAACAGAGGAAACCTATTACGAGCCCACCAATCTGCATACTCATGTGACATCCCAGCATCGGCCATACCAAGAAGTATCTCCCATCTACAAATAGTCATACCTGCAATCTGATCTAATGCAAATTGGTAATCAATACATGGACCCCATAGAGAGATCTCTACCTGTACCTGAGCATATAATGCATTGCCCTGAGGCATATCCTGAATCCGCCCATACTGTCTCAAAACTCTACCAAAGCAGAAGTGCTCAATAGTGGTAGGAGTGCACCCAATCATCCAGCGAGGGGCAAACATATATGGTAACTCATCATCATCCTCTCTCCAATGATCACAACCGAGGAAAGGATGCCATGTAACCTAATCAAGATCATCAATCTGATGTCGCCAATAATTCAAATGACCCATATGATGTTGTATGACCATGCCTGTATATAAGAAAGCATAAGGATATCCTCGAGGTTGAACCCTATCAGAAATAGGCCTAGTAATGGGAAGATGCTCTCATATCCACAACTGTAGAACAATAACACCCGCTGACAATGATGCACTGCCCTGATAGACTACCTCATATAAATCATGACACAACTATGCCAAGATGCAGGAACCCCAATCAAATCATCGAGGATGAGCAAGTAAATCCTCTATAATCCGGCCTCAACCGACTAAAAAATTGTGACCTCACCGGTCGGGAAGAAGTAGACTGCCAATCAATGCATCTAAAACTACTGGTAATGTGGGAAAAGAGGCAAATTGAGGCCATGTAATAGTATCCCCATCTCCAATAGTGTTGTCTCTGAATACTCATCGGCAGACAGAGGAATCATATGTAGAATCATAGTAGACCAACTCACCCCTGCGAGGAATCCGCAATAATCAATACACGTCCTCTGGCATGATTTTCATCTCTCCATAGGGCAAGTGGAATGTGTTGTGGTCGAAGTGCCATCGCTCCACCACTGCAGTCAATAATCCATGGTTCAGTTGGAACTCTGGGAGATCAAGGAGGAAACTCAAACCACATCTCTCAATGACTCGGAACTCAGCTACTGTGAGTCTCTGACCTAAGTCAATAACCCATGATGCAACTAAACAGACGTATAAAGTAGGATAGTGATCATGTTGGCAAGGTAAAGGAATAATATCAGTACATTGTATCAAGGAATTATCTCAAGTCAATCAAAAGTATCAAGTAATCACACCAAGTACCATCATTCATTTCTCTGTATCTTGAGAATGAAGTGACAGTATCAAATCATATCAATTTTCACACTGATTGATTTATCCTATTAGTTAATATTCAAAACAGATTGACAAATCATATTTTAAAGTACTACTATCCTGATATCTAAACCAATTGTTTTGTTGACAATCATGGACCTACACTAATTATCTGACTTTCTCATCAAGGGGTTATCAAATTTTTCTTCAAATACGATCAACACATGTGTGAAAAGTCTGTAAATTTTGCAAAAAAGACATTAGGCGTGATTTTTATCATACCAGGTGACATTTTATCTCAGGCATGACTTTTTATTGCCCTAAGTGACGTTATTATTCTGCCAGGTGATAGAATTTGTGCTACATGATAGTTAATTTGACAACGCGATAGAGAATCGTGCCCTAGGTGAGAGTTAAATCGTTAGGTTTTGTGTAGGCAATAACCTATTCAAAAATGTGTATTTTGACCTAGTTGTATGCGATAGTTTTTATCCTGCTAGGTGAGAATAAAAATTTTCATAAGCGATAAAAAATTATACGAAGGTGAGATTAAAAACCATGAAAGCGACAATAGAACAATCTAGGCAACAATCAATTCTTCCCTACGCGTGATTTCTCAAATACAACGCAATGATGAAACATAAAATTGCAATAAATTCTTAATAAATGCTCAATAAATGCAAATCAAGGTTCATAATGACTTACCAGAGGTGCATAATCAGGCAGTCTCGCATATCTCTAGCACCTCTCAAATCTATGCTCCTGAATTGGCACAACCATCTCAAAATCGCTAGAGGATCAAAGCAAAATCACCAAGGGTGAAAAGTAAAAATGAATGGTAAAAGAAGGTTTCTTAACCTATTTAAGGTATTTTTGACCTAATTTTGGAGGTGAAATTAGCCATTGACTTATCTTAACATATCAAATAAAAACCGGGGCATAATCATACATCGTGGGATATCATCAATAGTCAGAAACTAAAACATATTTGTTATATCAAACATCATCAATCTTTTTTGAATCAAGAAATTAATATGTTTTAATTTCTGAGGGGGCATAAGGGTATCAAATCGAAGTTGCAATCATACATCATGAAATCAATGGGGCATCATAAAAAAAAATTTATCAAGAGGCAGCAATCAATCACATCGGGAATCGCAATCAAGACATAAAAAATCTTTGAATCAATGTTCTTCACACATTAATTCAAAGAGGGGCATTTGTAGACACGTAAAATTGGACAAGTGATAACCAAAATGCAATAAATCAATAAATGGATCAAAAATCATCAAAAGGGATTAAATCGTTAAAAAGGGACATAATTAAATAAAGTTGAACAAAATCAATTAAAATAAAGGAATTATTAAATAATGATGTTAAATGATTAAATGAAGCATAAAAAGGGGAAAAACACTATGAAATTGATTAAATTCAATTAATGACATAGTTGTTGAAAGCAAAAATCAAAATGAACCTCTTACCCTTCATGGCTAAATTTAATTACTTTAATTAATTAATAAATCATAATTTCCCTCAACAAAGCAAATTGGAGACAAAATGGACACAAATCACTCACTTTTGTTTAAATTGTCCAAAGATTTGAAACCATTTAAATGATTGTCCCCTCCTTGTCCCCCCATTTATGGACAAATCAAAGCCAATTGACCTTACCCAAGCATAACCATGATTACTTCACTCCACCCCCTACCCTTGGGAAATTACTATAAGTATGAGGCATTTTGAAGAGCATTCCATTTTATAATTTCAATTGAAAATCATTGTTACTATAGTCAATTGAGATCATTTCTAAGAGCAATAAGAGCAATTTGAGCATTCTTGAGCATTTAGTATCATAATTTCATCAATGGAGCTAGATTAAGCATGAATTCATCATAGAATAATCATTTAGAAGCATCATAGCAGCATTATTCTCATTTTAGAGGTGTCACTAGTGAGGATTTGTAGTTGAGAGCTCACTTACCACTTCTTTCTAGAGATCCATGAGATGTTATAGATTGTAGTTGCATTTTAGAGTAAATTTCCTTTGTATTTAGCTTAAATTGTTGCTACTTGATCTTAATTTCATGAAGGTGAATAATATCATCACACAGTGCCTTAGAGATACCATCACATTCAAAATGGTTCTCAATGCTATCTATCCAATCCACAACTAAATCTGGATCCATTTGTCCACTAAATAGTGGCACACCTTCCAAAGCTTTACCACTCAATTCCTTTAGTGCCTTTAAGAATGTCTCTTCAGGAAGAACAAGGTCAAGTGTTGGTGATTCCTCCTCCAAATCTAATTCCTTTTCCCTTGCTTCAGCTTCTTCCTTTTGGTCAATTTTTTCTTTGACCTTATCAGCTTTGTCTTGGACTTCACCCAAGAGCTGCTCCATTTGAGCTAGCCTTTCCCTTAGCAACTTGTTATCTTCTTCTTACTCCTCAACCTTCTTGGCTAACTCAGCGTTAGTCACCATGGCTTTGTCTTCTACTGATCCAATCGGTGTATTTTCTCCCACTGATTTAGTAGGCTGCAACATCCACCATAAGCCTGATCAATTCAGCTCTGATACCAATATGATGTGAGTATTCCAAGGCTTGCTAGCACTTCATCCAAGAGACCTAGCTTGTCTCTTCTAGGAACCTAATCTCCTCTAGGTCCTGATTGGCTTAGATTATTAACTAAGACCAATTCCAACTCTTCTCTAAGATTTCTTAACCCATGTGCTTCACCTTGAAAGACTAACACCTTTTTGTTAGTACAATCCTTCACCTTCACTTAGAAAGCCCTAGGTGCTATCTTCTCAAAAACTTCAATCTTCATTATAGGGGTGTCCATCCTCATGAAAACATTCATAACTTTTCCAATTTGATCCATTTTAGAAGGATCTTCAAAATTATTCTTACCGGGTTCAAGGATTCACCATCAAGAGACCTAATTAGGCCTATTTCTTGTAGCCTTTACTAGTGACTTTTTGCCAATTCTAGCAAAACTTTTCCAAACACCCTAAAAATATAAAACCATATTCAGATACCCATTTGTAATTTTAAAAATATTTAGTGGGTTTTAGGGTCTGACAACCTCTGTACACTAGCTTCCTACAAACTAGGACGAATAGGGCTATTAGGCCTAATTTCTAGGACTGACTATAACCTTGCTTGTATCTTTCTCAAACCTTGATCTAAGTGATTGGCATGAACCCAATCCTCATAGAATGTTGGGATATAACTATACCCTATCTAAAAGTATACTTTTTTCATACAATACCTCTCTACCTTGCAAGAAATCTTCAATCTTTCATTCCTAAACCTCTAACTAGGCTTTGTCTGCTTGCCTAGGGCTTAGTGGTAGAAATAGCTCTCCATACTTTCAAAACTCCTAATCCTAAACATATATACACTAATTTCTCCCCTAACATGTCCATATATTCTTAGGTGTTTCCCATGGCTAGATTTCATGGGGGAGCCATGAATGCACCGACTGGTCAGAACAAGACCAGTGTAAGCTCTAAACCAAAAACAATTTATTCAACACACTAAAACTACTCTAATAAACTTAATTCCTAAATTAAAAAGTCTTAGAACAATCTAAAGAACACTAAAAAACCACCATATCAAGACTTTCAATCCATTTCAAGGCACTGTCATAATAAAAGCTCAGATTTTTTCTTGAAACAGTGTTGTGGAGTTGTGTTCAATATTCACAAACTATTACAATGATTGTCTAACCTCTAGATTCAAGCCTTCCTTAACATAAGATGTCATTTCCATCATTCTAGGGCATTTTGGTCAATATCCCACTTCCTATTCTTAAGGGAATCCAAAGATAACCGAGTTGCATGCAACATTTGCAATAATTGCAAATGTTGTCATAACAACTTTTTAACAACATTTGGCATCTTTCTCTATGCCTTCATCCTATTTCCTAGGACCTCTATCCTCTCTATATTATTAGGAACCAACTCATTTAATGACCTCATGGCATCTTTACAACATCACTATGTGCTTAGAACACATTTAAGACTCTATTCTCACCTTAGACTTCTAACACTAAGAAAAATTAATAACTACTAACAATGGCTATTTGGGTGACCTTAGTCCTAATGACTAACTCACCTATCCCACATTGCAATGACCTTCTAAGGTCTTAAAACAAATCAACATCCCTGACTTGGCTAGAGTTAAGTACAAGACAAAATAACTAGCATCATGGAGGTTAGCCTAGGTGTGCTCTTGCACCACCGTGGCACTTGCACATGATCTATTTGAGCCTATGGGGTAATGTTAGTCCCCATACAATAATGTCTCCTTTTTTTAAGAATTGGAGTCATTTTTGCACAACAAAAAATTTTCTATTGATGCAAAATCCATCAGATGCACTTAGTGAAAAGTCACCAAGTAGCTCATATTATGTTTTTTTCATTGTGGGCATAAACTGACACTTCCATCACCCCTAGTTGGGAAATTTTTCGCTATTTATGGTCCCACTTTTCCTCTCAGAACTCTAAAACACTTGATGACATACCCAATGGTGCTTAGTGCACCTTAGGGACACTTTGATTCGGCATGGTACCGAACATTTGAGAGACTTCGTAGGTGAAATGAGGTTGTTCCTAAGGTTTACGTGGACAACCAAAGTTAATGGAATAGACATTTTGAGGCCATGATGAATGGTTTGAAAGATACGCAATGTTTCTCATTTCAACTAAGGCACATTGCAAATTTTCACATAAATTGAGATTGTATTTCCAAATTAAAAAAAAAATTAAATCTCCCAAAACAAAGATAGGTTATTGTAGGCCTCCATAACATATCCCTATAGCACCTAAAGGATTGTCGATACCTCACATGAGGTCTGAGATATGGGCCTCAAAAGATGGCTATCCAATGTTTCATAGTGCACCTTAGGGACACTTCGATCTGGCATGGTCACAAACATTTGAGAGACTTTGTGGGTGAAACAAGGTTGTTCCTGGGGTTTACCCTACCAACCGGAGCTAATGGTGTAGATGGTTTGAGGCCATGACTAATAGTTTGAAAGATACGCATTATTTCTCATTTCAACTGAGGCACATTGTAAGTTTTGACATAAACCAAGATTGCATTGCCAAATTAAAATGAAGTTGAATCTCCCAAAAAAAAATATAGGTTATTTTATTCCTCCATAACATATTCCTATAACACCTAACAATTCACCAATACCTTGCACAAGGTCTAAGATATGGGCCTCAAAAGATTGCTTCTCAATGTTGCTTAGTGCACCTTAGGGACACTTCGGTCTATCATGGTCATGAATGATCAAGTAACTACATGGTAAAAAAGAGGTTGTTCCTAGTGTTTACCCAACCAACTAGAGCTAATGGCACAGACATTTTTGTTCCATGATGAATGAAACACTCACTGACATACCCTATCGGTAGTGTCCCTTAGGTGCCCTAACTGCACAAAAGTGATGATTTTTTCTGGGGTATTTCTCTCAAACTAGGGAACCTATGTATAATCCATCTGAAGTTGGAGGATTGTGAGAAGCCCCTCTACAATAGTGTATCTCATATTTTGAAGACTCCAAGTGGTTTTTAGGGTAGTGATTTTGTTGTTGATGCAAAAACTATCAGATGCATTCAATAGAAAGGTGCAAGGTAGTCCAAATCTTTGTGTGTTCTTTGTGGGCATGAACTGCCACCACAAAAATGTCTAGTTGGGTGGGTATACACAATGCAAGGTCCATTTTTTTCTCCCTACCCACCAGAATGCTCTCTAACATACCCTATAGGTAGTGTATGTGATAGAAGCTCTTCAGTGCAAGGAATATTCTTGATGAATATGAGATTGTGGCTACTTCTATATCTTCAATTCTCTTAATTGGCACCTTTGGCAAGGAAGACTCACTCCTCATTTTACAAAGGGTAGCCATCTATAGTCCAAGGTTTTAATTTAGTGTAATGAGAAATTTAATAACGATAAAATATAATGAAGACAATATTTTTTGTACTTTGCATGGCATGAAGAGGATACAAATGTAACAATAAGAAATTCAATATGTATTTATAATCAAATGATACAAATTTGGACTCTCATTATTTGCAAATCAGCCCCATGGGCACTTTTATATATATAATTTGGAATCTAATATGCATGATCAAGCTCACTATTGTTTATATATATATAAGTTTGCATCTAAATATGCACATTACAACTCATTGTTGTTTTTACATACAAAATTTAGCATCTAAATAAGAACATTATAGATCATTGATGTTTTTATATATAAAATTTGGCATCTAAATATACACATTACAAATCATATGCACATAGAGAACCTCCAAAAGAGTTAAGTTACAATGTTTCTCAAAATATATATACACAATTATCAAGATTATTCTGCCATATTGTAGAATTATTCTTCTAGATGGCCCAAAATCAATCAAGTGAACCTTCTAGATCAACTCTAACCCTTAGTGTCTCAAGTATTGTAGCATGGTCGGATTCAAAAACTTTCCACTAACTCTTGTTAATAGGTCTACCATGATATTTAATCAATTGAATATTTGTTGCAGCAGAAAGGTTTCAGTAATGAAGAATATGTATGTGTCTCGGAATCCTCAAACAACTAGGTATTAGAAATTTTGATAGGGTAGTTGCATTTTATAGAAGGATAAGTTAACGCCAAAATAAATGTAAAGTGTAATAAAATGATTTTAAGAGGTCTCAATGCAACTTAAAACAACAAGGGTACCTTATAAGCCATGTCCCTATCACAACAATGGATCTTATTGGGTACTTAATGCCCTCTCCATCAATTACTATAGTTGTCAAATTTTTGTTGGCCTCAATACAACAACACAAAAATTAATCTATTCCTTCTTCATTGTTCTCATCTGCAATAACTACATATACATGACCTACATGTAATAGAAGGATATAATTTAATAGCGAAATCAACATAACGCACTAATAAATAGAGCTTAAAATTGGAATTACAACATAAATTACTTGGTTCAACTAGCTTAGATACATGGTCAAAATCTATAGATGCTTCAATATGGTTAAGTTTTAGTGCTCTAGGAAGTTTATATGTATCTAGGGTTTGAAAAGGTCTACATGACCATTGGTCAACCCACTCTTTTGATTCACATTCATCCCATAAAAAATACATACATAAAGAGAAAAGGTATGCAATCTGTCTAGTATAAATAGCTAAGTATGTTGCATTTGAACTTCTAAATGAATGCACGTCACTTGATCATGTGAGTGTGCAACAATCTAAATAAATTTCAAAATTAGATTCACGTATTAACCAAAAATATCTAGAAACCACAGAATTACCTGCATTACCATGTCCCATCATAGATTTACACCATTGCACAATTCTTTCTACATCTATTAACAATTCACCACCTTCGTACTTCAATTCCTCCCTAGTAAGAACTCTTTTTACACATGCTCACGCACCATCATGCTCTCCCTTTCCATTCCATGTCTCAGAGAAATTCCAAAAATGTTGCACACCACTTGTCATATGCATCCTACTCAACCACTAGAACATCCTTGCATTCTTGAATTGTGAGGTGCAATTGTCTGACCATATTAAGTGTTGGTTGTATCTTATATCTCTTTCCATTAAAATTTCATAGAATATTGTAAAGCATCCTTTCAAAAACTCAAACGAATGAGTACGATCATCGTTAATATAGAAGTGATACTATATTATAACATTTTTGTCCTCCTTTGTGCTATCATGTGCATGCATGAATGCTATGTGTAAAAAAATTGTAACTTGTGTAGAGTGGTAATATATAGGTTGTTCTTCATTTTGAGTTTTTAGTGTATATTTCTTAGCAAAATCAATGAAAAAGACAATATTACAGAGGGGGAAAGTGTCCTTACACAACTTGAATTTCTCATCTAACCACCTAGCTCTATGTGTGTGACCTACATGTACTCATAAACTAGTATCTCTTCAAACATCTTCATAAAATCATCTACTTATATATCTCTTTTCACTAACTCACACCTATTTTATTCTTTTCTATCTTTAACACCATATGTGACTAACTTGTATTTTCCAATAGAAACTAGTTTCTTACAATTTTCATGTGTGTTATCTAGATGTAGACATCTATGCAACTGTTGCAAACCACTACATGTAGGACAAAAATATTCCAAACACATCATCGTATAGTAAATGTGCCCATAATCTTGTCTACATAGTACAGTTGAAATAAATTCTCTTGGTGACTTAGGAGGTGCTTGTAGACCACATTCCTACAAAACATCATTAGTGTGCAAAGTAAAACATATATAACAATAAATATCATAATGCATCAAAAATTCAACATTGACCCTACAACAACACACAATATGTGCATGATTAATCTTAACATAGAATAGTGTTGTCATCTCAAAAAATATTTGACTAATTTTAATTTGAGTAAAGCTTTGAAGAAACCTTTCATAAAATTGTGTTTGAGTCATATCTAAATAATGTTTTGGATGTGCTTCATGATTTCTGATTCTAATTCTCCTTAGAACAACATCTCTTTGGTTAGGTGAAACACTTGTGTTGTCATGCCAAAATTTGTCAATTAATGTTCTTAGTGCATCAACAACAACCTTGTCCTTGCATAGGAATCTACCTGAGAATGCCCAAAGAGAATTATGTTATTTTTTTCCTTGTCCTTGAATAATTTTCTCTTACCTCTCTAAGGAATTGCTTGATTTTTTTCTACTTATCCTTAATGAATTGAATGTTTTGCTTATTAAACAAGATTTTTTTTATTTCCTTTCCCATTATGGTTGATGTGAGGACACGATGAGTAACATTAGCATCTTTAGTGCATGTTTTTGAACCAATGTCTTGGTATGCATCAAATAGATTTCTCACAATTTTTCTTTCACTACTATTTTTTGGATGTCATTAACCCCATAATTTTCATTGTCTCTCTAAATTTCAGATTTTTAATCATTTCAACAACTAATTGGCATCTTCCATTTTGGTTTAAGTTTTCAAAATAGCTATTGTAAATTCTTCTAACTATTCTTCTACAAGTTCTTTCATAAAAATTTTCATGCATTGGCTTCACAATATTTTCATCAATGTCAATTAGAAACTTTGGTTTTCTACAAATTATTCTAGGGGGTGTTAAGATTGGGGAATGCTCTTTATTTTCATTAGATGCATTATGTGCATTAATCAAATCAAATTTAAATGGTGTATCTTCTTCAAATTCATTAGGTACATTCATCACATCAATTTCAAATGGTGTATGTTCATTGCATTCATTAGGTGCATTCATCACATGTATTTGAATTTGTGTATGTTGATCAATTTCATTTGGTGAATTAGGTGCATTTGTCACATGCATTTCAATTGGTGTATGTTGATCATTTTGATTTGGTGCATTAGATACATTCATAATGTCAATTTTAATTGTTTCATGTTCATCATTTTCATTAGGTGCATTAGATGGTGTTCCTTCACGTAATCTCCTCATATGCTCATTTTGTCTTTCCTTTTCTACCTCTCATTTTTCAATCGATCCTCTCTTGTTCTTTCCCATTGTTTTAATATTGATTATCCTACACATAAAATACACAATAAAATACCAAGAAAGAAACAATTATAATATCAAGTAATAATGATAAATTAACTTCAAGAACAAACCAAAAAATAAGATAAATCAATCATTGCAAAGAAAATTTGACAATAAAAAATGAAAACTTGACTATTATTGTCACAGAAAATTATGTGAAACAATAGTGGGACCTCCAAACAAGTTGCAATGATGGTTTTAAGGTCGTTGGGAGTAAAATATAAAGATTTTCTCATAACCCGTACAGGTTATGGAAGCCTAAAGACAATGTCCATTTTTTTCTCATAACCTATATAGGTTATATAAAACAAAAACTATTAGCCTTACTTCTGCATAACTCATATGAGTTATGTAAAACTAGAAACCTAAGAGGAAGTGGGGAGAGAAGGATAGGGAGGGAAGAAGAGATAGATATGGAGAGAGAGGGGGGATAAAGAGAGAAAGAGAGGGTGGGAATATTCTATATATATATATAGAGAGAGAGAGAGGGGGGGGAGGGGAGAGAGATTAGATTGAGCTCAACAAGGATAATTAGGGCTTAGAATAGATAGAGACGTTGATGAGGGAAGGAAGATAGGAGAGAGAGGAAATGAGAAGAGTCATGTATATATATATATATATATATAGACACATATCATATATATAAATCTATAGATATGTGTAGTGTATTACACATTTACAAGAAAAAAATTTATGTCTTCATAACCTATACGAGTTATGTAAATTTGAAAATAATGTTTTATGTCTTCATTATATGTAGAATTTGAAATTGTGCTTTTCATTTTTCAAAACCCAAGCGGATTACTTTGTATATCAAAACCCGTACGGGTTTTGGCTTAGTAAAAGGGTTGGAAAATGACCCTAAGGCTCGCAAGCCCATTTTCCCTCCATTTTTGTTCTTTTACACATTTTTTAAACTTCCAATCTAATTTCTAAACTTTGTTGTCATTAGGTTTACAAATGATCCAATGGTTATCTCTAAAATTATACATATACTCTCACATGTCTTCTCATCTTTCTAACCATATAATTTTTTCTATAAGTGGACAGCTTTAGTATAGTAAACTTTAATTTTCTTTGTCAATGCCTTAACAGTCCTCATAGACATATGTCTACTATTTTCTAAATAACTTTTGATATAATTGATCAAAGTCAAACAAAAAATTTCATATCATTATTCTACACTAGATTCTATACACTTTTTTTAAAAAAATTGCATTTTCAATTATTTTCATACAAGTTACATGTGGAGCGCATGAACAGGTACTATATTTTCAGGGTGTTGTCACTTCAAAAAATCATTAAATAAAAATACTCAACAACAAATTATAAAAAAATACACAACTACTAGATCCAACTATCACCTATCATCCTATCAAAGGGTTTTTCAAAATACAAAGTCTAACTATATATTTTGTGAAGCGCATGAAAACAACTATGTTAAGTTTTTCTAAAAAAATCAAGAACAATTTTTCATGCATGATAGGTTGGACCCTCTTATTCTTATCCATTTTTTAAAAACTTTAGTAGTTTAGAAACTAGATTAGAGTACTACAATTCTTATTCTTTGAACAATTCCTAGTTTTGAGTGCATGACCCTCAAATGTCTCTATGAAGTTCAAGTTTACTTGATTTCAGAAAAAAGTGGCCACTTATACCCCCCTTTTTGCACACCACCTTGGTGCACTTACCCTTATCTTCTTTTTATTACTTATAGATGTCTTTAAGGAAGAATGATAGTCATATTAATGAGTGGTAAAGCATTGGAATAGATGGAAACAATTATTTCCCTCCATTCTAAATATTTTTAATATGCATCTATTACAATTGGGTATAGACTTGATGTTAGAATTTCTCATCTAATTACATATTGACAAAAATAGAGAGAGGGATAAGTATCTAGAGATAGAGACAAATAATGAAAGATACAAATAGGGATAAAGCTATAAGGAGAGGAGGATAAATAGAGAGAGAGGTAGTGGAGAGATAAATATGATAAGAGATGGGAATATATATATATATATATATATATATATATATATATAGAGAGAGAGAGAGAGAGAGATGGTTAGAGAGGTGGATATGTCATCCCAAAATATGCTAATATAATGCATATAGGTGAATCACATATTTTAACCTTTCATAGTGTATTATTTCCATTATGATAAGGCATAGAATCATATCATCAAGTGTATTTAAAAATGGAATAATAATCTACTAATATGAGGGTATAAAATCTTACCATTTTGATGAAAGAGATAATTTATATAAGCATACATGAAATAAGTATAAAAAGAACATCTTATCAACTATGAGCTAAGTCTATGGAGGTTGTAAAACATATCATGTAGTTCAACCTAAAATTTCATATCTACAATATTATCATGTTGAGGTGTACATGCCTCTTTTACCTAAAAAAGAGTGTTTTGATATCCAACCTTTGATTTGAGATAACATCAAATAAGAAGAAAAAGTGCATTTTACCAGTTCCATGATATAACTATTTAGGTTGAATAGCACAATGTGTCTAGTTCAACCTATAACTTCATATTTACAGTGAAATCTCTTTGAGGTACACATACCTACCTAAAGATAAATGATTTGATATCTAATCATTAATTTGAGATAACATCAAATGGTTAAAAAGTCCATCTTATTTTTTTGATAGCACGAGAGGTCAGCACTAGGTTTTTAGGTGTTAAGTTGTTTTTCAATCTAGTGTTAAGTTGGTTTTGAATTATAGAATATCAAATATAGTGTATTTTGTGTACCATGTGAATTGGTGCTTAAAAATTCAATGACATTTTTTACCATATTATGGATACGTAAAATCAACCCATTATATCATATTGTTGGCATTTTTTTCCACCATTATCCCATCAAAGATAATTGGTCTGAGATACCATCATCGTGGGCTAAACTCTTTCATACAAGGGCCAACATGTATTTTTCAGCATTTCTTTCTAACTTTTTGTATTGTCTAAAGATTTATTGCTAACACATCATGTTGTCCCCCTAAGATTTTTCCTCACACCCATGCAATGCTACCTAATGCTTCCCATGTTAATTTGTGGGTATGTAAGGGAAAGGAGGTGAAAGGAGGATTTTTTTCCCCTCATCTCCATGGAGATTTAAGGTAGGAAGGAGTGTATTTTGTAGGAAGGCAAGGAATACATCCAAAAGGATGTAAGGATCTCGCGTCCCCGCAAGGCTTAATAGGTTACAGGGTTTTCTTCCATTAATTTGATCTAAATGCATTTATTCATCAATTGTCTTGTCCTATTTTTATTTCTCATTTGAGAGATCCTTATTGGCATCTTATCCATTTGATAGCACACAAGGTCAGCACTAGGTTTTTCATGTGTTAAGTTGGTTTTCAATTATAGGATATCAAATATAGTGTGTTTTATGTACCGTAGAATGGCATACCACTTTCTCTTCTTCTATATACTATTGGAATTTTTTTCCACCATTATTCCATCAAAGATCATTGATTTGAGATGCCTTCATCATGGGCTAAACTCTAACATAAAAGGGCCAACATATTATTTTTTCGGTATTTTTTCTAAATTTTAATGTTATCCAAAAGATTGTTTTTCTAACATATCATTTTATCCACCTAAGATTTTTGCCCTACACCCAGCACCCAATACTACCTAATTATTCCCATGTTATTTTTTAGGTGTACAAGAAAAAGGGGAAACTAACCATTTTATTTCAAAGCACACCATTTTTAAAACACATTCTCTCTCTCTCTCACACACACACACACACATCCCTATCATCCCATCTATAACTCAATCTATACGTCTCTCCATTTCCCTCTACTTGTTTCTCTCTAGATCTCCCTCTATATGTCTCTCCCTCTGTTACCAACACTATATTCCTATCTCTCGTTATTTTTATCTATCCCTCTATCTCTCTCTATCTATTTCTTCCCCTCTTCCTATATTTTTATCCCTATTTGTATCTTTCATTGTTTGTCTTTGTTTCTAGATACTTATCCCTCTCTATAGTTTTTTCTATGTATACTTAGATGACAAGTTATAATATCAAAATCCCCCAATTGTAATAAATGCATATTAAAAATAGTTATACTAGAGGTAAAATTATTACTTCCATCTACTCCAATGCTTTACTCTACTAAAAAATAATTTCATTTCAAGATAGCATGGGAGATATCCAAGGAAAAAAAATTTGCACTAAACTAATTCACTAGTGTCTCCTTTCTCCTTAAATCATTTTTAATACACTAATGTGTCACTTCTATTTAATTCCTTCTATTAATCACTATCCTAACCATAATCATAATGTTGAACCCTAAATTCTAATCCTAACCATATCCATAATCCTAAACCTAAACAAGACCACATTCCAAATATTAAACCCTAACAATAATCTTAATCCTAAACCCTAAACCCTAATATTAATTGTATCCTTAAATCATAAACCTAATCATCCCAACCCTAAGTTGTAAAACCTAATCCTAATTGTAACCCTAAACACTAAACCTTAATCTATCTATTATAACTATGAGTAGAGAAATATATATTTTGGTTGACAAACTAATATCTCTAGTCCACTAAAGAATGAATAATGGTATGACATAATGGGTTGGTTTTACACATCCACAATATGGTAACATATGTCATCAATCTACCATGGTAACAACATGTATTTCAAATCAATGTTAAAAATGTGTGTTTTCTTTACAACTTATTTTGAATGAGAACAAAAATTTAGAAATCAATAAAAACATATATTTAATTGGAAAAAAATACTTATAAAAAGGACATGATATGCATGCATTTTTATTCTTCATATGACTATCTTGGTTGTACCAAGAAAGTTAACATTTAATATAAAATTACTTAAAAATCATATTGAATAGAATGTTTCAGTAATATCCCTACTTTTCAAGGAAGAACCTCTTGTAGACAAGGGTTTCTACAATCCACGTACATGTGATTCATGTGAACTAAATATGTACATTAAATAAGATTCGGGATAGCATCTACATGATATAATCCAATTGAATAATCTTACCTAAAGTGGAAGATTCATAATAACCAACCTTTAATTTGAGTAAATATTAAATGAGAAGGAAAAGTGCATCTTACAAACCATGAACTAAGTTTTTTTGTGGAAAACTTAATGAGATTAGGGGATGAAATTTTTGTTGTGGGTTGGGATAATGTGACATACAATAATAGGAGGAAAAAAAATGGGATGAAAACAAAAGAAAAACTTAGAGAAGAGTGCATATGAACATGTCTTGTTTACCATAATAACAATAAATTATGTTTCCCATTGTCTTTCCAATAGCAGCAATTCATCTTATGGTGAAAGCTACTTATTGCGGTTCCTTGGGAAAGTACTATGATGAAAACTTAGCAAACAAATGTCATTTTTAATCCATTATCCTCTTACACTCTACACATGAGGGACAATTTTGTCCACATAATCGTATCTTGCACATCATCCATTTTCCCTCATCCTCTATTATCCCTCCTTCAACCTATCTACATCTGAATCCCCTCCTTCCACATTGGATCTTGAAAAGGTTAAGGATCTCCATAAGCATCATGAATCTTATCTATTTTTTCTTATCCACACCCTTCAATCCATGTCCATTACTTGTATATTTCTTTCTTCCATAATCCCTTACCACCTTTGATCTTTCTTATATTATATATATCCTATCTCTATTCTATCCAAATTCATCCCTTGATATTTCTTAAAAGAATTAAGGACAAAAAATGCAAAACATGTTTCAAAACCCTCTTGACATATCCATTTATTTGGACTACATGTCATTCATTGTACCATGTCAACATATTACATTTCCATATCTAGTCCCTTAGCTTAGATAAACAACATGTTATCCCATCACATGTGATAGTCCTTTAAAACCACATAAGTATCCTTGATCCTTCACTTATTCATTTCTATCCCATCAATTCATTCATCCACTCATAGACCTTTTTGCCTTACTAGATATTTGGAGAAAATAAATATATCTTGCTTGAATATGTGGGCCATGTTACATTGTTTAAGTGGAAAGATCCATTTGAACCCACACTCACATATGCACTCATTAGGTTCTTTAAAATATATTTGTCACTTGACTCATCCATTATTCTTAGCCCAAGAATATATTCATGATGGTGTTAGAATAATCAGGCCCTAAGATTACTGAGAGGGGGAAGTGAATCATTAATCTACCAATAAACACAAATCTAATCTGATAAAATTTATTCTTGAAAACTTCACCACATGCATGCAATAAATAAATTTTACTTGTGATAAACATAAATCAAAAATTAAGCATACACACAAATTCAACACATAACACCAGTATTTTTATTGTGGAAACCCAACTTGGGAAAAACCATTGTAGGTATGGCACCCACTAAGAAAAATGCACTCTTCTAGAGCACACTCGGTTAAGTTCTTATCCCTATTAAAAGTTTACAATGATGTTTGATTAAGAATAGACCCCGTTAAGAGCCACTGGGTTAAGGGATTTACCTCTAGCCCTATTAGGAGTTTTACCATGTTAGGAGTAGCCTTGTTAAAGGACTTAAGACACTAGCTAAAGTGCCACCCTATTAAAGGATTTTACAAAAAGATCTATTAGGATCTACCTGGTTAATGGATTTAACCTATTGTAACTGCTAGAGAGTAGCAAGAATAATTATTTGAGAAAATAGAACTTCCCCTTTTCTAGTACAAATCTACTTCAAGGTCAATCTCTTCTTCACGTGCAGAACATCCAAACACTATAATTGCACTCATGTATTTGTGATCTGCCACTTTCACACACTTCTCCAAATACATCAAAAATATATAAAATATGGTTTCCACTAACTAGGTCGGATAAGACCCAAATAATATTTGAATTACATTATTACAATTAATTCCCACTCAATCCTTCAGCCCTAAAACATGTTACCAATCAATTATTACAATTTCAACTTCATTTTAGCCTCTAGATCCATCTCACCATTGATTTAACAAAGAAAATTCAAACATATTACACTTCCCTAGGTTCATGCACCTTTTCATGAATTATCGATCAAATCGACCAATAAGAATCATACCTAAATTTGAATGCTTAGGAGGTTGAGCGAAATTTGCATACTTGTTTGGGTGGGAAGAGGATTGGTAAGGTCAAATGGTTTGACCTATAGAAGGGATATGGATTCATTACTCCTGATGGTGGCAGTGAAGATATGTTTGTTCACTATACTGTGGTTCATTCTTGTGGTTTTCGATCTCAAGTGGATGGGGAATCACTTGTATTTTCTTTCGATCTTGTGCAAGGAAGTCATTCTAAGGCTCTTGATGTCTCTAGGTCAGATGGAGATTTTATGAAAATGGAAATTATGAGGCTAGAGGCACTCCTTCTTTGATGTCCTCTATCCCCCCATCAAGTTTGGATCTATTCAGTGGGAAAGATAAGTTAGGATTCCCTATTGGTGGAATGTTCATTGCTTCTTTGGCTAGTCTTAGTTTTTTATCTAATGTTATGTGCATCTCTTTGCCAGCTGGGAGAACTTATTTTGTCCCTATGAGATGGTTTTTAAAGGGTTCTATTTCTCCCCCTTCCATTTATATGGGTGCTATTTTGATTTGTTTTGAGCGTCCTAGCTTGGGTGTTTGTCAAGGAAATAAGGATTTATCCTCTCCTATAAAATCTGGTTCAGGGACTTCTAATGGCTCTGGTAGGAAACTATTTGGCTTTTCTTTTGACAAGGAAGGATCTGTGTCTATGGCTTCTCCTTATGCTCAAACTTTGGTTTCTAGGAAGGTTTCAAGTTCTTTTTTCTTGTTCAGGTCAGGGGGAATCTTTTGCCCTTTCCAGTTTACAAATCCATTATGGTTGATCTTGACGAAGAGGATGTTTCTCTGATAAAGCAAAGGGATGATGCTTTATCAAAAGATGTTTTTATTTTTATTTTTAGGGGTTTTTGGCCTTCCCTTCTATGCCTTCATTATTGGATCTCCAGTCACTAGGAACCTCTTATTTCAAATTCAGTTCAGATATTTCCTTTGGTCAAAGGTTTTTTCATTACTAGATTTGATAACCCGAATGATAGGAAGATCATCCTTTGTGATCATTTTTTCACTTGGGAGGATCATTTCCCTCTAATGGTCAAACCTGTGTATGTAAAATACCTTCATAGGATTAGTTCATCAAAATACCAAATTAATTATGAAAAATTTAATAATTTTAAAGCAATTCAAAGGAAATAATGACAATAAGCATCTTATGGATCTCTAACTAGAAAAGATAAAGAAATTCTCTTAGATTTAGCATTCATTAGATATACCTCTAGAATGATAATTAATTATCTATGATACAATTATTCTAATATAACTCAAATTATGCTCAATTATGAGCAATTATGCTAATAATTCAAATATAAAATGCCTATAATATGGATGCAATTAACAACTAATGAGAGTGGACCTTTTTCTCCTGATTTTTCCCTCTATTTATAGATTTCTCCAAAGCTTAGGGGTTGAGTAAAATTAATCATGATTAGGTTTGAGTCAATTTAATAGTTTCAAATGTTGGGACAAAGTAAATATTTTATTCTCAAAGGTTGGAACAAAGAGACAAAATGAATAGTCAAGATGCATCTCCAAGATGTGTGATCGAGAATTGATTTAGCTTTGATCCATGTGAGCTCATTCCTTAACTCCCATTAATTGATTTTGGTTTTGTCCATGTGTGGTTGGTGAAGAAAATAAGAATTAATAATTTAATAAATTAATTTTTCTTAGCCATGTGTACCCCCAAATGGGTTGGATTTGATTTGATTTAACTATACAATTAATTTCATTAAAATCAATGTACAATTATTGATCTTTTTTTATTTAATTAATCTAATAGCCTTGATTTCAAATAATTCATGATTTAGTCCTTGATTGCTCACTTTTATTTTTATTGACCATTTTTAGGTGTATACAAATGTCCCAATGTGTGAAGCGCGTTGGTTCAAAGAATGTCTAATTAATTTATCAATGTTTGATCTTATCTTGATGACTGATTCCAATGATAAAACTCTGATTTGCTAATGATGTAGATTTTTGTTATGATACTCAACTCAAGATATGATGCTTGATTTAGGAAGTTTCACTAATTTCAATACCCCACTCATGATTATGAAAATTTTGCGCTCAATGCCTCTGTTTTGAAAAAGTTCACTGCTCTGCTTAATTTTATCTTCTTTATGATATATTTCTCCCTCGAAAATGAAATGGAAGTTGATTTGATGATTATTTATCCATTTGTGATTTTTTTTAAATTTTCTAAAAAAAGTTGAATAATATTGCACAAATTTGATTTCATTTTTGATAATGATATGATGACTAATTGATGACAATGCCCTAATTGAAGAAGAATTAGTTGAACATTTTTTTGAACCTGGGTTAAAAATGTGATAAAAAGTATCCTTTTTAGGTCAAAGGGATATATATAGGGGTTCATGTCATTTTCACTATTCATTTGCATGCCTCCTTTTGACTTTTCACTCTAAACCTTTTAGTGATATAGAATTGATGGTGGTCCCTATTCAAGAGCATAGATTTGAGAGAGGTCACAGATTCCAGTGCCCACATGACAATGGACCTCTGGTGAATACCTCAATCCTCCTTGTTTCTTATTTTTCTATTTTACTGAAAAAAAAAATGAAATTTTTGTGTTGTTCTTCTCTATTTTTTCCAATTTTATGAAATAGCACATAGGATAAATTTTAATAGCACATAGGATAATGTTTTAGCGCACCCGTGCACTAAAATACAATGTATGATAGGTCAAATAGCACATATAAAAATGTTACCTAAGATTCTTTTAGCACATCTGATAGGTTTAGTAGCACGTATGAATACTTCAATGCAAACAATAGATGAAGTGGCGCTTACACCATTTTTAATGGCGTGTATGATGAGAAATGATACGTACAATTTGTTTGGGCGTGTGTGATAATTTTTTTAGCACGTATGATAAACAAAATAGTGCTTAGGTTTTTTGACACGTATAATAGAATGAAATGATGCATAGCTGGTTTTTTTTCAATTTTTAACCTGATTGACTGATCTGTCAGATTTAATTGATTTTCGCAATTGATCGATGAATGAAAAATATTATGCCTGTTATGAAAACAAGTATTGTGATGTTAGTTTGATCATGTTTCAATGAATTTTGATTGCCAATATTGATAAATTTATATGATTGATTTGATGCTTTTTCATATTCACTAATTAGAATTAGGAACAAAAATGATGGTGTGCTCTAGACGAGTGATAGGATGATATGTTTTTCTAATTGACTTGTAATGATCCACTTAGATGATTGTTTACTAATATTATGTCACTCAACAAGTTCACCTCTAGAAATTATATTTTTGGGGCTTATATCCATGGCCTTTAGATATGATTGAGCAGTTGAATGCTCAGGAGCGACGACTTATCAGTCATTATGGTTTTTTATTCCTCTTAGACATGCCTCGATTCTATGTAAATTGAGGTCTTCTCACTACTATGGTAGATTTTTGGAATTTTGACCATAACGCTTTCCATTTTCCTATGGGTGAGATGACATTCACCTCTAAGGATGTGTATAGATTACTCAGGATTTTGACACGGGATGATCTAGTCTACTACGATTAGGCTTATGATGGCTCATTGTGTCGATGAGTCTTTGTAGATGCTACCATTGGAAATGAGAGCATCCCTTGGTTATAGTTTGTTTCCTTTCCTACACTTCTTACAATTTTGGTTATGATGATTAGGAGATTCCTATTACCAAATCGGAGAGAACATGGCTTCATTGTTGGTTGGGGAAAGATCTTAGAGGACATGATCACCCATTCGTGCATATTTGAATGAGGTTCTTGTGTCCTTTCTCAGTAATACTAGTATTTACACCATGTATTTTATCATCATGATGTTGCATTTGTTGAACTACAACTGATTTGGAATCTGATTGAAGACTCTGTGATTAAAGATCACTGAGGAGTTGCTGATTAGATATGTAATATGATTAAATTATTATTATGTTGTCATTGATGTCAACTAGTTTGACAGCACTTATCTTGTAAGTTACTATACCGAGACATCTGAAGAAAGGTGAAAGAGATGAAGAACAGAGAAATCTACATGAGGAAAGATGTACATGACAGATGAGGATAAGGAACACATTGAGTAACTTGTTGATGAGTCTATGACTTGATGATATTGACTTTATTATGTTGCATTCATCTATGATGAAGTATAGAGCTGAAGGACACAAAGCAGTGTTGTCGGTAAATGAAGCATTTCTAGTATACACCGATGGAGTGTAGTGTATATCGATCGCAGTATTAACCGAGCAGTGTTCACCGATGCATTTCTTTGTTAACCGAGCGAAACAAAATGAATTAAATGATTAGTTTAGCCGATAAGATTGATGAGCTGTAAAGTACCTCGATTTTAGTGATGACGGATAATGTTTTTTATAAAGACCGATGGCTAACAAAATTAAAGGAAGATCTAACGGAGCAGATTGAAACGTGTTATTGACACATCAGCTGAAAAAGTTTGAAGTGGCAAAATCTATGAATGTGGTTATGCAGCAAAATCTAATGGTGGAGAAGAAAATGATTTACCCATCTATATAAGAGACCACAATTTCTTTATGAAAGAATGCCGAAAGAAGTAGAACTTGCAAGAATATCGCGTGAACAAGGTTTTCATGCATTTTGATCATACTAGTTAGTAAGAACCGAGCTGCAAAATAATTACTGAGCTACAGAGAGCAATTACCAACAGACAGTAAGTTGATACAATATTGAATCTGAAGTGAAATATTGATAAGAAGGATTTGTATGGACTGAATATTGATCTATAATCTGCAAATTGAAGTTGTATTAAGGCAAATCATTTACTGTTACATATTTAACCATTGTATACAGTCAAAATTTCTTAACCAAGTGGACTCTGAAAGTCTTATGATGTATCATTCATAGAATGAACATTGTTATCCTGTCAACCCCATAGTGAATGCTGGTTGGACGATAACTTCTAGTCTAAAATCTTCTAACAAGGTCACACCTGACAGTGTGTTTGTAAACCTTTAACAGGGTTGGGTCTTAACCGACCTCACTTCAGAAGAGTGAACATTTTTGGGTTGCCAGTCCCAGGTGGTTTTTCCCTTTACAGGGTTTCCACGTTAAATCTCTTGTGTTATGTGTTGATTGTGATATTTGTTTGTTATCATTCTTTACATGTTACATGTTAGATTTGATCGGTAACTATTATGGTATTTGACTAGTAATCGGTAAAAGCACAGATAGTGAAAGTATTTATTGTTTACTGAGGAGCAAAAATTAGAGAAGTTGTTTTGAATTATACATTTTGTTTTGGGACACTGGATAACTGATTCAACCCCCCCCCCCTCTCAGTTATTCTAACAACATTATCTATAGGTGCCATTTTGTTACAGCTCTAGAGTTGAGAGGATCTTCCTATCACGAGGCCTATCACAACATGAGATGGAGATCTTTGGTGCCCATATGCATATATTTTATGAGGGAGTAGTTGTCCAACCTCACCTGGGAAATCTATATTTTTGGTGATGCATGTTAGATGACAGTGATCAAGTCTGATGGCGATCATATCTTGGATGTGAGCCTTGGAGAGAGGATGATTTAGAGCTTCCTTTCATGTTTATACCTCGATGGATGATTGGGAGAACTCCATTGAATATTGATATATTTTTCTTCCACAGGGTACTCTGATAGTTTGGTTGAGTATAGGGCATGCCAAAGGGTTTGGAACTATACATATGGGTACAGGGAGAGATCTATGTGGAGTCCTCAGATAGATTATCATGTTTCTCATGATGAGATTCTTGCTTTACCACATTTAGCCTAGGATATGAGAGATCACATTGTTGATGTTGGCATGATAGATGATTATGCTCAGTGGTTTACACTGCATCCCTTCCCACATTTTACAGATCTTGCAGAGTAAATTCCTGATATTCATGATAGATCTGATGATGATGATGATGATGATGATGATGATGATGATGATGATGATGATGATGATGATGATGATGATGATGATGATGATGTTGATGATGATGAGGATGATGATGGCGATGATGATGGTGATGACGATGACAATGACAATGACCATGACCATGACCATGACCATGACCATGACCATGACCATGACCATGACCATGACCATGACCATGACCATGACCATGACCATGACCATGACCATGACCATGACCATGACCATGACCATGACCATGACCATGACCATGACCATGACCATGACCATGACCATGACCATGACCATGACCATGATGATGACGATGATGATGGTGTTGATGATGATGATGATGATGATGATGATGACGACGATGATGATGATGATGATGATGATGATAAGGATGATGATGATGATGATGATGATGATGATTGATCATCATCATCGTCATCATCATCATCATCATCATCTTCATCATCATCATCATCATCATATTATGGGAGAGGTGGGAGAGGTGGGAGAGGTGTGATAGATGGGAGATCGAGGATTGTACCAGTGAGAGGTGGTTGAGGTGGTGGTGTGAGTATGAGGTGGAAGGATTGGGAGAGTGAGGATGAGAGGTGGAGGAGTGAGGATGAGGAGTGGAGGATTTAGAGATATTCATTAGATGAGGATTTCATATTGGGGTTGACGAAGACCTAGAGTACCTAGATAGATACATGTTCCTCAGGGTCCTACTCCACAAGTTGTATAGGTTTCCCTAATTCCTATCCCACAAACATAGATAGTGTCAGCTTTACAAGCACCAAATACACTTTCTCAAGATGTGAGAGCTTTAAAGGCTAGAATGGCTCAGATTAGGAGCTAGATAGATTAGTTCAGTTTCATGATGCAAGCATTTATGGCTACTATGGCCCACCATGATATATATCCTAGTTCTAGTAGAGGTGCATGCATAGATATAGATAGGACAGGTATAGGTGGACTAGATGACATGGATGAAAGTGGCACTAGTTGAGAGCATTGATTATTTCACCCTTTGTATCATATGTATCACTTTGATCAGGACTCTTTTTTATGGACTTCATCGACATTTGATATTATTTGATGGAAATTTCTTTGATTATCCTTTTGATAGACTCTTATCATTTATGATGTCATTAAATGTTGGACATTTGATTTTTTAGGATATATATGCAATTTTACATATCTTTATCTATATGCTTGTTTTTGTTTTTTTTATGATGCAAAATATTATGAATTCATTTATCTTATATGCTTTGGATAGATGTGTTATATGTGACATAGCTTAGATGGATGCAAAATGTTAATGAAATATCTTTAATGATTATATTTATGCTTTGATAATTAATGATGTATTTATATGATATGTACATGTGTTCCAATATGATTATATATGCTTCTAACAATTAAATCCATGATGTGATGCAACCTAATGAATCTAAATGATATGCAATGAAATGGTAATACAATGATTGATTATGTACTTAATGAGTGAACTAAATGAATGCAATTCAATGATTGATGATTAATGAAAACTATACTAAGATGAAACTTAACATGCCACTATATTATGTACTCCTATATTTTGATTTAGTCCAACATATTTGATCAAAGTAAAGAAGTCATGATGAATCTTTTGACTGTACTTGACTCTACCCATTTTTCCTATTTTAGAAAAATCCATATGCAAACCACATGCAAATTTAATCTATATGAATGCAACTAGTTGTCTCTTTTAATAAAAAGGATGCTTCTTTTCATCATTGACCTTTTGAAACATAAAATTGGTACAATCATCACCAATTCAACCCTAATGATCTGAATACCGCTTTCCTTTCAAATTGTGTGCATGAAACTGGTACAACCCTCACTAGTTCAATTTTCAACCATGATGGTATAAATACCACTTTCATCAAATTCAATGTTGCAATCGGATTTTGGCATTAAGATATGAAAGATCAAAATGACCAAAGTATCTTGTTGCATAAATAGAAAAATATATGATTATCTCCATATGTACATGTCCTCAATGATTCTTTGATGATCATGTCATTAGACAAATGTTACATACTTTGAAGCATCAACCTTAAGACAGTCATGCAGAAATCAATAAAATTGTCATGCTTTTATTATCTCTCCTCTACTCAAAATATATCATCGGTGTGATAAAAAGATGTGACTCCACAATCGAGTAACACTTTTTGAACATTTTGTCATTTTTTTAAATCCATATTTCAAGTAGAACTCCATCCATTTCAATCTTTTTTGTTATTTTTAATCCTGATAAAGATAAGGCAATGTGTAAATCGAGGATCAAAGTGTCAATCAGGTTTTTGAGATTAAAATGTGTTTGAATCAGGAATTGATATGAATCAAAAGTTCAAGTGTCAAAATTGTGGTTTGATGTACTGATTTGTGTCAATTGGTGTCTATTTGATGAACCACTTTGATTTAGGATAAAATTCCCCCAATTTGATTCCATAGCGATGTTGGACTTAGACAATTTTCCAAACCATGACAAAAGCCTTGGGTATTTACAAATGCATCTCTAGGAATTTATTATGCAGTATGTACAAATGATGGCTAATGCAATATATACAAGGATGATGGAGAAATGCAGATGGAAGATGAGACTAGACTTGAATTTAGGTCAAATGGTGCATGTTTACCAGGTTTTCACCACTTGAGTTTATTGCCCTTTTCCTCTTTTATTTTTTTTTCTACCAAAGTACCTATTGCTAGGTTTTCACCAAGGCACTTTTTCTCTTTTTTTTCAGGATCTATAACTGAGTTTTTTTGCTTTCCTCATGATCAATTTTTCATTGTTTTTTATTTCTTCAGGAAATTTTTTCACTTTTTTTTATTTCTTCAGGAACTCTTTTCATTGTTTTTTATTTTCTTTTACTTTCTAATTTTTTTGTCTTTTTAGGATCAATTTCTTAATGTTTTTGGATTTCTTCATGCTCAATTTTTTGTTGTACAAGGTTTTGATTCTATCCCATATGATATTTTGATACTCTTTCCAACTGATACTCTTTCAACTAATTTAGGTATAAAACCTTTTTAGATGTATGCTATTGATAGGTTCTTGTAACTTCTCCCCATCACAATCAGCTAACTTATATGTTCATTTCTTGAAGGAAGATGTGATAATGGCTGGTCCTAGCAAAATTCACTTGTCTTTCTTTGAAAAATTTAATAAATTTCTCTTTCTTCTTTTGACAATGAAGTTGCAAGATGTATACTCTTAGGTTCTGATTATGTACCAATGTTGAATTTTTTTGTGGGTTCAATCAAAATATATGATCTTTCCTCATAACTCTTGGGTAAAGTATCCAATCTCTCTTTAGTAGGTACCACAGTTGGGTTTTCACCTTCAAAAACATCTTTTATTTTTTCTTTTTGTTGATCTATCACTTCCACATTGTGGTTTTCACCACTAGACCATTTTATTTTTTCTTCATTCTTTTATTTTCTTTCATGAATAAAAGATTGAACACTTTCTATCATTATTTCTCATTGATATATTCCATTAGTAGAAGAGGTTTCAAATACATTTAGGTATAGGGCCAAGGAATTATCATATGGAAATATGGGCATGTAATTTGGCTCTATAGAATCCCAATCAATTATATTCAAGTATATAAGTGATAAGCTATCATTTAATAGGTTCAAATTCATAGGATTTAAGGACATGATTTTATTTGACATTTCATACATTGTATTGATTAAATCTATGATATGTGCTTGCTCAAGGTGTTCCATAGATCTTGTATCAAAATTTCCCTCACTCGATTCCTCTTGGGTTTCTTGAGCATAAAAGTATCGTGGATTAAGCCTAACACTAGATTCTCCTACTCTTGGTAATCTTGAAGGTACATAAGGTTCTCCTATCCATTGAGATCTTTTTGTTTCTTGTCTTGAAGCAGGTTCTTGATTAGAATCCAACCCTTGATCTAAGCTTGAAGCTTGACTTGAGATTAACTCTTGATTTGAATCTTGTCTTCTACCTAAATTAGATATAGGAGTGTAGGTATGAATAACATCCACCTCTTTGTCTTCGCAAGATCCTTAAGATAAACAATCCTATTCCTATTCATTATAATCCTCATCACTTTGGAAATTTAAATGTAAATTTTTTTCATAAAATTGTGGATGATTATTTTTAGTATATCCCAGTTCAAGGCATCCTAACCCTGATTTTTCTTTACTATCTCTCCAAGTCATTTCTATGGGTTCCACCAATCCTTCATTTTTCTTTCCCAAGGGTCCTTTTCCTTTGTACCCTATCTTTTGCATGATTTCATATCTCTTGTCATATTGGTGTGTTGGGATGCTCGTATTTTGAGCCTTTTATTCATTTGATATTTGATTTGAACTTGATGCTTCTTCATCTTTATAAAGCCATTTTAGGATTTCATTATCATCTTCTTATGTGGATGAAGAAGTACTAGCTCGTGCAAAATATTCATTATACTTTTGAGGAAGATTGGAACTAGATTGTTTTCCATGAGATCTAGTGGAAATAGGTAAATCCATAATTGATAAGGAATATTCTCCCAAACCTATTTTCTTTATTTTGCATTGTTTCTCAAAAAAAAATCATCATTGTATTCATCCTTTGATAATGTGTTTCTTTCTCTTTAATTTGAGAAGATTTTGAATTGTCCTCTTCTTGGTGTAAGGCATTTTTTTCTTCTTTTTCCTTGGAATATATCCAACTAACTTTATCTTTTCCCTTAGTCGATGTAGATAAGTTAGTTTTTTCTTGATTTGAACTACCAAGGATACCTTCTTCTTATATCTTTCTTTTTCCTTTTGCTAGAGAGCTATCATTTGAACTTTGACCTTGAATTTTTTCTTTTGATTTGCTTGAAGTAGTACATTCACTATTATAGGGAACCAATGAGTCATTCAAGGTTTTAATATTATTTCAATACTGGAATGGATTCAAATCCCCACTCACCATGATTTATTGGCCCATATAAGGACATTGTAAACATTAATGATACGTTGAAGACACCGCTTTCATTTCATGGATCCATGGCCTCCCTAACCAAATATTATATGTCAATTTTAGATCAAGCACTTGGAAAATTATTTCTTTTTTGATAGGACCAACTCGAATAGGAAGAACCACTATTCGTTTAGAAGATCTTTCTTCTTCATCATAAGCTTTGATAGTGATTTTTCTTTTAGGATCAATGGCTTCTTTGGAATATCCTAAATCTTTCACATGAATCAAGGTACAAATATTTAGGTCATCCCCTCCATCAATAAGGACTCTTTTGACACAGTGCTTGTGTATCAAGACTTCTATATGCAATGGAAGATTTTGAGGATGATTCAACAACATGTCATCTTTATTTGAAAAAGATAAACAATGCGGTCTAATAAGGTGTCCAACCATGTTCTAAAATTTTTCAACATCCAACTTATATGGAATAGTAGTCTCAACAAGAGATTTTTCCAAGATTTATTTATGGATTAGTCAAAGTTTCAATAACTCCAAGATTGATATTTGTGCAAGTTTTCTTTGGAGTTGGTCCACAATATTGTATTGTTTTGAAGATGATTATGTTTGACTTGGTGTATCATCTTAAAATGGAAGCACTTCCATGATAAGAGCATTTAGCCCTCCGATTAAGTGGTTTGGGGTCATGTTAAGCACCTTGATTGGGTCTTTGCATGTATTTGGCTTTTCTCCCCATTTTCCACTTCTTCCCTGCACTTGATTTCTTCATTCTAGGTGAAATTAGGGTTAGGATCTTAAGGATTCTCTTGAATTTCCCTCTTCCATGGCTCTATTTTCTAGGTAGGATTTAGAAATGGATCCTCCTGGCCTTCATTTCAATAATCATAGGATTTTATGTCTATTCCTGACATTCTGTCCTATTCTGGCATCATTTGTAGGTTTCTGGGCATCCCTGGGACCTCCTAATTTAGTTTTGAGTCAACCTAAGAAAAATTTCAATGTCTTAGGTCAACCCTGACTAGGTCAGGGTCAATCTCGACTTTGACCCTTTTCTCCAAAATTTCAAAATCTTTAATTTTCGAGCTTCGGGCTTTTGGGAAATTTATTTTCCCGCCTCTAGGTCGGCCATTTCAGGTTTCGGGATGGTAAATCCTTTAATTGCATTTAATCTAGGTATATTTTCTAAAGGTGAGGACCTAATTGGGATTTAATTCTCCAAGGTGGCCCATCTAGAGGAGTGTGCCCTACATCACTATAAAAAGAGGCATTCCTCTCTCATTTTCACATACACACTCAAGCAATTTCATCTCAAACTCTCAAGCTCTCAAGCTCTCAAGTGCAAATCTTCAAGCATTCAAGTGTTCAAGCATTCATCCATCAAGGAGATCCATTGTTAGCTATTGAAGTATTCAATCTCTTTGGAGCCCCCCTTTGATGATCCATCCTTCTCCATTCATTCAAGCCTTCTCATATGCAAAGATCAATTCCAGATTGGTGTTGAAAATCAAATACCATTGATTGGAGACATCCTACATCCTACATTCATTCCTACTTTTGGATTTGAGGATTTGAATCCTCTACAAGGACTTCAACATAAGCGAGGTGATTTGTTTCAATTGCTTTGTTTATGCACAATACATTTCAATTCAATTTCAAGGTTAATTCCTAAACTAGGGTTTGACCAAGGCAAACCCCCCATACAAAAAAAAAACCCCCCATTTTCTTGCAGGTACAAGTGTGGAGTTTCATATCTAAGAGCGAATTTGGATACCCTTTTCGGCCATCTTCCGAGATCTACAAACAGAATTTGAATTGGACTTCAAATAAAGAATGTGGTATTTGACCTTTTATGAGGGTCAAACACAAGCTGAGCCATCTTGAGGAAAGATTTCTGCATTTTCTCTGTCTCGGTATTTCCAATCCAGGACAAGTTTTAGATTTTCCTGAAAGTACACACAGACATCAGAATTCAACATTTTCCAGATCTGCCCTAATTTGAGGTTAGTACTTGTATTTCAATTATTCAATATTCCAAGCATAATAATCCTCCACATTAGGGAAATATTGGATTTACTCTCTCTCTCTTCCTACTCTTTTTCTATAAAATTGATTCGATTGTGCATTAACCTTTTGGTTGATCAAATCAGATCTCTTCTTTGGGGAATTTGGGTTTTGAGAATAGATCTCATATTTCCTTCTTTACATTTGAATAGAGGTGAATCCATTTTACATCTATTCACTTGGTAAAATGATTTTAGGGGTATTCCCTTGCAAGGTAATTTTTTACGCTTGTCCCCTAGTCACAACATTAGAGGTTTCTTCTTGTTGTTTCTCTTTCACCACTATGACATTAATGGTATTTTCATACCCCGATAAAGAATTTATAGTATTGTCATAAGAATGGGCAAAATTGAATTTATCATTTCCTCTTTTGTTATTTTGATTTTAATTAGATGTTTCACCTTTCTCATGATTTAAGAAAAGAGTCTTGAAGGCCGTATGATCTTCGTTATTTTGGGGCCCTTTTTTCTATGATATTCACAATTATGGGCATAATTCAACCATGATAGTTTGACTTGTGGTTCATAGAGTCTTGATTCCAATAAAATGGTGATTTTATTAGCAATGAGGGTCCTTAATGTTTTCTCCAAATTTTATCCCAAGGGTGTGAACTTCCTTCTTTATGTTGTGTTAAAGAAAGTACTTGACTTACTAGCTACTTGATTATTGAAAGAGTTACTGTTATTATTAAAAGGGATCTTGGATGTTTGATTAACATTGTTGGTTTGATTAGACCAATTTTATAAATTAAAATGAGTAGCTTTAAGGTTTTTAGCTTCCAAAAACTCATTATTCAAAAGGTTCTTATTGGTATTATTTAGCCAAAACCTAGGCTTTTCATTGTTGTTATTACCACCCTTGTTATTGTTAAAATTATTATTAGTGTTATAAAAACCTTTGTTTTTTTTTTAATATTTATCTCCTTTATTTACTAAAAATTCTTCAATTTTGATCTCATCTTTAATAATATTCTCAAAGGTAGGGGTACATTTAAGTTTCAACTCATAATTCATTTCCATATTTAAATTATTCATAAAAATTTCCATATTTTCTTTCTCGAGTATACTTCTTGGGTATCAAGCAAAAATTGTTCTCTATAAGATTGGAGGAAGCTTAGAAAAGGTTCACCATCTTTTTGTTTGGTATCACATAGATTCAACATGGTGATTTTGTGTTCAATGTTGTACAAATGATGAGTTACAAATTTGGATGCCAATTCTTCAAAAAAAATTATAGTCGGGGATAATTTTGAAAACCATTCCTTGGCCTACCCTCCAAGGCCTCTTGGAAATAATTGCATTAGGTACATTGTATCATGCATGAATTCAATGTGTAGAGCACAAAATTATCTTAAGTGGTCTTGTGGGTTTGATTTACCCATGTATTTGGCATATCTTGGAAAGACTCCATTTGGAGGAAAATGTACCATGATCAAGTTTTTATCGAAAGGAAAAGGACATATTTTTCTTCAATTGAAAATGGTTTAGGTTTCATTGCCTTCTTCATGCTATCAATTTGGGCTTGAAATAATTTGAGTTGTTTATTCATAGCTCCCAATGGATTTTATTCTTCCTCATCCTTCTTCAAGGTTGATGTGTCATATTCATGAGGAAGCTTAACTCCTAATCGAGCTAAATTTAGAAAGTGTCTTTCTTTATCCCTTTCTAAAATTGTATCCATAACCTTGAGGAATAAGGGATTATGGGCTACTTCATTAACCCTTTCTTCAGTTGCTTCTTCATTCATTCAATTTCTATGGTGATTGTCATTTTGATTTTCATGGTTTCCATCTTGGTTATGGTCATGACAATCATTATTTCTAGTCATAGGATTAATTATTTCTTCAAATAAATTAGGAATTATATCCTCTTTGTCTTGTTCTTCGTCAAATGGAGATTGGAAATTTTCATCTTCACAAGGAATATCTTGTCTAATGCACATTCTGTCTTCACTAAAAGATATTTGTAAATGATCGGATCTAGTGGAAACTGGCATTAACAAGAGTTGAGTGGATTGAATTTATTCCCCTTTGATGATCTCTCTTTTGAATTAGGAAGATTTTTAAAAGATTTATTAGATTTGAATGGATTTTTCCTTCTTGTAACATGTATCATCAATCGCAGCAAGCTCAAAAACACTTTTCTTTAACCCTAACCTCTAAACACAAAAGATCATATTTTTTAGAATGTTTACATAGGTCTTTCATAATAATTCACTTCATGCACTCTACCTAATGTCAAATTTGGAATTTAACATGGCTCTAAAGGTAGGGATTTCTAGATTAATTTGGAATTTTAGTTCGGGTTCCCATGTAAAAATATCAAATGAATTATACAAGGAGAAAGTAATCATGCACGCACGATTGAGGCCTATAGCCCTACAAGTCTAGGCATTTGATATTTTTTCCCTCTAATCTTTTCAACTTAACTGAGGTATTTATTTATAGTGGGTGGAATAGGTTGGCTTCACTTGGTTTCCACTTGTGGTCATCCCTCTCACCGGCATCATCAACGAATGTTCTCGGGAGGCATGCCCACTAAAGCTCTAACATATGGAATGAAAGAAATGAAATGAAATGATCAAGTAGGTATAGGAGTTTGATTCACCAAAAAGGTTAAGAGCATATCCCTACTACCTTATCACTTCCAAACACGATCAACAATGTTCTTTCCCAAGCCTTTTAATCTAAAGGAATTCGAGCATGTTTGGCATTCTAATTCACTATAAAAGCAAAGAGCATAGGCCTAATGTTTTCTTTCACAAACAATGCCGCTTATTTTATGTGTTTTGTTCATTCTTTAGCTCATTTTTCTCTCAATTTTATCACTTCTAGGAGTTTGATCACTATAAAAGTGAACAGCATATCCCTAATGATTTACTTAAGATTCAAATTTGCTTCTAATTATGCTAGATTTTGAATTGAAAGGCCATAATTTAAGCAAAAACATAAGGTGTTACGTATACCTCTTCGAAGCTAGAAAAGGATAGGCGCATTTTTTATTTCATTGTTTTTCATTTTTACTCACCTATTGGCAATCTTCCAACTCCTTAGCATCCTTCTTCACAAATGTTAGTTCAACACAAGCAAGGAAAATGTGAAGAAAATCCAAAAACAATTAAATTTCCATTTTCCAAAGTTATCAAAAACTTGTTAATTCAAGGAGTAAAGATCCAATTAAGAGATATGTATTTATCTTTATAGGCTTGGATTACCCTCAAGGACCTTTCATAGGCTTCCACTTATTGTTTTGAATCCTCCAAAATTTTTCTCAAATGAATTCGATTCTCCTTCTTCAATTGTCTTTTTGCTTGTCTTTCCTTTTTATGAACTCTCAATTCTAGTTTTTAAAATTTATTATGACCTATCATCAGAAAATGAGAGAGTTAAAATCATCAAGTTGATAGAATTTAAACTTTTGAAAATAACAGAGCTACACGCTACAGGAAATTGCATACACGTAGTTGTTTTCACGACTAGGTGATACAAAACTTATTAAACACAATACTTTGTTACTATTACATGTTAATAAAATGACTGACAAATTATACGTGCTAAAATAGAATGATCAAGGCATCACAAAGGTATGTTGTATGCACTGAAATAAATATAGACAAAAGACATAAGAAATCATGCACACGTCAAAACTCTGTGCAAAGGAATTAAACTTTGGTGTACACGCGCTATTTCTTTGTGAAAAGGCATCAAACTTCACTGCATACGCACTATTTCTCCTTGTAAAAATGTTTCTTTACCTGAAAAAGATTAAAATCTACAAAACAAAAGCATGAAAATGTAAATATTTAACAAATTTCTAAAAATTGAGGCCAAGGCCCCATGGTAGGCACCATTTTGTGTATGTAAAAAACCTTCATAGGATTAGTTCATCAAAATACCAAATCATTTATGGAAAATATGACAATTTTAAAGCAATTGAATGGGAATAATGGAAATAAGCATCCTATGGATCTCTAACTAGAAAAGAAAAAGAAATGCTCTTAGATTTAGCATTCATTAGACACAACTCTAGAATGAGAATTAATGATCTATGATGCAATTATGCTAATCTAACTCATATTTTTCTCAATTATGTTAAGAATTCAAATCTAAAATGCCTATAATATGGATTCAATTAACAACTAATGAGAGTGGGTCCTTTTCTCCTGATTTTTCCCTCTATTTATAATTTTTCCCAAAGCTTGGGGGTAGAGTAAGATAATCATGATTAGGTTTGGGTCAAGTCAATAGTTTAAGATGTTGGGACAAAGTAAATATTTTATTCTCAAAGGTTGGAACAAAGAGACAAAATGAATGGTCAAGATGCATGTCCAAGATGTGTGATGGAGAATTGATTCAGCTTTGATCCATATGAGCTCATTCCTTAATTCCCATTGGTTGATTTTGATTTTGTCCATATGTGGTTGATGAATAAAATAAGAATTAATAATTAATTAGATTGATTTCTCTTAGCCATGTGTACCGTTGAAAGGGTTGGATTTGATTTGATTTAACTATACAATTAATTTGATTAAAATTAATTGTAAAATTAATTGATCTTTTTTACTTAATTAATCCAATAGCCTTGATTTCAATTAATTCATAATTTAGTCCTTGATTGCTCACTTTGATTTTTCTTAACCATTTTGAGGTGTATACAAAACCTTGGCATGAGTATTTTAACCTAGCTACTAAATATTTTTGCAAGATGCATGTTTGGGTCTAGCTCCCTAATATTCCTCTTCATCTATGGATAGATGTTGTCCTTGAGACTATGGGTGGGGCTCTTGGTAATTTTCTTATGGTGGATTCAGCTTCTTCGAATATTCTCCAGTCAACTTATGCTCATATTCTTGTTGATGTTGATGCTTCTAAAGGTCTTCCAACAAAGATTAAACTCAATTATCCTAAGTTTTCTTGGATTCAGACTTCAGATTGCGAAGGAATTCCTTTCAGATGTTGAAATTTCTTCAAGGCCAGTCATTTGGTGGCTAAGTTTGATTTAGAAAGAGTGAAATCTAAGAGGCCATCTTCCTGGTGGAAAGGGGCTGCCCCTGAACACTACTTGGTTTTAAAAAAATCATCTCAAGAAAATGGAAACGGTCCTATGATTTCATCTTCAGGATGCGAAGTGGTTGATGGGTTGAGGTATTTTGCTACATATTCATATTTTGGACCTGATGTGGCTATTGGGTTGAGGTTTTACTGCTATTGTTCTTGTTGGGAATAATGTGGCCTTTGTTGATGCATCTTTTGGATCTGCTGAAGGGAAGTTTGCTATCTTTTACCTTAGAAAATTTGTTCCTAATGTTGGTGTGTCTACTTAGAATTCCCAAAAGACCAAAGTGGCCTTTGATGGAACTGGTGTTGGGGTATCTATTGGTGTGTCTGTTGGGTTTTCCCATAAGTTGGTTGGGGTCCCTAGGAGTGTGAATGTTGGATTTGTTGATGGGCATGTTGCTGGTTCTATCTTGAGTCTATCTACAGTCCCTGTTGGTGTTCTCCCTTTTCCTCTTTCTATCATTTTTGTGTCTCAGAGTTGTGATGATCCTCACACGTGTGTTGGATCATCTATTTTGGATTATTTATCCTAGAATAATGAGACTTCTAAGGTGAAGGAAGGTTGGGTTCCATTTATCTATAAACATTCTAAGAATTCTTCTCCTTCTTTTGATATGACTCCTTGTTCACATAAGAAGAGTGTCAAAAGGAAACCTTAACTGTTTCATTTTGTGCTTTGTCTCGGGTTGTGGGTCCCTATGTGTCAACCCATTGGGGAATTTTGGGATTAAAGAGTATCTTTCTTGACTGCCATTCTTTGTGTCATTTGGGTGTCTGCTAGTTTTTTGGCAGTGTTTTGTGTTGTGGTCCTCATTGAATGTTTCTTTATTTTCTGACAATTAAGGGTTCCAGGTCCCTTCAAAACCTGATTTTTCATTTAATCAAAAACATTCCATGTCATCTTAGACACATCATAACATAATCTATAATACTTAACCATCTTCACAAACTGATCTTCCATCCCTGGTCAAGGATCTAACTGATTGTTCTTCATTGTTCTTTTCCTTATTCACTATCTTGAACTCCAGAATCTTGTAACTCTTTCCACCAATCATTAATCTTGATGTGATTGCAAAATAAATCCAATAATGTCATTAAAATTATACAACTCAGACCGCAACACCTAATTCCATTCCTATGGGACATATTGATCAAATATTTCTTCTTTGCTCCTTCACTGCTAAACCGATTACCTATCTTCATCACACTAATTGTAACTTGCATAAAACTCATCATACACATGTGTGATCATAGATATAGCATTTTACACACTTCTACAACATATGTGCCCAACCGTACACCACAATGATAGCATAAATCTCAATTCATCTTCTTCATCATAACTTGGTACTCAAGAACATAGTCAACCAAGACTACCTAAGTTGACATCAATGAAAACAACATAATTGACAAAACACATCATCAAGCCATCAACATACTTACTCATCTCATCTGCATCAGTTATGCCAATAGATTGGACCCAATTTTATATTTATCATCATTTCGACAAATATTTGACATGTTCCTATCACATTTAATTTCTCAAAGATTAATCTTGAAATTTGGTTAGCATATCTTTTTAAAGTACGAATGGGAATCTTATCAACCATTGGTCTCAAAATATTAGTATCAATATTAATAAAATACTTAGGATTTTATACAAAACTCTAAAATGGATTCTCAAATGTTGAGTGGGCTCAACATTAGGAATGTAAACAACATTGGGAAAGATTTCATACCTTCAAATAGAGATGATGTACCTTAAAATTGAGATAATAAATTTGGTGTACCTTCAACTTGATATGTCAAAAATGGATCCTAACCAACTTGATATATTTTAATGGTGTGCCTTCAACTTCCAATGTTGTAAGTAGCATGTGTTAAACTTGATACAATGGTGTACCTACACTTGATATGTAGAGCATGGTGTGTCTTCAACATGATATAATGTTTTGCGATCAACTTGAGATGTCATACATGGCATGCTTGCAACTTTGTAATTTAATTTTCTCATTACATGAAGGTTTCTCATTCATTCCCTTTGTGCTGAGTTCTAATTCTCTCTTACTTTGCATAGATGTTTCATGTTCCTCTTCCAAAGGCATTTCTTCTTGTATGGCATCATATTTTCTTACTCTATACTTCTCTAATCTTAAAGCCCTAATCCTTGAAACCTAAAACCTAATCCATAAAACCTATACTAGTCCATAACCTCTAAATCCTAACCCATAAACCCTTAACCCTCTCCCCAATCTCTCTCTCTAAATCTAAACCATAATCCATATGCCCTTAATCGTAAATTCTCTCCCCTTATCCATCTCTCTTCCCCCTTTCCCTCTCTCCTCCTCTCACTCTATTCCTCTCAAATCTCAAATCCTGAGCCCCCAACCCTAAACCCTAAGTCATAAATCCTATAGTAGCCCATAAAACCTAAATCCTAGGCCATAAGCCCTTAACCCTCTTCTTCATCCCTCTCTCACCCTAAGGCTTATGTCTTTAACCCTAAGCACTTTCCCTTCCTCCTTGTCCCTTCCCTCTTTCACTCTCTCCTCCTCTCACTCTATCCCTCTCTAAGATTAAATCCATAAGCCCTAAACCCTATACTAGTCCCTAAACACTAAATCCTAAGTCGTGAGCCCTTAACCATCTCCCCCATATCTCTCTCTAACTCTAAACCCTAATCCCTACATCCTAAACCCTAAGTAGAGGGAAATATATAGATGAGAGGGGGAGGGAGAGAGATATAGAGATATATAAATGGTAAGACATAGAGTGATTGAGATATAAAGGAGATATAGAGATGGGGGGAAGGAGAGATGGGTAGAGGTATAGAGAAGTTCATAAATAAGTAGAGATAGAAAAATACAAATAGATAGATAAAAAGGGAGGGACAATAAATATGAAAAGAAAAAGAGAAAGATAGATATATATGGGAAAGGAAAGGGAGAGAGGTATAGATAGAGAGATAGATAGGAGAATAGGGATGAAGTGAGATAGTGAGAAATTGGAAGAGATAGAGAGAGGAGGGATAGGATGGAGAGAGAGGGGGGTAAGATGTGTTTTTGAAAATGGTATATTTTGAAAGACAATGGTTGGTAAGATGTGTATTTTTATCATTTTATGTCATCTCAAATCAAAGGTTGAATATCAAACCCATTCTCTTTAGGTATGCATAATCACCTTAATGAAATTTCTCTGTAAACATAGAGTTCTAGGTTGAACTATACATTGTGTTGTTCAACCTACAAAAACTTATATCATGTTTGGTAAGGTGTAATTTTTCTTCTAATTTGATTTTATCTCAAATTAAAGGTTGGATATTAAAATACCTCTTGTTTCCCCCCTTCATATATCTCACCCCTCTCTTTCCCCATCTAGGTCTGGAATGTCTCTCTCCTCCTCTAGGCTTCTTGCCTCTCTATTTTCCCCCTCTCTAGTTCTCTCCCTCCCTCTAGACCTCCCTCCCCTCCCCCTTACCCCTCTCCTCCTCTTCTATCTCTCGTCAACACTCTATCTCTCCCTCTTCCTCTCTACATAATGTTTAGGTGCAATATTTTTGGTACAAGTTTTAGGGTACATAAGGTTGAGGGTTTTTTCTATACTTATACTTCTTTCTATCTCTCCCTCCCCCTCTCTTCTCTATGATTTATATAGGTCCCTCATTCTATTTCTCCCCCTATCTGTCTATGTCTTCCCCTTCCTCCTTAAAATTTTATCTCATCTCTATCTTCCTCTCTAGGTATGTCACGTCTCTCCCCTCTATCTTGTCTCGCCCTAGGTCTCTCACTCCATACATGTATATCTCTCCTCCATTTCATCTTTCTCCTCTATCTCTCTTTTCTCTTTTGTCTCTCATCTTTGTCATTTCCATCCCTGGGTTTCTTTCTCCTTTATTCCTCTCTCTTGCCAAGATTGATGTTACAATTGGTGGAGAGAGATAATAAAGTGGTAGGGAGATGGAGGAGAGAGTGAGAGAGGGGTAAAGAGAGAGAGTGGTAAGTATATGGGGATAGAGAGGGACAAAGTGAGAAAGGGGAAGAGAGAGGGAAAAGGCAGCTTGGAGAAAAGAGATAATGTGTGGTAGGGTGTCTTGGACAAATATACACTAAATCAATTGTGTGGTAAGATGTTTTTTTGCTTAGTTCATGTCTCCTAATATAAATTCTCTCTTTCAAAAAATTGGTAAGTTCTTAATCCCTCATATTAATAGATTCTTATTTTATTTCCAAATACACTTGATGATGATTATATGCCTTATCACATTGACAAGAATAAAAAATTCAAGGTTAAAATATGTGACTCACCTATGCATTATATTAGAATATACACCCGCAAACTAACACGGGAAGCATTAGCATTCAATTTTTGGGGTGTCAAGATGAGTGGGAAGGGAGCTCAAGGGTTTTCAAACCCTAGTATCTATGCATGCGAAGGAGACGAGGATGGCAAGAGCGATGAGCCGCTTGATGTGTGGTTAGCCCTAGGTTCTCCCCCCTTCTTTCTGTGTTTTGAGGAGTTTTTGTGGTGTCGAGGTTGGATCTTTTGATCAAGTTTTCTTTGGCCTCTGTTTGCAGTGGAAGGCTGCTCTTTCTCATAACTGCCTCTTTCTCTAGTTTTGTGCATCTTTGGAGATTTCAGAGAAGAGGCTTGGTGGGTTGTGAGATCGATGGCTTCCCCTGCCTTGGCTTGGAGGTGGATGGAGATTGATCCTTGTTCTTTCCATGCTTGTATTTGGGTTTTTTAAGTGTGTCCTAGAGGGGAAATGAAGTTGGTAAAGATATTTCAAGTTGCCTCCATTTGGGTATTTTTTCTTTCTGGGTTTACCTCTCGGATGCTTCTCTTTGGTTGGTTCCTTCCTTGCATGGCTCCTATCAAGGTGGAGCTTACCCCTATTGAGGTGGGGATTCATCGTGTGGCTTTATGGTGGTGGAGATCTTTTATGTTGTTGCTACCTTCTTTCTTGTTTCCTATCGAGGTGGAAGCTCTTATTGAGGTGGAGACACATCCAATGGAGGTGGATTTTTTTTGTTGGATGGTTGTGTTCAGTGGTTGTAGGTGATCTTCTATCTCATTTGGTTGTCTGGTGGTAGGTTGGAACTGGAATAGGGCTTGCCTTTCAATTTCTCTTTTCTTTCCTTGTTTTGTGGAGGAGGGACATAATGGTTTTTGGGTCCATGTTAAAACCCATTTTCTTGCTCCAGCATATTTTATGGTGAGTAATACTTTAGGTTGGATGATGTCTTTTCAGGTTCGGGGAGCCTTTAAAAACCCCGAGATGGTTTTGGGTTCCTTCCTTAAACCCATTTTTCTTCCAACCAATTTTTTATTGAATAATCTTGTGTGGTTGGTGGTTTTGGGATCCACTACAAAACCCATTCTGAAGGTTAGGGTAACCTTTCAAAACCCTCATTTTGGTTTTGGGATCCAGGTTAAAACCCAAGTTTTTTTCAATTGGTTTGTTGTTTGGTTGGATGCTAACAGTTTTCAAGGGCCCAATTTTGTTTGTGGTTGTTTTTGGTTAGGGTGGGGTAGGGGTGTCCCTAATAACCCCAAGATCTCCTTGCTTTTGAGGTATGTTCTTTGATGTGAGGTTTTGGCCTTGTTCTTTGTGTTCTGGGCAGTTGGTTCTCTGTTGGTTTCTTTTTGTTGCTACTAGGTGTTTGTTGGTTCTTGGCTGCTAGTTTTCTTTGTCTGATCTGTAGCAACATTTCTTTTTAGTGGGGTTCCATATCCTTGTCAAAATTTGCATGTTTAGGGTTTCAGGGCCCCTTCAAAACCTTCTTTTACCCTAATCAAAACATGGGAAGAATTAGGTAGCACCATGGGGGTGTAGGGCACAAAGCTTAGGGAGATAACATGATGTGTTAGCAAACAATCTTTGGATACCAAGATAGTTAGTAACAAATGCCATAAAACACAACTTGTTGGCCCTTGTATGCAAAGTGTAGAAGAATATCATAGAAGATTGTTATTAGCTTGAATATTAAATTAGAAGAGGTAATATGAGAACTCAGTCAATGATAAAGGAAGAGGACTATGAGAAATTTGAATCTCAAACTATTTCAAATTTCATTGAAGATCATATTTCAAAGGCTACCTTTATGTTTAATAACCTTTGTCATGGAATTGAATAATTCATAATGTTCATTCATAGAAAAATATTTAGAGTGTTAATAAATTAGCAACATATGCCATACATAATCGTTATGGAGATTGGAGATAAGTATCATTGTTTTATTGATTTTGATGATGTTTGTAGCATCGGTCAGATAAATAATATTGACTATATGATTATTATGAGAAATGATTTATTATATATATATATATATTGGTATTACTATATACATTGATATATATGTATATATAAAGTTAGATTATAATTATTCTCATAATAACTAAATAGTTAAATTGATAAAATAAATATTATTATTATTATGTAAATATTAGAGAAATTAATATAATACTCAAGAGTATATATATATATATATATATATATATATATATATATATATATAATCATATTTATCATTATATTAATTACATAATAATGAATAGACATGTCCCATGAAGGGACATGTCTCTTTTTGACTCATTCTTAATATAAATGTAAGAGATTGTTGCATTTGGAAAACACATAAAAACATACAATGAGATAGTGCTATTACATTTGCAATGATCTTGAAACCTTAACATGGTATCAAAGCCAAGTTGCAAATGTAAGAGAGTAGTTTGTTGATGGTGAATGTGTGATTGTCTTAGAAAATACAGTCTTAGTACGAGGACCATATCTCACAAATGCACCATTGGATTTTGCTAAAGTTTGGATATGTTGGTGATAAACAAATTTAGAAGAATCGTACTGGAGCGATTGGAATGAAAGTGTTAGATTCAAAAGCTATGACCGAGTATGTACAAGTCTATGCAAAAACAAAATTTGTAAAAGAGTGAGGTTCCTTCTTTAAAAGCCTAACCACTTGAAGGGAGATCTGATCAAATTGAAGATTTTCATAGTGTATAGAACCTTTGGATATTCAAGACAAGTCATGTGAATAATTCTAGTAATGTTCAAGAAGGACGACATCATTCTTTGAATTTGCATGATATTTTCTATATGGGCTCACCTTACAAAATGAAATACTTGAAATTTATAAAAGATAAGTATTTCATGTTTTATTAATGCACATAATTTTTTAGTTTGTAATTCATGCTATACTGTTGGTTAGTAAAATATTGTATGCTTCTATCATTGGTATTTACGATCGAGATAGTTTAGTGAGCTATTTGTAATCTCTCTCTAACCTACCTTCAGGACAGAAGCACAAGATAATTGCATTCAAGGGAGAAAGAACTTGATGCTTGCAAACAAATTGATGATTGAGACTAGATGCAAAGGGATTCTGATATTTCAAAAGAGGTCAATAAGTTGATAAACTTGAGCTTCAGAGGGAGTAGATGGTTCAGTCAACTTGTGGCAATCTTGATCATATTGATTGAGAGGGAGTTCACTATTGAAGGTGAAACATTTATGAGGTAAACTTGATATAATTGATTATTATATTAATGAATCATGAATGTTTTTAATGGGTCTTCCCTCTATGTAAATCATGAGGAAGTGACGACTTCCAAATGATTATCACTTGTATTTGTAAAAGTTGTTATAAGGTGACGATCTTACAATAACTTGACCTTCTATTGTGATAGACATCTTGTGATGGCTGAAACTGATCATAATAGATAGAACTTGTGGATAGAATCGCTGATTGAGGCAATCCACATTAAAGATTGAGAAGCTTGTGGATAGAATTGTTGATTGAGGCAATCCACCCAGGAACTTGTGGATAGAATTGCCGATAGAGGAAATCCACACTAAAGATCGTGAGCTTGTGGATAGAATCGTCGATTGAGGCAATCCAACTAGGAACTTGTGGATAGAAACATCGATAGAGGCAATCCACACTAAAGCTCGTGAGTTTGTGGATAGAATAGTCGATGGAGGCAATCCACACGAGAGCTTATGGATAGAATCACCGATTGAGGCAATCCACCCAGGAACTTGTGGATAGAATCGCTAATAGAGGCAATCCACACTAAAGCTCATGAGTTTGTGGATAGAATCACCGATGGAGGCAATTCACACACAATCTTGTGGATAGAATCGTCTATGGAGGTAATCCACTCAAGATCTTGTAGATAGAATCGCCAATGGAGGTAATCCACTTGAGATCTTGTGGATAGAATTGTCGATGGAGGCAATCCACTTGAGAGCTTGTCGATAGAATTGTCGATGGAGGCAATCCACTTGAGAGCTTGTCGATAGAATTGTCGATGGAGGCAATCCACACAAGAGCTTGTGGATAGAATCACCAACGGAGGCAATCCACATATTGAGACTATGTTTCTATTGATTACATCATGAGGATGATGACTTTAATGCTTACATCATATGATTGATTTTGTCAAGTGTCAAGTGTTGACATTGGATTGATTTACCCTCCCTAGCTAAGAGGGAGTGTTGATGTTTGTAGCATCGCTCAGATAAATAACATTGACTATATGATTATTGTGAGAAATTATATATATATATATATATATATATATATAAAGTTAGATTATAATTATTCTCATAATAACTAAATAGTTAAATTGATAAAATAAATATTATTATTATTATGTGAATATTAGAAAAATTAATATAATACTCAAGAGTATTATATGTGTGTGTGTGTGTGTGTGTGTGTGTGTGTGTGTGTGTGTGTGTGTGTGTGTGAGATCATAATTGTCATTATATTAATTACATAATAATGAATAGACATGTCCCATGAAGGGGCATGTCTCTTCTTGATTCATTCTCAATATAAATACAAGAGATTGTTGCATTCGGAAAACATATAAAAACATACAATGAGATAGTGCTATACATTTGCAATGATCCTAAAACCTTAACAAATTTAAACTTAAGCATTTATTTAGGAGCATAGTCTATTGCAACTCAATAATACTAAGGTTAACTAATTCCTTACCATGTTTTCATTACTTCTCAACTAACAAAATAAACAAAAAGTAAACCTCCTAAAGAAATGGAGTTAAAAATCCTCTTTTGATCTTTATCCTTTTGCACTATATTTTCACTCTTTCTTTAATACCAAGGATTTCCTTGGTAGAGACTTATTTTCATTTTAAAATATATCAAGGAATGTATTTCCTTTGTTATATTTTCCTTTCATTCATCTAGCTTGATAAGTTTATCCATCAACATTAATTTTCAAAACATTTAGTAGAATTCACATGCATTTTGTTTACAAATTATAATTACATTGTAAAGTGCACATACATTTTACAGTTTATTTAGGATTTGAGCACCATGGAAAGCTCTTTAAAAAGTCACATTGGCAAAATTCTAACTTGTAATTAAAAAATTACTAATAATATTCTTGACATAAGCTCAAACTATTTTCAAATACCTTACAGATTTTCTTCTACATCCATCCCATCTATGTTTTTAAACATTTTACTATGTCCGTATGTTTAGTTTCCATTAAATTGTATGAAATTAACTTTACCCTTTATCTTTTTCTTATTATCTCCAATAAGATTAAGTCCAATCTAGTTTAAATATTACATTTTCAATTTTAAGTAAAAAATAAGTAAACTTAAAAACTAGTTAATAATGTAATTGTTTGTATTTACCTTATTAACTAATGAATTTATAGAACAATAATTGAAAATAATTTCTCAATAAATTAAATATGATTTTTAGATTTACATGTGACATTTTCTATCACGAAATATTTTTAATTATGTATAAAATTTAATTCTAACTGAATATTTATCAAATTTGAATATTAATTAAAAAAATATTTAAAAATTTATACTATACTACCTAAATTTATTGTAATTTAAAAAATATATACTACCTAAAATATTCAAATTTGAATATCATTTAAAAAAATATACTATACTGCCTAAATTTATTGCAAGAGTGACATTGGATATTCAATTTATCTTTTTTATTGCTTGCTTGTGTATCATTGATTTTCTTCTTGTTTTAGTTTATGATAGTTACATTTTCCTTCTATCAAAATAAATCTCCATTACACTTCTTATGAATCTTCTTCCTCATCGATTGCCACTAATATTTTTATGTTTTGTATTGAATTTCTAATATTTTTATGTTTTGTATTGAATTTTTTATATTTCTTATATTTTCTGTTAAATGATGCTTGAGATTTGAACTTCCTTTTTATTAATCTTGATTTGTACTTATTCTAGAATATTATATTGCTTATTTTGCTAGTTAAGATAAATCATTTTCTACTAAACTACATATATCTTGTAAATAGAACATTCTTTCTCTCTACATTTCAATAATCATTGCTTTTTCTAGTGAATGAGATTTTTTCCATTAATCGTAGTTCTTTCTAATGAAGAAAAAAATTTAGAGAGATTTAATTTATAATGTTGTTGGTACTAGCATTTTTTAGCTCAATATTTTTATTTTTATTTAAAAGAAAATCTTAAAACAATAGAAATCTTTTCTAAAATATTGTTGCTAATATTAATGTTCTTTAATCAATATCTCTATTTTTATCTACTATTACTTGTATTTAGAAGCTTTTAAAATTTACTGCTGATTAAAATTTCCTGGAAGTTTGAACGATTCGAAGTATTTTGATAAGAAAAATAAATGTATTTCCTTTTTATGCAGATTACATCATTCGCATTTTCGTTCCAAACACTTTGTAATATAAAATGTAGTTTGTAGATGATAGAAACACCACGGGACGATCAGATTGAGGGAAATATCATATTAATATTCATTCATTTGAAGAGAGCAATACAGATGGGAGTTAAAACATAAGGTTGCTTTTCTGAGAAAATTTGTATACCATTTGTCCGACTGTGTGTGCATTTCTGAGAAACAAATAAAGAATGTTGAACAATACATAAGTAACAAAAAAGAGAAATCCAATAAATTGTGCATTTACAAAAAAAGACGTTTGGAAAGGGAGGTACATAGAAAATCTATGAAAATATAACAGACATTTGGAAAGGAAGGTACACAAAATCCATGAAAATAAAAAACCCTTGAGAGAACAGAATACTCTGCTATGTGCTGCCACCATACCCACACAAATCTATTTCCTTGCATTTTTATCTGCGCCATCACTTTAAACCCCATCATGCAATCTTCCTATCAATCATAAAAAAAATATACAGAACATATATATAGAAATCTGCACCTATTTTATTCTTATCTACCATTTCCTCTTATCTCTTACTACCTCTGCCGCCCTAATTTTGCTCTTAAAAAATAGAAAGAAACTTGAAACTTAAGGTAAAACTTTAAGTACTAAAAGGTGAATTTTCCAGATATTTAGAGTGGTATACTTGATAAAATCAACAATCTCGGGAACCCAAAAAGACTTCAAACCCAGAAATACTTGAAAGTCCAGAGTTCCAAACTCCAATGGCAGCAGAACAAAAACATCAACGCTAATATGGTGGTGCTATGGCAATGAGAAACTATAAATATATTTAAACCATTGAATGACTCTATGCTGCAAGCAAATGGAATTGTAATGGAAGGGAACACTACATATGAATTGCATGTCTATCGTGGAGAAAACAATGAAATGTATTTGTACCATCTTGTTTGAATTGAGCAACGATACACAACAAACATGAAGAGTTTACCAACTGCCATGAGAAACAGTGACGAATAATGTGGAAGCACTGAATGTGAAGACTCTCTTGTGGAATTTGAAACAGCAAACCAAAAAGCCAAGAATGGAATGCATGCAGACAAGAATGAATGGCAGAAGTTCCATATTCTGAAGAAGGCAAAACCAAATTAGGAAGAATGGAATGCGTGCAGACAAGAATGAATAGCAGAATTTCCATAATCTGAAGAAGGCAAAACCATATTAGGATAACCTTCCAAAGCCTGTCTTGTGATGATTGCAGGGTCTGGACCGAGCTTTCCTGTCTGAGCTTTCCTCTTCCGCCCAATCCAATTTTGAAATTTCCTGGCTGTGGATGTGGTTTTTATGAATTTTAAAAAAATTAAATTGTTTGGGCACAATGATGATTTCAAAAAATTCCCTCCAATATACAATTTTGAATAAAAAATATCTTCCATCGTATTGCTGTTAACAGCGTTGCTATCTCCGTTCCAACCAATGGATGGTATGATACAAATATGGGAATGGATATGGATATGGATATGCTATCAGTCTTTCCATGTCGCTTTTTGCGGTTGGAGAGCTTTTGCTATCTTTCACTACCAGAACATAAAATTAGCTCTTGGCATTACATAAGGAAACAATAAGATGATTATGCAACCATAATGATTGTATCAAATATATCTACAATTGTGACTGCTAGATTTAAATGTAAGCACCGCGTTAGTCGGAGAGTTAAGTCGAGGCACTTAGAACTTCCTTGAAGAGACTGATAGCTGTTTGTACATGCACACCAAGCCATCTGGAATGAATGTACACCTTATATCATCCGGTTATTTCAGGCCCTTTACTTGTATGCCCTTGTGGGGCCGGCCAACTTCCATCAGGTCTCTCAATAGGGTTTCTTATTCTATTGCTCCAACTCACTATAATACTCTATAAATAGTGAGAAACAAGCAAAAGTAAGTAAATTTCATTTATCAACCATTGTAATATATTATTGACCATTGTAATAATTATTGAAAAGAATTATCATTGTAGATAAGGGTAAACGCATGAACAATATAAATAGTGATCGTCAAGATACTTTCAGTAATGTAATTTCTTAATTTAGATTTTGCCTATATGGAAGTTCATTTGCATTTTTTAATCATAAAGTTTCGGTTAATATTGGAATGACTTTATAACATGGTGTAGATTGGAAACTTCTGCTTGAATATCCAATGATCATAGAAACTAAAAATCAACCAGAGAAAAACTGATAGAATGAACCACAATTGTACAGAAATTTGAACAGGGATTCTAAAATCCATGATGATGGAGAACATATCCAAATAAAGGAAATGATAGGATATATCACTCTCTCAAACAGGAAAACAATGCAGTAACTTCCCCGAGATGAGAGTTTTAATGCACTAGTTCACTTTAGGCTTATGCCGAAACAAAAGTTCCAAGTTCGTTGTACAGCATTTCCAAACTCGAGGAGAAAGGGAGTGAGTTGTGAAATTAGACAATGACAACCAAGTTCATGTAAACATAATAGCAGTTTGACCTCCACAAAATTATAATTTTGTATCTGCAGATATAAGTTGCGCTACAACAGAAGATTTCTTCAAATTTCTAATAGTATCTTCACGATCAAAAAAGAATTGTCACATATTTGTTCAAAAAGCAAGCAATGGGTCACATAATATATAGATCACTTTATTCCATTGCAAATTGAATATTTGCTACTTAGTAGCATGTCAAATATGAACTTGTCCAATCTTAGCCTTGCAGTTCGGGCATATGAAACCTACAGAATCTGCTTGCAGATCACTGTCAAGTCCATCATATCTGAACTCTTCATTACACCATACACAAACAAAATGCTGGTTACTGTTTTCAATCTTGGCTAAAACCTCTTCCCATTCAAATTGACCTGGGGGCTCCATTTCCTGCTGCAAAACAGAAGATTCTAAGCCCAAGTCCATTGGCTCATTGATTGGACTGTTTGTTCCTTGACTGGTTTCAAATGAGAACTTTGGCATATACTCCATCTGGAACTGCTCAAAGCTTGTTAAGCTGTCAATTTTATGGTCTGCAGTTTTATAGTCAAGCTCATCCTGGAAAAATATCAAGTTCCGAATATCATGATTTGAAAACACAAATGTGAACAATGGACTAAATGAATTCCACTAAAACAAAATACCTTTACTGAAGCTGCATCAAATGCACTGAATATTTGTCCTTCATGGGAAGATGAAAAGTCATTGTTTCCTGAGGGTGATGACGATTCGGGGACTGCTTTCAAAAATAAATCTGTATTTTGCTCTTGCTTACTACATTGTTCGAAAGTGGAAGTTACTGTATCATCAAGATTGGTCTCCTCCACACACTTGTTAATACAGATATCATGAAGATTAGGATCTGCATTTTGCTCTTGCAGATTACAGTGTTCAGAAACTGAAGTCACAGTAGCATCATGATTGGGATTCTCTGTGTGCTTATTATCACAGATATCATGAAGGTTAGAGTCCGTATTTAGCTCCTGCTGATTACAGCATTCAGCAATTGAAGTTACACAACCATCAAGAGTTGTGTCCTCTAAAAACTTACTACCGCAGACATGAAGAAGATTAGATTCTGCATTTTGCTCCTGCTGATTACAGTGTTCAGAAACTGAAGTCACAGTAGCATCATGATTGGGATTCTCTGTGTGCTTATTATCACAGATATCATGAAGGTTAGAGTCCGTATTTAGCTCCTGCTGATTACAGCATTCAGTAATAGAAGTTACACAACCATCAAGAGTTGTGTCCTCTAACAATTTACTACCACAGACATGAAGAAGATTAGATTTTGCATTTTGCTCCTGCTGATTACAGTCATTTGAAACTTCAGTCATGGTTGCATCAAGATTAGCGTGCTCAGTAAAGCTATTATCACAGATATCATGAATATCAGAACCTACCTTTTCCTCCTGATTGCAATGTTCAGAAACTGAAATCACAGAGGAATCAAGGTTGGTATCCTTTGCAGACTTATTATCATAGGTATCATAACGATTAGGATCTGATTTGCCTGCTGCGTTAGAAATTTCACCCAGTAAATCTTGAGGCCTTTTTGCATTTCTCACATGAATACCAACATGACCAGTGTAGCGATGACGCTCATTGAAAACTTTATGACATATCTGACATTCATATTTACCATCTACCACGATTACGCCATCAGAAATGCTGGACTTACCATTGCGTGTTTTCTTTTCTTTTTGTCCATGATGAACAGCCATATGTGCAGTTAGAGTGCTCATGTTACTGAAGTTTATGTTGCACTTTGAACATTTAACAGGCATATTTTGAGTGGGTACATCATGATCCTTGCTAGATTTGTTTTGAACCATTCCTAAAGTTACATTTGAAGCATTTTTTGGTGATGTCTGTTTATGCTCATTGTCAATAAAGGCAATGTCACTTAACCCTGGGGAGTAATGTTCAGAACATCCTCCACCAGAGTCCACTGGGTCCACTGAGTTAGAAGGCTGCACACAAAATCAGAAATTCATTTGATGCTAATTCCATGGAGCTTGTATAGTGTCAATCAGAGAAACAAAATGACTTAAAGCATACCACGCTAGATGTCTTTAGCATGTAATCATGTACATTTTTTGCAGAGTTGCAAGAGGGTGTATCTGAAGGTGCAACCACGGGGCATTGTCCATGAGTTGACAGCATGTATGCAGAAACTTCACGACAGGAAGCTAATTGCTGACCATCTGGGCTGAAAAATGGAATGTTGAAAAGTATAAAATATCAATATATAAATCTAGAGCTGAAACAAATCACAAACTGTTGCACTATATACTCAAGGTAAAGACTTCTAGTGTATAGATCTTGGTTTAATATGATTCTTATTAAGTCAAGGAACCATATAAACCACCTGACAAAAATGAAACTTTGAATATCAACATTCCAAATAGCTAAATCTGATCTGTATCAAAACATTAAAATCAACTTCTAATTTTCTTATGTTTGAACCATGGATCTAGAAGCATGGTTGCATACCTTTGGTACATTGTTAAAACAAATAATTATGTGCCTTTACTAAATATCCTGTTTAAGAAGATAAGTGATGATTCTAGAGCTAGTTCTAGAGCTAGGCAACTGCACTGAAAAGTGTGTCATACGAATCTATATTTGTATGCTTAGTCAATCGCCATCCATCTCAAAAAGCAGGTGTCCTCAGAACACTTGCTACAAGAGCCTGAAAATATCAGATAATCATCATTTCCAGCAAGACAGAGCATCTCTCACGTGTTTAAATTTAATGACTTCAAGGATAGAAAAATTGCCAAGGATTGCATTGTACTATGAGAGGTTTTATGCAAACATCCTCAGATTTCATGCCCCACATTGAAGGTATATAAAATAAGTAATAACATAACCAAGATCCTAAAAACCGGTAAAGTTAGTACAATTTGCTCTTTACATAACTATCGTGAAGGTACTAAATTAACTAAGAATCCAATTGCTCTTAGGCAGACAAGTAGGATTATCTATTTCCATGCTCGTGTGAATGGTCACATGTAGGAGAAACAAGGAGGTCGGTCCAACACAGTTTGTGAGAGCATGCAAGAGATATATGTAAGAAGGTAGTAAAATCAACTTGGTGAAGCATTCATTCTCACCTCATAAGGTTTATACTACAAATGCAAAAGTTGTTGCCAGAGAATCACCTGACAAAACAGAATCTAAGACTAGCTACTGAAATCATTACCAGACAATTTAACTACGTTGATGACCTTGATTCAGGGTACACTTTTGAAGGCGTGTTATATAAAATGTGTTTTATTTATTAATTGCAATAAAATGGTGATTAATCAATAATTTGCCATCACTGGACTTGCATTAATCTAATCTCACTCCACCTTGATGGTAGTGTGACCATTTAAAATTTCTACTCTGCTCCTGATAAACATTTGGGTTTAGGGCAAGAGATATAATTATAAGAGATAAGGTTCTCTCAATCAGAGCAATCTTTCATCATTCTCGTCTTTATGATGGATCTCGAAGGAGACCAGAAAAGTCTATAACATTATTATTGTTACATAGTAATTTCCAAAATAACTCTTGATACTTATTCTGGATCATGGAAGCTTTAAACATTTAATAGTTTCCCCAGACGGAAGGGAGTTGATTAAACTGTCAAAAAAGATTGCCTATCTAACCATCTGAAATGAGTTTAATGAGAAAATTTGATCAGAGGAATTAGTTATCTGTAGGTTTATTACTGATGATACAAGACAAATCATTGATTTAATCTACTACAGCCTCTCCCATTGTCTTGATTTTGCTTGGCAGTCAAATCAGAAAAGAATGAAAAGGAATTCATTGTGAAAAGGAAAATCACTAAGTCAGTAATCTTATTTTGAGATATAGTTGGCGCTTGGCATCCAGACATTTGATCCACTCATTCACAGTCATCCTATCAATATTTCAATTAGCATATCTGCCCTGACGTGCTCACTTGATATGGTACATATGCAGAAATCCATTATTATAACATAGTCAAGGCGGACCTTTCATGGGTGATGCTGTGGTGAAAAACTGTAGGTGCCACATTACTATATTAGAAGCTTCCAATGGCCAATCTATTGTGCATGTGGAAATTGCCATGCCCCAATCTGTCTCCCCTTGGGAGTGCTTATTTAACAATAAAATATATATATGTTGTTGTGATCATTTAAGTTTTGCTGCAATTGTGTGCTTGAACCATGGTTGTTCGATGGTTGGGCCCACATAAATAGGATTCATATAGGATTCCAAATAAAGCTTTGTGATAGTTCTATGTAATTGTGAGCATTCAAAATATAAATAGGGAAATAATTAAATCCATTAGATAGGAAATTGTAACAACTTTTAGCACAAGCCATATTGTTAGACTAGAGGGAGGGGATGGGATTTATGACAGGCCGCTTCAATCCTTCATGTTTAAACATCTGTCAAAACAATACTTCTCTATAAACTCCTCAAATAATCAAATACTATAGAATTGTGTTTTTATGACCACGTCACACAAGCCAAAATAAAGAAACCTCTTTTCTTAGTGCATGTTGACAAGGATCAAAGATGGATTCCTAAATAATATGCCTAAGATGCCTGAACAATATAAGCCCATTTCATTGTGAGATCAGTTTACATGATCATAACTAAAATGATTGTTCAAGGATTGCAGCATGTACTTATAATAGTATCCAATCTGTCAAAGCAAGATTTATTTTTTTCTGTTTTTTGTCTCGTTTTTTTGTTTTTTCTCCCTAAAGTGAATAAGGGGGATGTTTGGTTGTTCTTGGAGCAATTGAGGGGCATTTTCTACCCACAAGAAAAACTAGCAAATCAAATTAGTGAGCTTACCTTAAACTTGTTGTAGATACAACAAACTATCAAGTCAGACCAATAGGAACTCTAGTCAACAGAAAAGACTACAGCAACAAACATTGAAACTACAGCAACAAATATTGTCAACACAGCATCTTTTTGGTCAAACAGCAATCATTGCTCAAAATACTGATAAATAGGATCAAGTGAGCAATTGGGGTTTTTTGGGAGCGCTTAGGAGCGTCCTAGACACCCTAGGTTCTCTGTGGGTACATGATAGTTTGGGTGTAGGTTTGGGCTTTAGCTTATAGCCAATATGGCAAATATTTTTTATTGGGTTTGGTAATGTAGGTTCAGTTGTACTACTATAATTAAAAATACCATAACAATATAAATATATTAACTATAGATTTAACATAGAAATATTAAAATTGATATTAAAATATATTAATATGATGTAGGTAAACTATTTTATCTTAACTACACTAGATTAATTTCCCCTAACCTTGCTCGTCCTTCACCTCCTAACTAGATCTTGATCCAACAACTTGCTCTTTTTTTGTAAAGTTTTATTTCTCCCAATCATTGATCATTTAATGATATAATGGCCATTGTTGTCCTGAGTCACCTGCAAGATTTCAATCTAACATCTCCGACCAACAAAGGCATGAACAAGTCAAATCGTCAGTTACACATTCTTTGCCATGGGATCTTGCTAATGGATCGATCTGTTTTTCCTCCACTTCATTACCTCAAAAAGCCAAATCCAAAAACAGAGTTTTAATCATTCAATGTTTCATTCATTTTACAACTATGGCTAAAATGTTAAGGTTTTGTTATTTTGGGCAATTTATTTTAAATTGTGTGCATGGTTTCACCTAGGACTGGCCTCAATATACACAAGGCATGACCTTGCTGTCCCTACATCCCTATAGATAATGTACCCATACGGACCCTAGGGCCAAACACATGCCCATAGATGATGTTTTGAAATGGCTCCCTTTAACTTAGTCTTTCTTAAATAGTGCTCAAGAGGTTTGATGAAGGGTTGTGATTTAAACACTTCAGAAGAGCCGACCTTACTAATGCCTCGTTCATATTTCAATTTTGCATTTAGATCCACTTTCAAGAATGTTCATGTCGGGTTCGCAATTCAATCCAAGGTGGCCAACCGGCTAGGTACAATGATTCGCATTCGCTTCTTGCCCTTGATCAAGGCCAACCTCATCAATTCATACTTTCACTTTCAATTTTTCCTCAAAAATGTTCATACTCTTCTTGGGCGCAATTTTGCATTTCAGCTGAAAATGCTTAGACACATTTTAGATTTCAACCAGAAATTGATTCTTTCTAGGATGGGATTCCACATTTGAGGTAGGTTTTGCTAAGACAAGGTGGGTGCTAATTCACTACTCGGGTGGAAATGAGCTCGCTAGGATGGGCGGTGCCGCTAATGCAAGCTTGAGCTAGAAATGCATGATTCCTTGGGCACAAATTCACTTTTGAGCTGGATTTTTCTGTGTAAGGTTGGCACGATTTCACATTTGAGCAGGATTTTCTTTGATTTTTTGCCCTTCCACAAAGGATGTCTGCTCTTTTATTCAAGAATTCTTTGGTTTAACCAAGGATTCAAGCTTGAAATTCATGATTTAATAAGGATTTTCATTTTCAAATTGAAATTTTCCATTTTGAAATTTACTTGCAAATTTTCACCTCTTAGACTCGAAATTCCTCCTCCAACAAGAATTATTTTGTTTTAAACTTTTCATTCCCTCATTTGTTCTTGCCTTTCCAACTTTTTCTTCCTTAAAATTCCTCTACCCTTGGGCAAAACTTTCACCTTCTTAGCCAGAAATTCTCTTCTTAACCAGATTTTTTCCTTTTGGATTTCTTCACTTAAATTTGGAACTTCCTTTCTTCATTAAGGACTTCTCATCTTTTGTCTTGGAATTCATATTTCGACCGAGGAATTTCTTCTTTTCACACAAGGATTTTCATACTTAGATTTTCTACTTCTCATCTCATTTCAACACAGGATTTTAAACTTCATTGCTCCCTTTAGGGCAGAAATTTCATCCTCTCAAGGACAAATTTATTTCATAAGTTCAGAAATTACACATGGAGAGGGACTAGTAGGTCGGAATTTTCTCTTAGACAAGGATTTTATCACTTAAACTTTGGACTTTCCTTCTCCAATTAAGGATTTTTCAATTCTCACTCTGAAATTTCTTATCCCACTAAGGACAACTTTGAAATTCCTTCTAAGGACTTTGAGGTGTCATGGGGTTTCATCTTCTGATCATCACGACAACTTATGCAAGAATTGAATGGGAAACTTGACCTAGAGGCATATTTCCTAAAGGAAATCATCCTCAACCCCAGATTTTGCAATTGATACTCATTCCTTGGAGAATTTCTTCATTCCAACTAACAACCTAGGAATTATTGACTAGACTCACCCATTCCTTAATAGTCAGGAGACTAGGAAATCTGAAAAAGATATTGCCAACCCCAAGGACAACTAAACTAAACACTAAGCTAGAAAGAAAGAAAGAAAAGAGGGGCTCCCAATTTGCAATGGGACGTGTGTTTACAACAACAGGTTCCTGACATTTTCTTGAAAATATTGCAAATTTTTCAAGATATATTTTACTTAAGTTTTCACCAATATAAATTAATGCTGATATGTCACTGTTAATAACATAGTAAATTAGTTTTTTTTCTACATAAGCATCAGACCTGCAAGTATTTGATCATTCTATTCTAGAACTTGTATAAACCGATTATAAATCTTGAATGGTCCAAGTAGCTGTTAAGATTTCCAACTGCCATTATTGATTGGTTAGATCTATTGCCAAGGGGCAGCGGCGATTGTTGCTATCATTATTTCAAAAATGAATGTGGTTATCTACAGTTGTGAAGACACCCGGTTTACTTGGGTTTGAAAACCTTGTGAATAGGAAACATGACTTTCACTATTGTGATTAGTCACTATGCCTGTTGCCTTTAATAACAGAAAACACTGCTTTCATTATTCACAATTCGTGAGCATAGTCATTGCTAGACAGAACTGTCAAAGTATTATGTGATCCTTTCACTTGTCATTATTGTAAAATCATAAATGTTAGCGCTGTCGTTGACTGGTTGTCATTTCCACCTATCGATAGATATTGTTCTCATTATTTCATCTGTAAAATAGTTATATGATTGAGGTAATTGTTTGGGAAATGTCATTGTTACTCATCAACTGTTAGTAATGTTTTGTACCTGTTGAGATTGTTGTCATTATTATTATCTTTTGACATAACTCCTTTTGAAATTAGTAATCTTCTACTGATTACTGATCAGTAGCATTCTTTCATTATTATGATCTATACATTCTTGATCAGTATGGTGTTTAGTAGCATCCTTATTACTACTGATCAATTATTATGAGCATCAATACTGTTGTTAACATTATAGGAAATATTGCTGATCAAAGTGATTGATACAAAACGTTGTTAAGACAAGATATTGCCGTCCTGAAATGCCAGGCATGAATGTTACCACTGCTATAAACTTAAAAAGCATTAGAAGAGTTACGATTAATTCCATAGCCTCCCGAGGGAGCCCATTTGGGATTTCGTAGATCTTCCTCATAGACTGCAAGTATCATCCTACAAATCCTTGGAACAGGCTCAAAGGCTTCAACGCTAGCAAGCATCCATTCTTCACTGTCATAGGCACTTGTGTCTGTAAACCTTTTCAATGCCCACCTGGAACATTCCAAACCAGACACACATTCTAATATTGGCACGACAATAGCAATAGACATTGAAGAAAAAACCAAGTTCCACTTGAGTGTAGGTCTATAACAGTACAACCATGTTTAATAATATCATCTTCAGTCAAATAGTAATAGCAAGCACAGTTTAATCTTGACTATAAAGCAATTTTGATGGAGCATAGGCGGAGGCTAGGGTTTGAAACCAGGCACCATGGAGGACGCTTCAGCGATAGAAGGCTCCCACGTTTTGACCCGAGACGGCCTTGGCTTCCACCTAGAGGCACAGATCTTGGTCGGAATGAGGTAGTTACCAAAAATCTCAGACGGGATATTCCACGGGGTAATGATCCAGATCGCAATCAATGGGGTTACTCCCGTATAGTCAATGGGATCAACAGAGGCTTCAAGCGTGTGGAAACAAAGCAATGGAAGCCAAAGGTCACTTCCCAAAAGGCCCCAATCACGAAAGAGGTGCCAAAAACCACAGCCAACAAGGTCGCCGACATTCGCATAGAATCAGAGGCATGGAAGGATTTGATCTGAATGCTAAGGGAGAGGGCCTTTTTCATGAAGTGGGGTGGTGGTTGGCCCGCTTTTCAGAGGATACGCAAATGGGTGGATGAAGAGTGGTGGCGCCATTTCAGTATTAAATCTCTGCCGAATGGCTTCTATTTAGTGATAGCTAGGACGGACCAAGAAAAAACCCGTATCATGTATAATGGACAGTTCTTGATGGGAGGGATAGGATTTTTCATAAAGGATTGGGTACCTAATTTCAATCCGAAACAAGCAGAGATAGAGGAGGTCCCTATCTGGGTGAGGTTATATAATCTACCATTTGAATACTGGAACAAGGATACCCTTAAGGCGATAGGCAATAAGTTGGGAAAGTTCATCAGGTCGGATGAAGCGATCGCTAAGGAAGACATCAGCATGTATGCTAGAATATGCATGATGTGGAAAACCTATCCATTGCTACCTAAAGCCATTGAAATCCGCACAGCTGAAGATTATTGGTGGCAAGAACTGGAGGTGGAAGAGATCATTGAAAAATGTAAATCATGCTCGGAGTGGGGTCACAATACCCAAGAGTGCACAGCAAATCAGAGAGGTAAAGGGAAGGAGGAGAATACCCTTGAAGATAGATTAACTTTCCTGACGGAGCAACAAATTCAGGGAAAAGAAGGTGTGGCCATGAGCACAAGTATGGGGGTTGAGACTACACTCATAAATCTAGAGGTGGAGAAAGAACCAGTCAACAATTCGTAGATGCCCACAGATAAGAGTGAAGCGTCTTTCATGACGAAAGGTGAAAATGTAGGAGCAAGGGAGGGTCCTAATCAGAATAGCTTGGTAGGGGATGGAGCCGACCAAGGAGCATTAAGGACTAATGATTCCTCACAGCCATTAGTGGGGTCATCTTCGGCGCCTCTTGGTAGTGTAATGGATAGTGCAGTGTTGGAGGTGAATGTGAACGGCGAATCTAATGACTTTGAGCGGAAGTTCCCTGAGTTTAATGTGGTGGAAGGAAGCCAAATCTTTGATGATTCAAGAACAATGGTTATCTACCAATTTCCTGAAGCCAGACTGATGGAGGAGAGAAGGTCAGTTTTGGTAGAGGGACAGGCCTTTGATATGGTTGCTATGGATACTCCATTTAAGGATATCCACATGTCACCTCTTAGGGAGATGGGTAGTAGGGAGACAGATAGGGACTCTGACTCAGACAATGACCAAACAGAGGATGTTTTTGGTATTATGGAGGAGATAGGGATAGAAGAGAGGACTATCAAGCAAACTGAATCTAAGGAGAACAGGGCCAAAGTAGGGGCGCTTCGATCCAGAGGGAGAAAATTTGTCCAACAACTTTTGGGGATGTTGGAAACATTAAGGGTCAAACAAAGCTCCGTTCCGAGAGAGACATGTTCTCTCCTGGGCAGCCATGAAGCTCCTTACGTGGAATGTCAGGGGCTGCAATGCCCCTAACAAGAGGCGTCCGATCAAGCGGGGTCTTGATCAGGCAAATGCAGACATCATTTGTGTTCAAGAAACGAAGTTAGATGCAGGGGGTGCAGCTAGAATCTTTGGGGTTAGACAGAAATGGTCAAGGTTTTTTGTGGAAGCGGTTGGGGCCTCGAGTGGTCTGGGGATTCTCTGGAATCCTAGGTCGGTGAAAGTGGAGGCTATTTCCAAATCACGGTTAAGTTCTTTCACTACAGAATTTTTTGGTTTTCTTTTTAACATTTATGGTCCTAGTAGCTCAGAGCAGAAGTTGGCTACTTGGGAAGAGATTTCTAGAGCTCTCGAAGGGTTAAGGCAGAATTCAGTTATTTTAGCAGGAGAATTTAATGCTACTTTGACACTTTCAAAGAAAAGAGGTGGAAAGGGATCTCTTAATAGGGTGTAGAGAGACTTTCAACATTTTGTCTCCTCAAATGGGTTGTGGGAGGTTGAGGCCAAAGGAGGTTTGTTCACTTGGACGAATAGGAGGAAAGGCTTCTCTAATATTGCTCAAAAATTGGATAGGTTTTTTATGGCAGGAAATTCGAATACGTTACCATTAGTGTATGAGGCTGAGGTGTTGGGACTTTCGGCATCAAATCATTACCCAGTGTCACTGTTAGTTCAAAAGGATGGGGTTCCAATTTGTTGTCCTTTCAAATTGGAGAAAATGTGGTTACGGGAACCAGGGAACCGAGGTTTGAGGAGAAAATCAAATTGTGGTGGACCTCAGCCCCTGAGGAAGAAGGGAATTTAGCCTTTCGGTTCTTCAGGAAACATAAATTTCTCTAGACACGGATAAAGGATTGGGATAGAAATCATTTTAGGAACATTTTTGAAGAGAAACATAAGCTGGAAGGTGAGTTGGCGGCTTTGAATAGCAAGGTTTTGTCAGTAGGCATGGACGAGGTGGATTTTGAGATTGAAAAGGAACTTTTAGGCAATATGGGGAGATATTACAACGGGAAGAGATTTTTTGGAAGCAAAAATATCGAGAACAGTGGCTGAAAGAAGGTGATCGCAACACCAAGTTCTTCCATTGTTCGGTTAAAGCTAGAAGGAATTACAACAAGATTTTTTCTATCCAAAGTGTGGATGGGTTAGTCTTGGACGATGTTAAAGCTATCAATCAAGAAGCAATTAATTTTTATTTGGCTATATGGAATCAAGAAGAGGGAGATAGAGATAGAGCTCAAGCGGAACTACTGGGAGGCATTCCAAGCTTGGTCTCTAGAGAGGATAATTTAACGTTAACTGTCCCAATTTCTATGGGTGAGGTTAAGGCAGTTGTTTCTGGTACGAGAGGAGATAAAGCCCTGGGGCCGGATAGCTTTCAGCCTTCTTTTACCAAAAATTATGGGACATGCTTAAAGTGGAGTTAACGAGGGTAGTGGAGGAATCCAGATCCAAAGGTTTTGTCCTCAAAGACTTCAACAACACGTTGGTGGCGACCATCCCTAAACGGGAAAAACCTTCATCTTTTGAGGATTTCAAACCAATATCTTTGTGCAATACAGTGTATAAAATCATATCTAAAGTTGCTACCAACCGTTTGAAAGTGTTACTGGAAAAGCTGATTTCACCAAAGCAGAGTGGATTTACTTTGTATAGGAATATTGTGGATGGGATCATTGTGGCACGTGAAGCTATTCATTCAATCAAAGTGAGCAAACAAAGGAGGATCTTAAAATTGGATATCAGGAAAGCCTATGATAGAGTAGACAGAAATTTTCTCATGAAGGTCCTTCAGAAATTTGGATTTGAGGAAAGATGGGCAAAGTGGATTGCTAGTATGATCTCTTCTTTCCGGGCTTCCATTCTTTTGAATGGGAGTCCCCAAGGCTTTTATGAGACTACTCGGGGCATTCGGCAAGGGGATCCTCTTTCACCCTTCTTGTTCATTCTGTTGGTTGAGGTTTTGGGGAGATTGATCAATAGAAAAAGAGAGCAAGGCTCTTGGAAAGGGGTAGAAATTGCCAGAGGGGTGGATTTTGTCACGCACTCCCAATTTGCGGATGACACGTACTTATTTGGTGTGGTGTCGATGGCAAAAGCACAAGTAATGAAACAAGTGTTGGTCTCCTACAGTTTGGCTACGGGTCTGTGTCAATTGGACAAAATCAAAAATCTTCTTTTTCAATACTAAAATTGGATCCCAAAGAGCAATTGTCAGGTTGTTTGGAGCTCGCATCAGTCACCTACCAGGTAAATTCCATGGTACCCCTCTTTTTGAAGGTTTGTGTAAATCCACATTATGGAACGACCTAATTAATGGAGTAACGGCAAGAATGGAGAGTTGGAAGAATAAATGGCTAATGTTTGCGGGGCGGATTTTGTTGTTAAAATCGGTCATTGCGGCAATGCCAATTTTCTCTATGGCATGTTTTCAAATACCGGGTAAGGTCCTCAAAATCATTCAACAAAAGATGAGAAAATTCCTGTGTAATGGAGCTCAAGAACAAGATAAATTGCCACTTATGGCATGGGATAGGATTTGTCAGCCTAAAGGAAGTGGAGTCAATATCAAAGACTGGAAATTAATGAATGAGACCATGGGAGCAAAACTAATTTGGCAGATGTACACACAACCCAATCAGAGGTGGGTCAAGATGCTATAGGCTAAGTATTTAGACGCTAGGGACAAAGAAAGGATTTTAACTATAGATGATCCACCCAGAGGATCAGCCTTTTGGAACTATTTGGTTAGTTGCAGAAAATTGATTACAGACCATCTCTCATGGCACATCGGTAATGGGCAGAAAGCAATTTTCTAGAGTGATTCATGGGACATGAATATTTCAGTGGAGCAAGATGGGGTTCCAGATAACATTATAGAGACTACTAAAAGGCTTTGGGGAGATAAGGTGCAGGACTTTCTCAATTTGCAAACCTTGGTGATAGGGCAGGAAGTTCAATGGAAGAATGTCAATGATCTAGGCTTACCTAAGGGGGACAAGGTAATTTTGAAGAACATTTTTAAGTATAGAACAGTGATAGGATCTAGAGATCAAGATAAATTAATATGGTGTGGAGCCAAAAGTGGAAAATATTCGATGAAATTGGGATATTCCCTCTTGAGTAATGTTTACAGAGAGGTTGAATGGTTAAAAAATCTTTGTTGGCACCACTCGGTTCTGCCCAAGGCAGGGGCGTTTACTTGGGTGGCGGGTAATGGGAGGATTCTCACAGGGGACAGATTAATGAGGTTGGGTTTTGCTGGGCCCTATAGGTGTGTTATGTGTGGCAAAGAAGAAGAATCTCTAGATCACTTATTTATGCATTCTGAATATGCACAGAGGGTGTGGGAATTTCTCCTACAGAAATTGAATTGGAGAGGGCTGATGCCAAATAACTTGAAGTCATGGTTAGAAGAATGGAATTTAGTGACTAGTTGATCCACTTTTTCCATGATTTGGTACATTGTTCCTTCGACTCTCCTATGGGAAGTCTGGAAAGAACGAAACTACAGGATTTTTAGAGACAAAGCAGAAGAAGCAAACAGATTTTTGGTTAGACTTGAGAAAGCCATTTCAAAATTGGTATCTAATGTTGCTGCTAGGGTTAATACTCAGAAAGTTCCTTTCAATCAGTATGATGCGGATTTGCAACAGGGTTGGCCTTTGGTCAAATTTAGGCATGTTAATGGACCTAAGAGGGTTCAACCTCTTGGTGTTATAAAGAATCAAATTACATGGCAACCACTTGATAAAGGATGGACCAAAATTAACTTTGACGGAGCATCAAAAGGCAATTCGGGACCTTCAGGGGCGGGGTATGTGGCCAAGGATGATGAAGGAAATATTCTAGCATTAGGGGCAAACGATTGGAGGATGGATCAAACAACTCAACGGAACGTCCGGCAGCTGTCAATGCCATCTTGATGGGGCGGAAGATTGGAGTCAAGAAATTGCATCTAGAAGGTGATTTACAGTTAGTGGTTAATGGCATCATGAAAGGAGAGATGGACACGTGGTATCTTAACAAGCATATCAAAAGAATACGAGACTTGTTGGGAACCTTCGTAACTTCAAAGTTACTCATGTTCGTAGAGAAGCCAATACATTAGCAAATAAGCTATCCAATGTTGGGGTAAAAAGTTCATTGGAACAAAAATCTGAATTGTTTGAAAATTTCACAAATTTATTAAGTGAAGATTTGTTTAATAGTTGACAGGGCCACCATCATAGAATTGACATCCTAAGTGTGACGGTTGATTTCTGAAATCGGAGATGCGCAAGTTTCATTGCATCACTCGAAGAGAGTACACTCATTAATGGCAATGGAGCATAGGAAGTTACATCAGAAGATTTGCAGAGATTCGCACGATATGGGAAAGGCAAAGTTTAATGATGGGGTCCTCGATTTTGGCAAGTCCAGAACTTTCGAAGGGTGTTTCAAGAGCCTCAACGGTATTGAAGACAGGTGGAGTTCATTTGTTGAAAACTGTGCAGGGAACTGTGTGTTCTTGCTTGGTCGATCATGGAGGCTATCTTTTCGTTGTCTTCACCAAGGCAGACCCCAGGATTTAGAGGGGGTATATCAATTACGCGGATGCGCCACATTTTTTGATAGAGCATTTGGATTTCTGGTCAGCCATTTGCAAGATGATGGGGGAAGAATTCAAACATTCTGACATTCAGCCTCGTACAAATTTGGACATTTCGTCCTTATTTGTAGCTCTGGCTCTAACGGCGGGATCTTCCCAAGGGGAGGTATTGAGGGTTTCGCGAATGTGCTTGGTGCCGAAGTGGGCTGGTGGTCTCACTCCAATTGTGGTAAGGGCGGAAATTGGAGTTGGTATTCATATGGAGCAAGGCCCATGGCGCTTGGTTGGGGGTGGACAAGGGGAATTGCAGCCTTTGGTTTTGTGGTCCTCAAATCACCCAAAGGAAAAGCACATGCCAAAGGTAAGGCAAGGTTGGCAAGAGTTGCTAGTTTTTTTGCAGAAAATGGATGGGGAGAAAATGGAGTCGAAGGGACAGAGGATGCGAAAGAGGAAAACAACTCCTCGAAAGGCGACTACCCCAGTGGGCCTGATGGAATTCCTATGGTGCAAAGGCAGATTCAAGGTGCCAGGCGAGGGCTTGGAAAAAGGAGAGCTAGGCCAGCTTCGGAGATAGGAGAAGCGGTATGTGAAGGAGTAGGTGTCGATGCTAGTTTGCTCCTTGTCAATTAGAGAAGGAAGGTGGTTGAGGATTCTTTGGCTGGTAGCAACGGTGATGCGGCTGGTAGCAGTGGTGATGCTGCAAGGGTGCGCGGTGGTGGCAATGAACACAAACGACTTGGAGGAATTCCAAGCTTTACCAGGAAAGACGCAGCTCACTGGTTCGATTAATGTTCTCTATTTCAAAGGTTTCGGTTATTAGTCTTTTGTCCATATGTATGGTGATTTCTGCCCAGGAGAGGCATCGATTGTAGTATTTCTTTTTGAACATCAATACAAATATGTCTATATTACCTATCAAAAAAAAAGAGGCATTAGAAGAGTTTAGGGAGGCTTTTGTTGTCAACCGTACTTACCATTTTGTGTATTGTTTATTATTTTCGACTTGAAATATAAGGAGAACAATAGAGTTCAGGAGTCATATTTATCTTGGTTGCATTTTATTGCATTAAAAGTTCATTATCATTCTGGAAGAGTTATATTTTAACAACATTAAAGACATTTATATTACAATTATCTGTAAACAGCAATCTCAAAATAAATGAGAAAAATCCATACTTAACTTCATGATGTACACTCTTGTTTACTTTCACTCTCACTGTCTATGTAATTAAGATGGCTTTAAAGTTCTAAACGTAAAAAAACATCAGCTATTCTCTCTTTTTATTTTACTACATTTTTTCAGTTTCTAACATTTTTTCCATTGTTTTCCAATAATATCCCAAGAAACTGAAAATATCTTGATCTTTGGGATGCCCAAAAATTCCTGCCCACAGCAAAATAGAACATAGTTCAGATGGTCCCAACATTGGCAGCAAAGACTAACTGGAAAGTTCATTAGATGGATGTCAAATTGCATTCTTGAATGGAGACCTCCTGGAAACAGTGCATGGCTCAACCTCAAGGGTTTCAAGAAAAAGAAACAGAAAAAATCAGATATTTCATCTTGTACAAGCATTGTTTGGATTGAAAAAAGCCCCAAAAGCATGGCATACAAATATTGCAGCCACTCATATCAAATTGGCTTTATAAGAAGTGAATCTAATGATTACCTATTGCTGACAGGGAGAGATGACACCCATAACCAGGCCATTAAAAGTCAATGCAGCAAGGATTTTCAGATAAACCAAACACTAAATTGCATTTTCAGTTATCAAGTTTAATAAATTTCAGATCTCTTGAATAATTATAAAAAAGATGATTGCAAACCATTTTTAACTCACATGGAAAATAATTTGAGATTTTTGAAGGAAGATAGTAGGAAATTAGATAGCGCTACATACAGACAACTGATTGGAGGTCTGATATACTTGGCGAAAGGAAATCAAAATATTTCCTTTGGAGTGTGCATATATTTCAATTCAGCAAGTGATATTATAGTAAGGTGTAAGGATGTCAGCAAGTGCTTTTAAGAACTGAACTTACACCCATTTAAGCTGCTGCTAGTTTGCCCAAATGGCCTCAGATTGTAATTGCATTGAAGTTGCAAATCTGAGTAATTGACTCACATATTGCTGGAATTTCCTCAAGAGTGAGTCCTTAATAGTATGAGAGGGAAGATGTAATGCCTCCCATGTTTGCATTATGTCATTTGCTGCATTTTGATCCGAGATTGACTTTGTATACACTTTATTCTGACTGTGCATGCATTATTATTTTGTATTGGCATCCACATGGTTCATCCTGATTACAGTTATATTCTTTTGATAGTGTTGATATCATTGCTGATGTGGATAGTAGGTTATACTTGTAGTTTTAGTGATGATCATATATACATGATGACTCTACAATGATGTGACGTGATGTTATACGATGATGTCTGGATTATATTGTGAGGATACTTTGATTAAAGTGAGTATGATGTGGTTACATGATGATGAATTGATGATGTTATATTGATTTGATGATATATAATTTTACTAACCATATTATTATGTGATTCCGATTGGCGAATGGATATTTATGCATTTCAGTTGCATTATTTTATATATGTACGCGTAGGTATTTGTTGTGTTTTGGTTGGTTGATTCATATTACCCAGCCTAGCCACTATTTCTAATTTGGACAATATTCCTAAAATGCATGTTTAACGTTCTTTAAACCTTCAGTTACCATTTGGTAATGTGCATTACCCTAATGCATAATTGTGAAAGACTAGTAACGATTGTTTGTGCACAGTCAGTCATTCATGTATTGTCACTATTATGATACCTATATTAATTATATTTAAATACTATAGTGGCAATTCAATGTTTAATTGTCAAATGTGCCTTATATGTATTTAAGTTAATGAGAATTGAATAATTTTAGCTTGGGGGTCTTTTAGAAGTTTATTTGATTATTGGATTTTAAATTGGTTTTTAACGTTATTTTATACCCACTCAAAGTGAGTTATATTTGGTAATTTTGAATTCATCGTTTCAACAATTAGTCTATTTTTCTCTCTTGGCTCTCAACAAACCCTCAATGTGGAATTTGAAATGAGGAATTTGGGAGATTTCTTGAGTGGAATTTTGTGGGTATTGGCTTGAAAAATTGGTGTTGGTGAATGCTTTGGGCTGCTCAAGGGATTTGACTTCATTTGGTGTGTGTGTATTACATTGTGAAGTTAAAGTTTTCTTCAAGTTTTGATGTAGGATTCTTAATTTATCTCTTGTTTCACAATTTAATTGATTTTGTATGTTGCAAATGATGTGTAGAATGAACTCAAACACCTTTCTAGTTTGAATTTCGTTGTCTAAAGAATTGCTATGATTTGGCTTTAAAATTTTAATATGGGGATATGCTGCCCAAATTTTATTGGATGGGTGAAATGGCATTTTGATTACATTTTTGTGATGTTGTGTAGTTAGAGACCAATGGGTTTTCTCAAAATTTTGCCTTACCAAGTTTGAAAATTTAAGCTCTTTGGAGGTCCATCAATGGTGGAATGCCTCCATGACTAGTTTTTTTTCCAAACTGGCATTTTATGAAAAGTCAAATTTGATGGTTCTAATATGATATTCTATTGTGGAATCATGACTCTATAAATGGAAATTTCATTATGGGATCAAATTTGATCTATTGTCTTGGTATTATGACCAACTGAGTATGCCTAGTATATGGATGAAAATAGCATTGTGTAAAGGAGATGATTGATGATATTGAGATGTTTTGGCATGATCTTAGGCTTAGGTCCTATAGTGAGCCTAGTGAGTTCTTGCTCCCATTTGTGTCTTCAACCCACAAGTGGTACGGTTAGCAATCGCGATTGGGGAGTCTTGTAAACAAGTGAAACATAACAATAGACTTGGGGTAAACACTAATAAGATAATTGGATTCCTCAAGCACACCATGAGCACTATCACAAGGCTATGGGTAGCTTGAGAAGGCATGCCCACCATGGAGCATTTGGACTTGTCCGGAGAGACATGCCCTCTCATGTAGAGTTGGGTCTTGCATGATCATCATTCTCATCTGTATGAAAGAATGCTCAGTTTTGTATGGTATGTCCTCTCGAGCACATACAATAACACTCTCTCCACTGCACACTAGAATCTAATGTCTTTAGTAGATTGATTGGAAACCCTTCTTGGATTCATGATTGGTATAATCTCTTCCTTAATGTTGCATTGCATTCTTGCATGGTATTGTGTGAGTTAACTCTGTGTATGGCATGTGTGTAAGCCCACTATACCTCTTGCTTGCAATCTATGATTGTTTCAGCCATGTGACTATCTCCACGAGAAGAGTGCGGTAGACCTGAGGGTTCCACATGGTCAAGTGGCATTGCAAACCACCCTTGGGGACCAATGGACATGTTATGTAATCAGCATGGAGAGCTCTTCCCTCATCTTCTGCACTTGTACATTTCTTTCCCTTTATCCTTGCAAAGCTATAAGCAATGTAATTTGATCCTATGGCAATGTAATTGTATATATGTATATTGAACACTCCATTTGGAGATTATTGGAATCCTTATAATTATGAGATGGATTAGAAATAGTTTACGTATTGTTGCATCCCTTGTAGACTTTTCAAATGACAATTTTAACTGTTTCACTGGAAGTATGAAGTCAATATTGAATTTTGTTTATTATGAAGAATATTGAATAATGATGCTTTTGTAGAAATAATGTATTTATGGATGAATAATAATGTACACTGACAACTTGGATGAATGATGGTAATCTAGATGATTTATGTTAGCTTGAAAGGTTTAATATATTATTGAATAAGTTGTAAGTATGGATAACTTCTTGCTATGTCAACGGATGCAAGACAACATCACCCTCGAGAAGGGAGGGAGAGTATCAACAAAGAGAGAAGATGCAAGTGTGTAGAGAAAGGTTGGAATTGCTACCATGTCGGAACTTATAGCCAAGTATCTTGGTTATCAGGTCACCGGGAGTTAAAGTTAGTTGGTCGTTAAGTCACCTATTGTCACAATGGTGTTGGAAGTCCTATTTATTTGTTGTTTAATTAAAAGAATTGAAAATCTTCCATAAGAATTTTGTATTTATTTATCATTAAGGAATTTACCCGGAGAATCTCCTTTACCGATTTTAATGGAACAACCTTATAATTCTCTCCATTTAATATATACATGAATATACAAATATTGCATATATATACATAATATATGCACACACACGTGTGTGTTGTATTCCAATTTCCATATGTACATGTATGCAAATGGTCGAACTAGACATACATATAGTCATAAAATAATAAATGAGTATATGTATGCATCTACAATGAGCTTGTACATCTGCATACATGGGAAGTGAGAATTGGCACTAAGTGTTTATGAGTGCATTATATATATATATTGGGCATACATGTATATAATATCTTTAGAAGATAAATGATTATCATAACTCAATTTAATTTCTTTCTTCATGATCAACACACATTTTCTATTGCCTAAAGGTGGCCAAGGAAACTCCTTGCCATCTAGGTAACAGGGAGTTACCTTCTTGTAAGAAATTGGCTTTCTGAGCCGCTCCCAACTTGGATAGAATACCCATTTTATTAATCGATCAACTCTCATTAGAGTTGTTACGTCTCATTGATGATAGCAACGATTCTACAAAGTCTCCATTACTATACAATACCAGCGATTCACAATTAGTTTTCAATTACTACCAATCTGCTTTAGCATCCATTTAGAGCTGAATTTGCAGCAGCGCATACATCTCAGAATTTATTGTGCAAAGGGATTTGATCCCCGATTACTTTCCATTCTTCTCTGATTTACAAGCAAGTGATCCTTTCATTGTGAATTCAAGATATATAATTGATATCGAAGTATATTCTTTTTCATCGATGGGAATAAATTTGTTATGCATGGATTGAATTGCATAAAAGAATGTTTAGATCATTATCCCATAAGCTTAGCAGCAGTTGTTGTTCATTGCATCACATATAAGGATTGAGGGATATTAATGTATATCTAGTCTAGTTCGGCTATATAGGACCTTGGTCCAGTTTGACCCGAGTCCGAGTCCAAGGTCAGCCTGCCTATGAGACTAGACAAGGTGTTGGTTTGATCCGCCTAGACCCAGTTCGAACCCGAGCTAAACCAAGCCAATCTTCAGCGGACCACACACAGACCCAAGCAGAAAAGTGACACCAAACATATTTTAATTTGCAAATTTATTTAAAATTTGACATCCAAAACTCTTAAAAGTGCTTTTATAATGACTTATGTTGGGTTTTATGTCTCATTTGGTGTGCAAGTAGATTGTTTTCTCTTGAGGTGGAGCAAATAGGTGGTTAAACAAAAGTTTGGTTGAGTAAGAGGGAGTTGGAAGATTGATTTGTGAAGCTTGATCAAGTGCTTGTGCTTCATTCCTACTTTTTTGCAAGCTTCTATTGGGTGAAAGAGGTATGTTTTTTTCATTTTATTTTGTTTTTTAAATATTTTTCATTTCTCTTTAATTGTCCATAAGATCTACCTTTTTTTCCGTTCTCTTGTTTTTATTTTGAATGTGTATAAAATTTATTGCCATAAGAACTACAATGGCATCTACCTCTTCCTCCATAGGCAATAATGAACAACAAATTGATCCAAATTTTTATTCTCCTTAGTGGAAGTATGTTGATATCATTATTGAAAAACTCGGACTTGGCAATAACTCGACTAGCCCAAAAAAATTAAAAACTCGGGACTCGCCAAAAACTCGATGAAAAAATCAGCAATAAATCAGCACTTTTATCAAACATTTGAAAATATATAATTTCTTGAAATTTTCTTAAACAAACACACATATACACCAAATTTGTATAACATATATTGATTTCAGATTTCCACCATATATAAATCAAAGTTTTGCATTAAAAACATAGCAATTAGAATTTAGCAAATTAGCATACAGTCATTTAACACATTTATATTAAACATCTAACAAATATATTAATGTTCGTTTGTGATTATTATGATTTATCTAACACATTTATATTGTAACATGGTTTTCGAATAGATCATCTATTACATTTTATTTATATAATTGAAATTATATAATGTTTAATATTTATTCAAAAAATATTGTATGTAATATAAATTAATTAAAAGTCACATTGATATTCACTATTATTTGGTCTAAAATTTAAAAAAACAATTAATATTCAAATTATATATATATATATATATAAAACTTGTGCTATATTTATCTACGATTTTTGTAAATATCTTAATATCTACTTTTGCAAAGTTGCAAACAATAAATGATTTGATGTACTCAAACTATTTGTTGATTTTGATGGTCTGGAGTGGAGGATAAAAAAAGATTAAGTCTGATAGCTTGGGAGAAGGTTTGCAAGCCTAAGAGCAAAGGGGGGCTAGGGTTGAGACCTATTAAACTTGTCAACAAGGCCCTTCTGGCTAAGCAAATTTGGAGAATTTATGGGGACAGAAAGCAATGGAATGATATCATTAGAAACAAGTACCTCTTCAACTCTAGAAACTTGGAGGACTACATCAATAATGAAGATAAAATGAATGGATCCTACATCTGGAACAGTATTAACTCTTGAAAAGATATCATTATTGAGGGGAGAAGATGTAAGTTGGGTGATGGGAAAAAAATTGATTTCTAGGAGGATTCTTGGATCCAAAAAGAGCCCCTATCCTTTAAACAAGAGTGGAAGGAAACTATTAATCAGGCCAAATCCACCATTGGATACAAAGTTTTTGATTACTAGCAAGTTAACAAATGGAAAGATATTGGAATAATTGACGGCAGGTTCTCTAGTCTTATGAATGAATTACAATCCTGGTTCATCGGGGATAACTTCCAAGACAAAATCATATGGGTGCCTACTTTTGATGGAGAATACTCGGTTGCTTCAGCTTGCACTCTATCCTCATCAAGGGAAGTCAAACCTCCTTGCTCGACTGTCTGGTAGAAGTTCCTCACCCCCAAAATTAATTTTTTTCTTTTGGATTTTAATTCAAAACAAACCCCTTACTATTGACAATTTGTCAAAAAGGGGATTCTTCTTGGTTAATAGATGTATTCTCTGCATGGCAGATGCTAAATCTTGTGATCATATTATGCTTCATTGCACCTATACCCGTAGAGTATGGGATCTTATTTTTTAAAAATGGAATATGTGTTGGCTTTTTCCTAACTCTTGGCAGGAATTTGTAATTCAATGGAGCTGTCCTTTTCCTAATGATCTGGCTAGGGAGTTTTGGAAACTTATCCCTCCTCACCTTTGCTAGTGTATCTGGAAGGAAAGAAACAACAAAATTCTTAGGGAGAAATTTGCTAAACCAAAGATCATTGGGAACAAAATATGCAGAGGGTTGGAGGAAAACTTCTTTAGTGCTATCAATAGTATGAAGAAGTTCAAGGATCATGTGTCTGAAGATGATATCAATAATTGGAACTTCCCCCTTACCGATTCCCAGCTCAATCTCCCAAGAAGCAACTCGGTTTGGATTGCTCCTCCCAATGGCTAGATCAAAGCTACCTTTGATGGTGCTTCAAAAGGTAATCCGGGAGTTTCTGGGGGTGGCGGTATTCTTAGAGATTGGAATGGCAACTGTGTGGGAGCTATTGCGGTCCCCTTGGGGATGCAATCGAATCACAGAGCTGAGGCGATGACTTCTCTAAATGTAATAATGTTGGTGGAAGAATTAGGGTGTAAAAGAGTTTGGCTGGAAGGAGATTCTCTTAATATTGTCAATAACATCAAAAGAATCACTCCCCCCTCCTGGACTATAGAGCACATCATTGAAAAGATCAAAATTATTTCCCATACTTTTGATTCTTTTCATGTCTCTCATAATTTTCGTGAGACTAACCAGGTAGCCGATGGTCTTGCCAATTTTGGGGTTAGAAGTGATAAGATTACCAAATGGTTTGGCTCTTCTAAAATTAGTGACGAGATCAACTTGTACATTAATTATGACACACTTTGGCAAAAAGAAGGAATATTAAGCAGCATCAATAATGATTACACAACATGACGCAAACCAGTCCTTGAGAAAGTCGGAGGTGATGTGGTATTTAGTGAATGATCATTCAATGAACTCACTTCATAATTTACTCCTAATTATGATTGCTCTGAAGGTGATGTGCCAGGTTATTATTATTTGTCACATCCCCTTGATTTCACACACTTTATGGGTTATAAACCAAGCGCTCCGTCTCCATTTTCTAAAGCGCTTCTTGGGTTATTCTATTTTACTTATCCTGCACTCTAAGGAGAGCTTTTTATCTGAGACTGAGGAATCGAGTGAGATTTCAAAAATGGGTGGTGAGCTAAAGAGGGAGGAACTTGCTGAGTGTAAATGGAGAAAAGACAAAGAAGTCTGGAATAAACGGCTGCATGGGTATGACAATGAGGTCTCGAGAGCGTTTGTGGCTGGCTGGGATAAAGGAACTGTTAATCTGGCTGGAAAATCCTTCAGCCTCACTCTGCAAACTCTTGCGGAAATCACAGGCCTTCCTCTTGAGGGCAAGCAGTATTCAAAAGAAAAGAAAGTGGGTAATCAAGCGTACAAGGCTTTCCCCGAAACTGATGAAGAACGGGCTCTCCTGATTAAAGGTAAGAATGATTATGTCAATATGGAGAACATTGAGAGTATTTGGGGCTCTGTCATAAGGGTTATAATGGAATATTTTACCCTTGAAGGCCATTTCTCTAGAGTCTATAATTATCACTTTGTTTTGGTGAATCATTTCAGACATGAAAATAGGGTTTCTTTTCCGTTCTTTTTGTTGAAGTTCTCTAAAAAAAAGCATAAATGAACATAGGATGGGGGGCTCTCCTATCCTCCATGTTGGGCTTATTCTCCTTATAGCTGAGCATGCCAGGGACCATGTCCCTGACCCCATCCCTATTAAGGTTAGCTGCAAAAAGAGGAAGAACTCTGCTGGCCCTCCCCAGAGGAAGAAAATTACCTCAAACAAAAAAGCCCCTTCCTCCTCTACGATTGCCATTGAGTCAATTGGGTTGGAAGAAGGTCAAGAGGTCGGGATGGAGGCTAACGATAATATTGGGATTAAAGAGGATAGTTCTGCTCTCTTTGAGGCTACTGGTTTGCAGGACTGTCAGGAGGTTGCGGTGGATAAAACGGAATAAGAGGATACTGTGAAAGAGGATGATGATAATAGGGAAAGTTCAAGGAAGGACATTACGCCAACCTTCGACTCTGTCACGGGTAAAGATGATGTGAACATCCCCTGTTCTCAAACTATCCAAGATGTGGATATGGTGAGCCCTGAAGATGTTACCAAAAATATCATTGATATTGTTGAAGTGCATTTCAGGACTGATCAAGAGAATCCTAAAGAGACCAAGGAGGCCAATAACAACATTGAAGTTAAGGGGGACATCTCTCACAACAGGGAGAAGAATAATCCTAATTCTTTGGCTGCTGGTGAAGATAATAAAGATGATGATGAGGGAGCGGATATCCAAGATTTCAACTGTAATACAGGGGATCTCAATATTGAAGCTAAGGAGGACAGCAAGGAGGCCGCTAACACTGCAATCGAAGAGTCCAGCAAAGAGGACATTAGGACAATGGACGAGGAAGCCTCAGCTAATTCAAATACCCTTGATTCTGGGAAGGATATAGATAACAATGATGATGATTGTGAGATCAGCTCTGAAGGGAATATAAATCAATGTTCTCTTGAGGACTTGAGGGAAAGGGAATCCCATGTGAAGAGAGCCATTAGCATGACAACGCTTCAAATGGCTAAGAACAAGGCTCTGTACGGCTACAATCTTGATAAATGGGTCCAAAATGACCTTGTGGAGCTGAAAAATAGGTGTATAAGACTGGAAACAAGGAATGATCAGCTGGAAGATATCATTGATAAGCTTAGGAAGGATGTTGCTTTGAATAAAAGAGGCGAGGAGGTTTTTTATAAGGTCTCTGATGATACTACACTGCTAGAGGAAAAAATTAACAAAGCCTTGGAGATAGTGATGAATCCAGTTAATGACGAGATCAATAACAATAAAGCAATGCTTAAGAAATTGTTAAATCTGTCTAATTCTGGCATGAAAGCTACAATGAAAAATCTGAAGACTCTCTGCAGTGTGCTGGAAGGAAATAATACAGAAACAATGAAAGGAAAAAATGAAGGATCTGACTCCAGCCAACAACTGGGACCGGGAACAAGAACTAGATCAAACACCAGAAGGAAGATCTTGGCTCAGGATCAAGAAATTATCAATCTGAAAGATTCTATTAAGACTATGTAGAGTCAGCTGGTGGAATTGGAGGGCTTCTTGAAGACTTTGTCCTGATCCTGTTGCTGGAGGCTTTTTTTGTCTTGTGTTGCTGGGGGTTTTCCCTTTTCGTTTTTTGCTCTTTTTGAGTAGTGCTTATTGTAAATCTGGGAAGTGTCCCTTTTGGTGTCTATCCTTTCTTGGGTTACACTGTTGTCTTGTTGTTTATTCCATGCTTATCTTTTCTAAGCTTTGTTAAAGAGTTTCGGGGCCCCTTCAAAACCTGTAGTTACCTTAATCAAAAACTATGTGTTGATGCTCCAAGTCGAAACCCTAAATGCCTATGTTTTTTCTTTCCATCGAAACCCTAAACACCTATGTTTTATCTTTTGTTCTTTCTTCCCACCACTAAGAAACACATTTGGAAGCGCGATGATGAATCATGTTCAAGCCCAAAGCAATACAGTAGTCGATGCCATTTGTGTCAGTTCAAAAAGAAAAAATAAACCCAAAAAATCGCACGCATTATTTAACGATTTGCATTTTTATTTCCTTGTTGATTTCATGTTAAATATATTGTGCGATACCACAATTTTTTAACCAAAAAAACACTAATTTTTTTAAAATATTAGGCTCGAGTATTTGGGTGATTATATCGTTTTACATTCTGACATGCGATTTTCATGATATATCTACAATTTTTTTCAACCATGGTTGATATTATAAAACCCCTTCTAGAAGGTGGGGCATTATGTTGGAAATGTCGTGGTTGTGATGTAGCAAGGAATAGTTCATATCATCGGGTGGTAAGCCATTTGTGTGGATACCCTAAAAGAGGAGTCAAGAAATATCCTAGAAAAAAGGTGCCCTATAACAAATGAAACAATATTAAAATATATCATGAAACATGAAGAAACATGAGAGAGAAGCACGTACACATATGCCCACTAAAATCAAATCAAACGGAATGCAACCCACACCATCGAATATTGTGATAGAAGACCATGCCTTTTATACTACCGCAACTAAGCCCGAAACTGAAACTCAAGCACTGATTCCACGCAAAAGAATGGGACCTTTGAAAACTTCATTTCAAAATGAGATTCATGGGATTGCCAACCAAGATATAGCAAGATGCATATATGCAAATGGGTTGCCTTTCAGTGTTGTTCGTTGTCCATAGTAGATGTTGAAAAGTGTCAATAAAGCTCCAAGAGGGTATAAGACGGTTAGGAGAAGGTATGCAACACCTTGTTGGAAAAAGAGGCCAAAGGAGTTGAGGATGCATTAAAGCCCATAAGGGATGCATGGATTGAGATAGGGGTATGCAATGTTTCAGATGGGTGGAAAGGTTCAATAAATTTTCCCTTGATTAATGTCATAGTTGTGTCCCCTAAAGGGCCAATGTTTTTGAAATCTATGGATTGTGAGGGACAAGTAAAAGATGGGCGATTTATTGCTTGAAGAGTCATATCAACATATCTTTTAAACACCTTGTGCGGTCCACTTACTCAATCTTATGCTACAAAGATTGTGAATAAATTGGGTGGATCAAAGAGGTGTATGCAAAAGATAAGGACATCCAAATGTTCATCACAAACCACCACATGTCTCAAGGAATTTTTAGATTGTTCTCAAATTGTGTAGCTATTGAAGGTAAGTGAATTTGAACTTGAAGTAGTAATTTAATTAAAAATATTACAATTAGTATTTTAAGTTTTTTTATTTTCATAATTTGATTGTGTACTGTGTATTCTTTTTTGTAGTTTGTCTCATTTTGATTGTATTTTTTGCTTTAATTTCTATTACAAGTTGTTGAGACCTGTTTTGCATCAAACTTGACTTGCGAAAGTGAAAGTGGAAGTGGCACTTTGCAATATAGTGATCAGCAATACTTGGTCTATATGGAAGCAAAGTAGCACTGAGAGGACAGCGAAAATTAAGCAAAGGATATCGGATGACTCATGGTGGGAATGTGTGGAGTATCTCCTTCACTTCACCAAGTCCATTATGGGCTTGCTTCGCTACAGTGACATGGATAGGCCTTGCATTGGAGAGGTGTATGATGGCATCAACTCAATGCTTGAGAAGATGAAGAAAATCATAAATGACAAAGAATAAGGCCTTGAGGAGACCTTCAAACAATTGCAAGCAATTATTGTAGAACAATGAAACAAGATGACCACTCCTCTACATCTTTTTGCTTATGCATTGACACCAAAATATTATAGCAACCAATATCTTGATGTTTCGGGAAGGCTTCCACCATATAGAAAATTAGAAGTGCCTGATGGGTACAAGGCAGCATTCCTTAGACTATTTCCTAATAATGATATGCCAGATTTGATTACAGATGAGTTCATAGAGTTTGTGAATGCAAGAGGTCTAAGTAATGATGCACTTCGTCATCAATTTAAGAAGGGTGTTGCTCGTCCTTGGTGGTACCTCCATGGCCAACAATTCCAATTGTTGCAGCCCCTTGCAATCAAAATCATATCACAAATAAGTTTTATTTATAATTTTAATTTACTTTGTCTTCATATAACGTTAGTAATTTTATAAGTTTAATAATTTAATTTTAATTGTTTACTTCGTCTTGTCTTCATTGCAATCAAAAAGAGCAAAGGACTTAGTATATGTGCATTCCAACTCGGGTATCCTTTCACACAAGCAAAATGAATACAATGAAGGGGAGCCAAAGATGTGGGATATAAATGTAGAGCATACGGACTTGGATGCTTCCACTTCTCAACTTGGAGTTGCTGCATTGGAGGACTTGGACAGCGATAATGATATTGGTGCAGCTGATCCCATTGGCTTTGGCACTGTTTCTGAGTCAACTAATGCCATCGAAGAAGAAGATGAAGAAGAAGAAGAATCCATTAGATGATTTAAACTTAGTACAAAGTTCCAATTGTTGCAAGTTGAAACAATGATACTTGATATTATCATCTTAATATTTTGATGTTGAACTTGAAGGTATGATGCTATGACGGTATGATCATGATGATATGATTACAAGTTTATGTTGTTTATATGATATTATCATATTATGTGACACTGTAATCTTAATTCATGCTTATAGGCTGCATTAATATATATATATATATATATATATATATATATATATATATATATTACATGTTTTTGTACTAACGAATCCAAAACCCATTTCAAAAAATTTCCGTGCTACCGAACTGGTTCTTCAAACCCAAACTTGAACCTGAACCTGAACCAGCAACTTAGTCGTACATCATTAACTGAATCGATTCTTAATAAGCATCTAGATGCATTGAAATTCATCAAGAATTGCATTACAGCCATGTTGTAATAGCGAAAATGTTCTGCATAAGAAAGGCATTCGAAATAATCATGATGAGATGGAATTCTATGTTATAATGAATTTGTAACTTCTTTATAAGATCATATAAGTTTATACAAATCCATACATGATTTAATCTGCAGACTATCCATGTTTCTGCAAGTCAATATGGCATCGCATATCATATACTCTTCTTCACTATAACTTAATATGCATATCTTAATGTTCGAAACTCTGTATGAAAGCTTATATCCACGCTATGGTGGATATTCTATAGTGAATTCAGGTTTTGTGTATAAACCTGCATATCCTTCATATTAACCATACATCACAAATTATTTTGCGATGAGATTGAATTAATATACAGTCAATTGGTTTTAGAGGAAACCGGTGGCCATAACATTGAGCCTTTTATTAATCAACAACCTTGCTTGCTCAAGCTGCCCCATCAGCCTAAGAACATCCATTAATGACCAAGTCTGTTGATAGCTTAACAATGCAACATTAATGAATTACTCTCAAATACAAATGATTCCTAGGGTGTGTAAAACTAAGTTGTATTATGTGTTTGACAAAATATAATCCACTAGGATGTTTAATCATCCATATGTAGCTACTGAATCTTACCCAGCTAATAAACCCTTAAACAAGATGTGAATAATAGTAGAAGTTGGGAAGGGACATCCCCTTGGTCGTGAACCATGAGAACCATATAAGTTCTGCTTTGCCAGTGAGTCACCACTCTAAGGTCATTAGACCACTATTACCAAGGTTAAACTGTAAGTCCTACTAAGGTTGAGGAGATCGAATGAGTCTTAAGGGCTCAATTATACAAGTAAGGCGGTAATACTGATAGCACGAAGTGCTTGCATTTGTAAACCTTGGCCAAGGCGGCACTATGCAATGGCATAACAACCATCAATCACAAGAACCGGAAGTACACGTCTAGTCATGGGAGGTCATTCTCATTGGCAAGGAGTCTATAGGGTGTGACCAACTAAGATTGTTGTAGGTTCTAAACACCAAAGACTGGAATGGCAATGATAAGACCTGAAACACATTTTTGCACATCTTATGTAGGGTTGGGCTGCTTCTAAAAGGAAGTTGTGCAAGAGACTGAAAGGTCAATGGATGGGAGGTAAAGCCTCTGATGATGCTCTCACTCTCTCCGGAAGGCATCAAGAAAAAATACCAAAATAGGAACAAAACATAGCCACTCCCTTCTTTTACACGTTTTTGTTATCTCATCCATATGGATAGTTACAATTATGTAGCTATTATATTCTCATGTGAGAGCAATTTCTTTTAAATGTCAAATTCCCTATATTAGTTGAAGTTGGTTAAATAAATTATTGCAAGTTTTTCATATTCATGTGAAAAGGAAATAGTTACTTTCTGTTAAAAAGTTAGTTAACAGAAAAGTTTTATTTCCTATGAAATGGTCGGTATTTGTTTAAGAATTTAATTGGTTAAGGTTTAGCATGTTACTGTAGACACTCAAAAATGGTTCACGATTATGTGCCCCCTTTTTAACATTCCTCACTTGATTGATTACTAACATTTCTCTCATAACCTGTCGCTTTGGCCGAATTGATTGTTTTCAAATCGTTATCAGAATCAATCAAGTCATCTCAAGTCCTTATCAATCATATCAACATCACTTCAAATCTTGTCAAATCAATTCAAATCGATCCAATTCCTTATCAAATCAATTGACATTATCAATCTCTTTCAAAATTGATTTGGGGCATTGTCAAAGTTCATTGATGCCTCATCATCATCAATCCAAGGCATTGTTAAAGTTCATCGATGCCTCATCATCATCAATCCAAGCCATTGTCAAAGTTCATCAATGCCTCATCATTTTCAAATCATTTCAATCATGTCAATATCATTCCAAAATTTTATCAAGTCAGTTCAAATCAGTTTCAAATCGATTCAAAGGCATTGTCAAAGTTATCGATGTCGTTTTAGATCAACCTAACGCATTGTCCAAGTCATCAATGTCGTTCCTAAACCCTTTCAAAACCATCAAAATCAATCTGAACCTTCATCAAAATCAACAAAATTGGTTCAACTTTGCATCAAAGCCATCAATTCGGTCAACGATTAACTAATTTGCTCTCTGGGGGTAAATAACCCATAGTTTATCCCTATGTCCTAATTGGATAAATAAATTAATTTTATTTATTCCCTCTTGCCTATGTCTCCACAATTAAGTAATTTATATTAATTAATTGATTAATTTGCCATGTTCGAATTTTCAAATTCCTAATTTCTAATTTGTCATTTTGGTGGGAAATATGAGTTTTTAAAATTCAAATAAATCCTACTCTTCCATCTTCCCCTTAATTGTGCTTCCATCCCTGACATCATGTTTTATGATTTCTTCCACCTTTTCCCACTAATTTAGCCTCCATGATTCCCTATTAGTTTGCCTCCATCTTTCCCTTCCACTTTGTCCTTAATTTATGCATTGATTTATGCATTCCCTTTTGTGCATTCAATTTGTCATAATTATGACAATCTTCCAATTTGCACACCTAATTGGCATTTCTACATTTTGGCTCTCATCTCTATAAATTGAGGTCTTTTTCTCAATCAAAATTAACCACTCTTTCCTAGTATTCTCATGGTCATTGTGTCATTATAGTCCACTTTGCTTTCAATTTGTTGAGTGCATTTTGTCAAGGCAAGAGCATATTTTCAATGGAGAAGAAAGGAGAACATTGGAGCTTCACTTAAAGGGGGTGTTTTTAGTTTAATGATATTTATTTATGCACCTTCGTTTCAATGGCTTTAATGGTAGATTAGGATTTATTTGTACAGATGTAGAGGCTTTGTGGTTGCCTTTTTCATACATGTTTTCCTCATTTTGCTGTCCTACAGTTACATATGGTATCAGAGCTACTAGGATCAACTCTAGACTTAGGAGCTCACCACTATTCACCTAGTAAATTGAAACATGTTCATTGGTGTTTCACGGGATGTGGATCCAATATAAACCGCAGAAGAAGGTTTGAGACCCTAGAACAATCCGCCTTTGACTGACCCAAACAATGTATGACTATTCATGTTGTTCGCCTCGGGGAGATGATGAAACTTTAGCTGAGAATGAAGGTTGTTTCACTTGTGGCTGAGATCATTATGCCAATCAATGTCCCACTAAGATACTAGGTGGACAGTAGCAAAGAAATCCTATACCACCTCAGCAAACAGTGTTTCAGCAAAGGATACATGCAACGGTAGATAACAAACAAGTTGAGTATCAAATTACTCCAATCGGAACAAGTATACTTTATGGCAATCCCATAACTATACCAATAGATATTGGAGCCCCTAAATGGTTTATATCTCCTAAACAATTGAGTAAATTTCCAAATAGAATTGGGTCTATGGCTAGTACGCCCATCACACAAGAGCTAGAGTAGAGCAATATTCGTTTAAAGCCAAGGCTGAGCTTCTAGGGTTCACTACAGAGGTTAATTTGTATGTGACACCCTTAGGCTTCTATGACGTAATTTTAGGGATCAATTGGTTATGGAGGCATAGAGCTAAGGTAGATCGTTTTTCTAAGATAGCGCAGTGTTTAGATGACAGTGGGAACAAGGATTATATCCAACGAGTTCAATGAGAAATTCAAGTACGACAAATTTCAGCCATGCAGCTTCAGAGAAGCAATAGGAAAGGGTGTCAGATGTTTGCGGTTAGAATGGACGAAGTTAGAGAGCCAGAAGAGGTAACGTACCTAGATAATATGATGATTTGTGAGATGTCCTCACATTCGAAGAGAATGGTAGAAGGCAAAAGAAGAGTAGAGAAATTTGCTAAAAAATATACTTACCTTTGGAGAATCAAGATGTGTTTCTAGAAGAGTTGCTCGAACTTCCACCAAAAAGGGTATTTGATTTCTCCATCGATCAAGTGCTAGGAGCAAAACCAATTTCCAAGGCCCCATATAGGATGTTCACCATTGAATTAATGGAATGGGAGGCGCAATTACAAGAAATGCTTAGCAAAGGGTTGATCAAACCCAGTGTATCACCGTGGGGATTGGAGGCGCAATTACAAGAATTGCTTAGCAAAGGTTTGATCAAACCCAGTGTATCACCGTGGGGAACTCCAGTGATATTTGTGAGAAAAAAAAGAACCCTACGTCTATGCATTGATTATCGTATGTTGACCAAGGTAACCATAAGGAACAAATACCACTTGCCAAGAATAGATGATCTATTTGACTAGATGCAAGGAGTTGCAGTATTCTCTAAGATAGATTTGCAATCAAGGAATCATTAGCTTAGACTAAAAGAAGAAGATATGCACAAAACCACATTTTGGACTTGGTATGGATGCTACGAGTTCACAGTGCTACCCTTTGGGCTTACCAATGCCCAGCAGCTTTTATGAACCTGAAGAATAGTGTGTTAAAGAATTGTTTGGATAAGTTCGTATTGGTATTCTTAGATGATATATTAATCTACTCCAAGAATGAGGTACACTACCAACACTCACAAATAGTTTTGTAGCAATTGCAGGAACACAAGTTATATGGAAAATTATCTAAGTACACCTTTTTCCACACAAAAAAGTGCAGTATTTAGGGCATATCATTTTTTCCAAATGAATAGTTGTAGATCCCGCAAAGAAAAAGGTGATTCTGGAGTGGCCAGTTCCTAAAAATGTGCAAGAGGTAAGAAGTAATATAGGGTTAGCAAGGTACCATAGGAAATTCGTAATGAATTTATTTTGCATGGCCTATCCAATCACTTCACTCCAAAGGAAAGGGAAACAGTTTGAATAAACAGAGAGATGCCAAAAGGCCTTTGATTATCTAAAAGAAAGACTGACTTCCCTACCTGTTCTCAAGGTACCAAATCCCATAGGACTTTTTGGGTCATCATTGATGCATTCGGGGAAGGATTAGGAGTATTAATGTAAGATGGACAAGTAATCACATGAGTCCAAAAAGCTGAAAAACTATGAACAAAATTACACCCCTCATGACCAAGAACTTGCGGCTATTCTACACGGACTACAAATATGGCAACATTATCTTTTGGGGAAACCATTTAAACTTGAATCAAATCACCAGAATTTGAAGTACATATTCACTCAACCCAATTTGAATGCCCAACAAAGGAGATGGTTAGAGCATACCTCCAACTATGATTTTGAAATTCTTTACATTAAGGGCAGGGAGAATATGGTGGCAAACGCCTTCAATCGCCAAAGACACTTATCCACGATAACTATCAATATAGATTTTAGGACAGGAGTCCTTTAAGGACTGGAGGGAGATGAATATTCCAATCAGGTTCGAGAAGCTCTTCAAGGTGATTCTCAAGACCCAAGATATGAAGGGTTCCAATTTGAATAGGATGGTCTTCTAAGGTATCAAGGGCGAATGTACGTGCCCAATTCATCGAAACTAAAGAAATTAGTACTAAATGAAGTTCATTTTGCCTCATACTCAAGGCACCCAGGTGTTATTAAACTACTAGCTGACATTAAACCCTTGTATTTTTGGAAGGGAATGAAGGGGGATGCCGCTAGACTTGTGGCAAGTTCTTTACAATGTCAGAGAGTAAAAGTCAAACATCAACATCCAACTGGATTGTTGCAACCGCACACCGTTCCTGATTGGAAGTGGCAGATCATCAACATGGATTTTATCCAAGGATTACCAATGTTGAAAAATAGACAATACTATATTAGTAATGGAAGACACATTTGACCGAGGTAGCTCATTTTATACCAAGAAATCTAACTGATGGAGCACCCATCATAGCATGGAAATCTGTTCGAGAAATTTTCTGATTGCACAGAATTCTAGAGAATCATCTTAGACAGGATGCCAGGATGACATCCAAATTTTGGCAAACTTTGTTTGTAACCTTGGGAACTCAGTTGAACATAAGCTCAACATATCATCCAGAGACAAATGATCACGAAGATCTCTGAAGAGTATGATGCATGGACCAACAATATAAGTGGGAGGACTACCTATTGTTAATAGAATTTGCCTATAATAAATCCTATTAGTCAGCCATCAAAATGGCACCATTTGAAGCATTATATGGAAGGTGCAAGACAGCGATTAGTTGTTATAAGCTCGAGGATAGGATAATACTCAGAATCAAAATGCTCCCGAAAATGGAAGAATAGGTACAGTTGATTAGAGAAAAGTTAGTTGAAGGTAGTGATCAACAAAAAAGTTATGCTGATCCTAAACGGACATCCAAAAAATTAGAGGTGGGGAGAAAGTACTTATAAGGGTTAAACCCCATAAAAGTTCAATCAAATTTGGGAAATCTTAGAAACTAGCACCTACATATGTGGGACCATTTGAACTCCTCAAAGTTATCAACCCTATTGCCTACAAAATTGCTTTACCACCAGCTCTCGCCTGGTTACAAAATGTTTTTCAGGTTTCATATTTAAAGAAATACATAGCAAATTTTGACCACATAATTGATTGGAGCTCCTTGCAGGTGCAAAATCCAGGGGTGGTCATGATTGAGCCACTCAAAGTGCTTGAGATACGTAAGCTTTGCTTACATAACTACAAGATTACTCAATGTAAGGTCCAATGGGAGCAAATGTGAAGGACAATGTTGTATGGGAGGATTATGATGAAATACTCTAGAAATTTCCTCGTTTGTTCCAAGCTTCTAGACATCTTTAAAGAAACTTCTTACGATATTATTTATGGCAAAACATTATAACTAATTGAGACTTTCAGTCATCAAGGATGATGATTCATGGAGGGGGGGGGGATATGTTATATCCCTCATAGACTTTTTTGAATAACGTTTTTTACTGTTTCGCTCGAAGTATGAAATTAATATTGAAATTTGTTTATTATGAAGATTGTTGAATAATGTTGCTTTTGTAGAATCAATGTATTTATGGATGAATAATGATGTATACTAACAACATGGATGAATGATGGTAATCTAGATGATTTATGCTAGCTCGAAATGTTTAATATATTATTGAATAAGTTGTAAGTATGGCTAACTTCTTCGTGTGTCAATGGATGCAAGCAAAGATCATCCTCGAGTAGGGAGGGAGAGTATCATCAAGGAGAGATGATGCAAGCGCATGGAGAAAGGTCGGAATTGTCATCCAAGTCAAAACGTATAGCTAAGTATCTTGGTCATCAAGAGAGAGTTAGTAGGTCGTTAGTCACCTATTGTTAGCGTGGGGTTGGAAGTCCTCTCCTTGTTTGTTGTTTAATTAAATTGGGTTTCTTCAATAAGAATTTTGTATTTATTTATCATGAAGGAATTTACCCTGAGAATCTCCTTTATCGATTTTAATGGAACAAACCTATAATTCTCTCCATTTCATACATACATGAATATACAAATATTGTATATATATGTATGTACACGCATACATTGTATGCCAATTGCCATATGTGCATGTATGCAAATAGTAGAACCACCTACATACGCACGTACATATAGTCGTGAAATAATAAGCGGGTATATGTATGCATCTACAATGAGCTTGTACATTTGTAGACATGAGATGTGAGAATTGGCAATAAGTGTTTATGAGCACATATATATATATATATATATATATATATATATATATATATATATATATATATATATATATATAGTGAAGGTAGCCGAGATAACATTGTTCATAACTCAATTTAATTCCTCTCTTCATGATTGGCACATATCTTCTATTGCCTGAAGGTAGCCGAGGTAACTCCTCCTTGCACCGAGGTGACAAAGAGTTACCTTCTTGTAAGAAATCGGCTTCTTGAGCCACTCCAAGCTTGGACGGAATACCTATTTTATTTATTGATCAACTATCATTAGAGAGGTTATGTCTCATTGATGATAGCAGCGATTCTGCAAATAGTCTGCATTGCTATATAATTGATATTGAGGCTTATTCTTTTTCATTGATTGGAATAAATCTGTTATGCGTAGATTGACTTGCATGAAAGAATGTTTAGATCATTATCGTAGAAGCTTAGCAGCAGCTGTTGTTCATTACATCATCCATACATCATATAATCTGCAGACTATCCATGTTTCCGCAAGCCAGTATGGCATCACATATCATATAATCTACTTCACTGTAACTTAATCTATATATCTTAAAGTTTGAAACTCTATATGAAAGCTTATATCCTCACTGTTGTGGATATTCTAAAGTGAATTCTGGTTTTGTGTATAAACCTGCATATCCTTCATATTAACCATACGTCATGGATTATTTTGCAATGAGATTGAATTAATATACAGTCAATCTGTTTTAGAGAAAACCAGTGGCCATTACACTGAGACTTCTATTAATCAGCAACCTCACTTACTCAGACTGACTCATATCTGCCTAACAACATCCACCAATAACCAAGTTTGTTGATAGCTTAATAATGCAACATTAATGAATTACTCCTAAATACCGAATGATTCCTAGGGTGAGTAAAATCAAGTTGTATTATGTGTCTGACAGAATGTCATCTATGGGGATGCTGAATCATCTATATGTAGGTAATGAATCTTCCCAACCAATGAACCATTAAACAAGATGTGTATAATAGTAGAAATTGGGAAGGGACACCCCCTTAGTTGCTCATGAACCACCAGAACCATATAAGTTCTGTTTTGCCAGAGTCACCACTCTAAGGTCATTGGACCACTATTGCCAAGGTTGGACTGTAAGTCCTACTAAGGTCGAGGAGACCGAATGAGTCTTCAGGGCTCAATTATACAAGGTGGTGATACTGACAGCACGAAGTACAGTGCTTGCATTTGTAAACCTTGGCAAAGGTGGCGCTATGCAATGGTATAGTAACCATCAGTCACATGGACCGGAAGTAAACATCTAGTCATGGGAGGTCATTCTCATAGGCGAGGAGTCTATAGGGTGTGACCAACTGAGATTGTTTAGGTTCTAAACACCAAAGATTTGGATGGCAATGATAAGACCTAGAACTTGTTTTTGCCCCTCTTGTGTAGGGCCAGGCCGCCTCTGAAAGGAAGTTGTACGGGAGACTAAAAGGTCAATGGATGGGAGGTAAAGCCTCTGAAAATGCTCTCCCTCTTTCCAGATGAAACAGTTTTATACTATTAGCTATTCCATTGTCACGTGAAAGCAATTTCTTTTAAATATTGAATTTCCTTTACGTTAACGTTGGTTAAACAAGTTATTGGAAGTTTTTCATATTAATGTGAAAGGGAAACAGTTACTTTTTGTTAAAAAGTTAGATAATAGAAAAGCTTTATTTCCTATGAAATGATCAGTATTTGTTTAAGAATTTAATTGGTTAAGGTTTGGCATGTTACACATGCATGTGCACCGGTGTTACTAGCGAGCATGCTTGTTATGCAATCTTTCATAATAAGCCCATGTTGTACCTTGATGGATATCATAGGAACACTTCATTTGGAGCATAAAATGAACATAGGCGTTGCCTTGTAGTGTCATAGAGTGTCTTGTTTCCCTCGCACTGTTATCATGTGAACTTGGTTGAGTTCAAGTGAATCTAGGTAGGATTCATGAGTTTTGGTGTCATTGTGGGTCCGTTTTGGACACCTAGCATGCCTTGCAAAGTGCTCAAATGTGGTCTTTTGTCAATTGGAATGTAGTTGAGTGTGTTATGATTGAATTCAAGAAGTTTAGGGTGAGTTGGCTATGCTTTCAAAAGCACATTTCTGCCCTAAAGAAAAGCACCTAGTAAACAAAAGCACTCTTGTGGTGAACAAAGGTACCAATCCCTTGTGATTGTGCGAACTTAACCCTAGTTTATCTTGAGAGGATTCCAGAAGCTCAAAGCATCCTTTTGACTTCGTTCCAGTTGCGTTGTGAAGCTAGATGAGTTACGGAACCCTTGAAGAAACTTTGGTAAGGTTTGGAGTTAGTTTGGATGGTGTTTGTGGCATTGGAGTGCAAGTCATTGCTTGATAGAGCTCATCCATGACACCTAGGACCTACGAAACTTCAAGGAGGGTCTTGCGTGAGTCTAAGTACCTTGTGTATCTTGTCTAAGGTGTTAAAAGACCTTTCCCTTTGCTTGTTTGAGTTTCATGGCTTCTAGAGTTTGCACCTTTTGTCTAGACATTTCACATTAGGGTTTCGAGTTTTTTGAATGGTCAATCTTATTTTGCCCTAGAGTCTCATGCATTACTTTTCATCAATGACCTTTTCCGTCAATCATTTTATATATGTCTTTGCTCAAGGTTAATTTGTGTAAAACCTAAGTGTCGATTAAATGTTGTATGGTTCAAATGTTGTTAGGTATGTCTCATTTCCTAATGACAACCGCCTTTTAAGTTAACCTAAGAGCATGTGCAAATTAGAAGTTTTGAAGTGTTGGATTACATCACTGCAAGTGAAACTCGCAGTCATGTTAATAGCCTTGTGGAGGTACAATTAGCCCTCATAAGACAACAATTCCCAATGCACAGTACAAAGAAGTCCCCACTGCACCATCGCAACCGCTAGACATAACTATTGGGGAGTCTTGCGATCTTATGATGGACTATTAGCTGTTACAACAAAAGTTAGATTGCATCATCACAAATGCCAAACGAAACTGTCAAAGGAGCATGTGATCTTGCAATAAACTGTTAGAAGTTATAACAAATGTTAATTCCATGATCGCACCTATAAGATAGCAATCTACAATTTGCTTGTGATGTTGCAAGATGCTACCAAGTGTCATGTTGAGAATGGAGATCGCACCATCGCAACAAAGGATGATGTCAGCACATAAAGGGTGTGTTGATGCAAAGATTTGCCACATGTCCCTTTCGGTCCTACTATTTGAAGGAATAGAATAGAGGTTGCATGACCACAAGAAATTTTGACATATGGAGTTGTCAGGCTGCAAGGGTGTGATTGAACGCCACGTGTGTAAAGTGGGCCAGCGAAGGAAAGTAAAGAAAGGTAAATCACACCATAGCAAGGATTATTGATAAGTATAATTGTCAAGTTGGGATGTTGCAAGGGCCTGAGGAAGATTACAGGAGAGACTCAAATCGCATGATTGTAGGGGTTGATAACATATGCTAGAAGGTACATGCGATGTTGCGAAGGTATGACAAGTGTCTGACAGAATGAAAGTATCTTAGGGACAGTCATAAGATTGTACCTCTGTAAGATTAAAAAGTGAGCAGGTAGAAATGGTGCGATGTTGCGAGATGCTAACACGTGTTCAAAAGGTGAAATCTCCCAGCACCACAAGATGAAGGAGCCAGTAGATGGAAGTACCTGCAATGTTGTGATTGAGTGATGCATGTTAAGTGGGACACACATGAAAGAAAAGGTTTTTCAACCTCGAGGTATTTTGAGTTGTTATCCGACTTGAAGGGGTCAAACGAATGGATTGTCACCACATCAATGTCTAGCTAGGCAGAAGGCCATGTTGAATAGAAGTCAATGGATTTAAACTCCATCATGCAACTCCACATCAGAAGGATCCACAACTAGGATTTAAAAGGGAGATATAGCACAACTAGTCAATGACATAATTCATTTCATGCGAATTTATTTTGAAAAGATGGTGCAAAAGAATGCAAGTTGGTGATGAACATATACAGGATTTTCGCCATAATTGTTACATTTGCATTCTCAAAAGCCATGCAAGATCTAGTGGTAGGCGAAGTACTCTCAAAGGCTTTCAAGGGTTTTGAATCAGCATAAAAACTGTAAGTTTGAACATCTTCTCTCTAAATTGTTTACAAAACAATTGGAAGTTTAAGGATTTTTCCTAGGATAAATGTGGAAATTAAATATGTTGCCCTAGTTTTTCGAGGGTTTGAAGAATATCAAAAATGAGTGGGGAAAAACCAGCTGCACCAGGCCCCAATCAAAAACCAAAAAAATCAGCCCCTACATCAAGATTTTTTAGATCTTCTCTGAGGGTCTACCTCAGCCGAGTCTACAGATGAGTTTGCATGGAATGATGGTTGTTATGATTATAGAGGGGCCAATACTAGTGACACCCATAAATAAAGGTTGGGCTTTCTTTACCTCTTTCTATCCAAACCACATAAAGCCGCCACTAGTATGGAACCCATGGAACTTGAACCTTGGCAAACTAATTATAACTGATGTCTTTATGGATGTGGAATTTTTGAGATTGTTGGCAAAAGCATATTGCCCTACATCTCAAACCATTAGAAGAGATGGAAAGGTTTTGGTCACAATTGATAGGAAGAGCATATCAAAGGCCTTTATGATTTTTGGTGCCACATATAATCATATTGATTTGACGAAAGAGGAAGAAATTTACAAAACTCACGGTTACTCTTAGGCGAGTTGAAGTGCCTAGATATAGACCTAATGGACACAAACATAAGCTAATTCCCCTCACGGATATAGAACAAGAGCCATTGGAAATTGATTCATTTGAGTTTTATTTCAAATACACATACCATGCATTCTGCCAAGTTTTAGGCGTTGAAGTTAGGTAGCTACAGGAGCTATCTGCATACCTACGATGATCACATCAGTATCGTGATTCTTCTCCATCATGTCATGCATGATTATATTCTGGGAGATGGTTGTTTCTAAGCTATACTATCCTACCTTATTTCAAATATTGGTTCTTGGACACAGTTGGTTATCTCCAAGTCATGCGCATGCATGGTTGTCACTCATTGAAGAAACTTACTGTTGCAGATTGAAGTGCTACATCATGTGTAACATCACCAATATCATAATCGTAGAAGTCATGGCTATTGAAGTATTCACTTCTGTCTCTTGGTATCGTTCATTAAAAGAATATGAAGAGGCTTTGAAACAACTCATTCCCACAACTGTCACTATTTCATGTGTCGCAAAAATTTGTATCATCTCATTGTAATCACTTTGTATGGAGTGTTAATGATCTCTTGAATGAGTAATGGCACTTCGGTGTAACTGCCATCCGCTCATGCCATACAATGGTCGAAGTTCAAAGGTCTTCAGTTTTGATAGTCTCTCGGTATTCCAGGTCATGATATGATTCGCTAGTGGAGTATCATCTAGAGTTGTGTGTTGTTTTTGCATAGCATCAATTTTGATGATCTCTGTTAGACATATTTTTTGAGGAGCATCAATTTGATCATGGTGGTTAGACATTTTTTGTGAGGACAATTTCTTTGTGTGTTTTGTTACACGAGTTGAGGCAGCATTTGTTGATTAATATTATTGATGACTGCGAGCATATGTTAAGTCTAACTGTTGGAGATAGTGCGAAGCATGTGCATTAGTATTTCTATTTGCAACACTATTCTGTAAAGGGAGTTTTGTGAAATCTTTAGTTGTGTAAAAGCTCAATAGTTTGTGAGTTGTGTAATTGAACTCTGTTATTGTTATTCAATAAAGAACTTTTTGGTGTGGCTGGGTTTTTCCCTTGAGTAGGAGGGTTTTCCCAGGGTATCTCTAGTGTTTATGTGTTTTGATTTATCTGTTCTTCGTTTACATGCAATTCTGGTTCTAAATTTAACATGGTATCATAGCGGGTTTAAGTAAAAACCCAGAACCAGAATTATTCAAGTAGCGAAATATTTTTTTCTTCTTCTTTAGCTTGACTCTTTCAGGTTTCAAAATGGTGAATGAACTCAAAGTTGAAGATAGGTTGGATGGTGCATCCAATTTTACATCATGGAAATTCAGCGTCCTTATTGCACTAGAACAGAAGGATCTTCTAAACTATGTGACTACTGATGTGCTTGGGCCAACCGACGATACTGAGAAAGCTCAATGGAGGAAGAATGACATTATGGCAAGAAAGATATTGATTAATTCTGTAAAGGATCATCTTGTCCCTATTATATCCAAGTTGAATTCAGCTAAAGAAATGTATGAGACTCTTAAAAGCATGTATGAATTCAACAATACTAGTAGAGCTCTAACCTTGAGATGTCAGCTCCATATAAAAATGGCTGGAGGAGAATCAGTTATCTTTTTCTTCATGAAGATTACAAAATTGAAAAATCAGCTTAGTTCCATTGGAGATTCAATTGAAGATAAAGACCTGGCTATGTTGGCCATGAATGGTCTCCCTCATTCTTGGGGGTCTTTTATTCAAGGCATTAATGGAAGAGATGAATTACCCAAGTTTGATCGTCTGAGAGCTGATTGCATTCAAGAGGAATGCAGATTAGAAGCAAGAGGAAATGGAAGAAAATCTCACCATGAAGAAGATCTTGTTCTTGCTGCTCAAATGTCTAAAAGGAAAGGAAGAAAAGGAAATTTCAAGAGTAGAGATAGAAATTCAGATTCAGCCCCCGAACCGAAGAAGAAGGATATCTCAAGAATTCAATGTTTCAAGTGTGACAAGTATGGTCACTTTGCCAAAGATTGTTTAACAAGACCAAAAATTCAAGTTGTTGCTACAAATGTTGATGATGTTTTGCCTCATAAAAAACCTAGTGACAATTTAAAGGGATTTTTATTTATCTCAGCCCTTTCAAGCAATGTTTCATCTAATAGTAATACTTGGTTAATTTATAGTGGTGCTTCTCGTCACATTACAGGATACCGAGAACATCTTCCTAACGTGGTAGAAAAAGATACTCATTTGCAAGTTATGATTCATGATGATGCTTGTTATTCAATGAAATGTGTTGGAACTACTTCTTTTCATCTAGATTCAAGCATCCCTCTTCATTTGAGTGATGTCTTGTTTGTTCCAAGAATCAAGAGAAATCTGATTTCAATTTGAGCATTGGAGGATATAGGGTATCAAGTTGCATTTGTTGAAGGTAAAGTGCTTGCATGGAACAAAAACTCTAGCATCAAAACAGCTCATGAAATTGGTGTTCGTCAAGAGAGTCTATATAGACTTTCTACTCGTCCTATTCAAGCTCTAGCACATGATTCCATCAGTACTAGTGAGCTATGGCATAGAAGATTTGCTCACTTAAATTTCAGAACTCTCTCTTCCATGGAAAAGACAGTTGTTGGTCTTCCAAAGTTCAATCAAGCGCATGAAGGTATTTGCAAAGGTTGTGCCCTAGGTAAGAATGTTAAAAGTTTTTTTCACAATAGTGAAAGTAGAGCAAAAGAGATTTTAGATCTTATTCATTCTGATTTATGTGGACCTATGTCTATCACTTCCTTGAGTGGTTTTTGGAACTATGTGATTTTTATTGATGACTTTTCTCGTAAAACCTGGATTTATTTCTTGATATCTAAGGAGTCTGATGAAGTGCTTTCTAGATTTAAAGAGTTCAAAGCTCAAGTTGAGAACATGTCTGAAAAAATGATCAAAGTTTTAAGATCAGATAATGTAGGGGAATATACTTCTGGTGTCTCTCAAAATTTTTGTATTGAAGCGGGGATTAAGAGGGAGTTTTAAGTTCCATATAACCCACAACAAAATGGAGTTATAGAATAAAAAAGAACAGATCCATTGTTGAGACACCAAAAGCCATGATTAATGATCAAAATCTGCAAACCTTTCTTTGGACAAAAGCTTGCAGAACAGTTGTTTATCTTCAAAATTGAAGGCCACATCAAATTTTTGGATAATATGACCCCTGAAGAGGCATTCATAGGTATCAAATCAAAAGTTAGTCATTTCAGAATTTTTGGGTGTCATGTTTACATTCATGTGCCTAAAGATTAAAGGTCTAAGTTAGAACCTTTAGGCAAGAAATGAATTTTTGTTGGTACAGTGAGTCTTCCAAAGCCTACAGGATCTACATTCCAAGACAAAAACAGATAGAAATCAATAGAGATGTAACTTTGAAGAAGTGGCATTCAAAATATCAAATGGGACTCCCATAGAGATTGTTAGAGAAGAACAAGAGACATCTCAAGATATGGACATTGTTGCTCTTGATTTCCCTTCTGTGATTCAAAGGGAGTCTACTGAATTAGAAGAATCTATTGATCCAGTTGATCCCATAGAACCAACCAATGGACCAAGTAATGTTTCATTAGACAAAAAGAGACCTTTGTGGGCTAGACACACTATGCAAGAGGCTGAATAATATGCAGCTCCTCGTGGTACTTTCAGATAAAATAAGAGGCCACAAAAGTTTTCAGGTTGTGTTGCATTAATGAGTCACATCAAATGAATCTGAACCTTCAAGTTTTGAGGAGGCATCAAATCAGCAAGTATGGAGAGATGTTATGACTGAAGAATATCAATCTATCATCAAAATTGATGTTTGGAATGTTGTTCCTAGGTCTAAAGAAAAATCAATTGTATCTTCTAAGTGGTTGTTCAAAATTAAACATGCAGTTGATGGGAGTATTGAATAATATAAAGCAAGGTTTGTGGCAAGAGGTTTCTCTCAAAAGGAAGGTATAGATTATGAGGAGACATTTGCTCATATAGCTTGGTATACTTTTATCAGAACTACCATTGCTACTTCAACAGTTAGAGGCTGGAAATTACATGAAATGGATGTAAAGACTACATTTCTAAATGGTGTGATTGAAGAAGAGGTGTTTATTGAGCAGCCAAATGGTTTTATGTTTCATGAGAAAGAATCACATGCATGCAGATTGAAAAAGGCTTTGTATGGCCTTAAGCAAGCACCACGTGCATGGTATGAAAGGATTGATCAATACTTATTAAGTCGGGGATTCTCCAAAAATGGTGCAGATCCAAATCTTTACTTAAGGTAATTGATGATAAAGCTTAAATCTTAGTTCTTTATGTTGATGATTTATTTCTTATTGGAGCTGATAATCTCATTATCAAATGTAAGAAAGAGATAGCTTCTAAATTTGAGATGAAAGATCTCAGTCTAATGCATTACTTTCTAGGACTAGAAGTGTGGCAAAGCCCTAATGAGATTATACTGAGTCAAGTAAAATACACTATAGACATTTTGAAGAGATTTGGTATGCTGGATTGCAAATCCATGACAACACCTATGGAAACAAATTTGAAAAAGTTACATGAAATTGCAGCCAGTTCAGATTTAGTAGATCCCACCATGTACACGTAGTTGATTGGATCATTGATGTATCTAGTCAATACTAGACCTAATATTTGTTATGCTGTTAACACTCTCAGTATGTGTGAGCCTAGACAAATCCATTTTGTTGTAGCAAAACATATATTGAGATACTTGTGTGGTACAATGGAATATAGTCTGAAATATACTTCTTGTGAAGATTTGAAATTGCAAGGCTTCTCTGATTTTGATTGGGCCGAGTGTGTACTTGATGGGAAAAGCACCTCTGGTTGTTTCAACTTAGGTTTAGCTTTGATTTCCTGGTGCAATAGGAAACAGTCATGTGTGGCTCCAAGTATAGCAAAAACTTAATATATTGCAGCTTGTGTAGCAACTCAAGAAGCAGTGTGGCTTTGAAAGCTTCTTGCAGGACTGTTTGGGCAAACTTTGGAACCAACTGTGATTCATTGTGATAATCAAAGTTATGTGAAGCTTTCGGTTAATCCAATATTTCATGCTAAAACCAAACATATGGAGATCAAATATCATTATTTAAGAGATATGGTTCAAAGGAAAGCGATTCAACTCAAGTACATTCGTACTGATGAGCAGACAACTGACATTCTCACTAAGCCACTTTCCAGAGTGAAGTTTTCATATTTTCGAGATAAGCTTGGTATTGTGGAGAATGATGCTCTTGTTGAGAAAGAGTCTCAGCTTCAGTGATTCTTGCTTCTTGCTAATAATGCATTTTTCTCTGAGATGAAAAAAATTGAGGTGAAAGCCCTTGTAATGCATTTTCACTGAGACGGAGAAATTTGAGGTGAAAGCCCTTGTTGCTCTTTCCACTCATGGGAGTAGCCATTGTGGATCTCATGTTGAGAGACTCCGTGACAACATCATGTTTAGTGACTTCGTGATGTGAGCTTGTGTTTATTTCACACATGGGAGTAGCCATGGTGAACATGTTGAGTGACTCCATGATAAAGTTTCTTTTGTTTTCCTTCACAATGGGTGTAGCCATTGTGACTGTCATGTTGAGAGACTCCATGACATGAGAATCTGGAAAAGATATCTGCTTTGCTAAGAGGGAGTGTTGAAATTAGGTAGTTGCAGGAGCTTTTTGCATACGTGCGATGATCACATCAGTATCGTGGTTCTTCTCCATCATGTCGTGCATGATTGTGCTCTGGGAGATGGTTGTTTCTAAGCTATATTATCCTGCCTTATTTCAAATATTGGTTCTTGGACACCGTTGGTTATCTCCAAGTAATGCATGTGCATGGTTGTCACTCATTGAAGAAACTTACTGCTGCGGATTGAAGTGCTACATCATGTGTAGCATCACCAATATCATAATCGTAGAAGTCATGGCTATTGAAGTATTCACTTATGTCTCTTAGTATTGTTCATTAAAAGAATATGAAGAGGCTTCGAAACGGCTCATTCCCATAACTGTCGCTATTTCATGTGTCACGAAAATTTGTATCATCTCATTGTAATCACTTCGTATGGAGTGTTAATGATCTCTTGAATGAGTAATGGCACTTCGGTGTAACTGTCATCCATTCATGCCATACGGTGGTCAAAGTGCAAAGGTCTTCAGTTTTGATAGTCTCTCGGTATTCCTAGGCATGATACGATTTACTAGTGGAGTATCATTTGGAGTTGCGTGTGTTGTTTTTGTGTAGCATTGGTTTTGATGATCAATGCTAGACATTTTTTGAGGAGCATCAGTTTGATCATGGCGGTTAGACATTTTTTGTGAGGACAATTTATTTGTGTGTTCTGTTACACAAGTTGAAGCAGTAGCATTTGTTGATTAATATTATTGATGACCACGAGCATATGTTAAGTCTAGCTGTTGGAGATAGTGTGAAGGGTGTGCATTAGTACTTCTGTTTGCAGCATTATTTTGTAAAAGGAGTTATGTGAAGTCTTTAGTTGTGTAAAAGCTCAATAGTTTGTGAGTTGTGTAATTGAACTCTGTTATTGTTATTCAATAAAGAACTTTTTGGTGTGGCTGGGTTTTTCCCTCGAGTGGGAGGGTTTTCCCAAGGTGTCTCTGGTGTTTATGTGTTTTGATTTATCTGTTCTTTATTTACATGCAATTCTGGTTCTAAATTTAACATTAGGCTTTGATGTGGGGAAAAGGATACCTATTGGATTGATGTGTATGGCCATGGCAGTCCTAAACCCTGATGTGAACATTGATTATGATTTTGTGGGCTATCTTGTTAAGGAAATACATGAGGGATTGGTCAGAATACAGAACAAGTCATGGGTTGTCAATTTCAGGCACTATTCACTATTGTGTCATTTGATTTTATATTTCAATTCTGAACATGTAGACCCAAGATGGAAGGTGCAAAAGATTGATGACACTGGTAAAAGTGCTCCCATTCAGTGTTGGACACATATGTGGGATATGAATTGTTTGAGGCCAAGTTATGTTTTGTTTGAAAACTTGTTTGTTTATCCTATTACAAAGCTCCTAGGGGTAGACAATTTTTTATATGTTGCATGTATTGGTGAAGAATTTATTGAGACCAAAGGCACAAATGCCCAACCAGCAATTTGATCATAATTGGGAGGATTGGTTCTACCATGATAAGGCAACCATCATCAGAATTTATGGATGCACACAACCTCCCAATGTACTGCCTATATTTGTTCCACACAGAGTTGCTGCCATGGAGTTGTTTTGGCACTTGTTGATTTTAAAAGAATATCTAGCAAGGCAGAAGAGAGGCACTTTGCTGCCTAGACTTATCACTATATATGAGTTCTCATTTGGTCGCAAGGCCATTGAATCTATAATACTTTTCTGAAACAATATAAATTGGAGACTAGTCCAAACAGGTTTTGTGATCCAAAGGTCTTCATGGGCCTCATATGGGTTAGATTGTTGAATAAAAAAACTACATATCCACATGAAGTGCTATACGAAGAGGGTGTTGTCAGAAACTGGTCCTCAAAAGCACATGTTGAGACCAGAAGAAAGAAGTGGAGAGATTTAATTAGAGGAGAGAAATTGAAGAGGGATCTTGATCCCACCTTCCTTGGTTTCTTTCCAAATTTGAATCCCTTCAAAGAATTGAAGCTATGATGCAAAATTATGACAAGCTTTGTGGAAAGCTCCCACAGGTAGAGGAAAGACACCCACCCCCATCCCCTCCACAGCAACAAAAATTAAAAGGGATTGTTATAAAAGAGAAGAGGGATGATACCATATCAGCACATAGGGCTAGCCCTACACATGAGCTTGAAGCCAAGAGACAGAAAATTGAACCTCAAGTAGGTTACTCTGTTCCAGAAGAAGAAATTGCTGAGAGTGGAGGTGGAGGCAATGATGATGACATTGATCAACCCACAAGGAGACTTCATGAGCAGTTAAATGATATCCCTGAGGACAGGATGAATATATACAAGGAAGCTCCTTTAACCAAATTCAGTGATGAAAGATTGATTGCAGCTAAACAATTCATGGATGATGAAACATTTGTGCAAGTCAATACAGTTCAAGGGATTGTTGTTGAAACTCAAAGGCAGCGAGTATCAGAAAAGGTTGGAGCAAGATGGACAAGAGGCTAACCTCGAGCAACATAATCAGGTTGCTCTTTCTACTCTTCAGAATTTTAACTTTGATGATATAAATATTTCAATGGAAGATGCAAGCAAATTGCTGATGGAGAGTGGAATGCTTTTGCTCCTGAATTGGAATTTACAGACCTCTTTTCTTCTTGACCAAGTACGGAATTTGAGGGGCCTCGTTTTTACGTCAGAATTTGAAGTAGACGAGTTTATTTCAGGTTCGGGATTAGACCCAAAGTCTCAGACTCTGGCAATTTGGGCATTGGCCCCTATCATACAAAAGCCCCAAATAATTGACATAGGAGAGGAAAGAAGGGGTAGTGCAGTTGTTAAAACAGTGAAGAATACTTCAGCTATAGAGGCAGCCATTATGGTGTCTCATGCTGCCACGTTATCACAAGCTACTACAATAAAAAAGGAAGCCAAGAGTAAAATGGAAGCTATGTTCATAGAACTACAGAAGGACCATGTTATGCTATCCAAGAAATCCAATGGGCTATACATGGATAATGCCTTCTTAAAGGATCAGCTAGCCAAGTATACCACGATATTACCATCTTCAACTCAGACAGAGTTAGTTATTGAAAATGTTCCAGTTCATACAGCACCAGAAGGGACCCTTGCTTCTAGGAAGCTATGGATAAAATTGATGATTATGTAGGAAGAATTGAACAGTTAGAGGAAAATGTGAAGGAGGTACAAGCATTGACCTTGAAGAAAAGCATGGAAATCCTCATGGAGGTCCTTGGCCACAGAGTTAGTAAACTCAAGTTGAAATTAGATGTGGTACATGAAGCGTACAATTCCTTGTTGCAATCAAAGCAATTGTGCTCTAGTTTTATTTCCATTTTTAGGTTCAGGATTAGACCCAAAGTCTCAGACTTTGGCAATTTGGGCATTGGCCCCTACCATGCAAAAGCTCCAAATAATTGAGATAGAGAGGAAAGAAGGGGTAGTGCAATTGTTTGAACAGTGAAGAATACTTCAGCTATAGAAGCAGCCATTATGGTGTCTCATGCTGCCAAGTTACGACAAGCTACTACAATAAAAAAGGAAGCCTAGAGTAAAAAAGGAAGCTATGTTCATAGAACTACAGAAGGACCATGTTATGCTATCCAAGAAATCCAATGGGCTATACATGGATATTGCCTTCTTAAGGGATCAGCTAGCCAAGTATACAATGATGTTACCATCTTCCACTCAGACAGAGCAAGTTATTGAAAATGTTCCAGTTCATACAGCACCAGAAGGGACCCTTGCTTCTAAGGAAGCTATGGATAAAATTGATGATTATGCAGGAAGAATTGAACGGTTAATGGAAAATGTGAAGGAGGCACAAGGATTGACCTTGAAGAAAAGTGTGGAAACCCTCATGGAGGTCCTTGGCCGCAGAGTTAGTAAACTAAAGTTGAAATTAGATGTGGTACATGACGGGTACAGTTCCTTGTTGCAATCAAAACAATTGTGCTCTAGTTTTATTTCCATTTTCAGGTTCAGGATTAGACCCAAAGTCTCAAACTCTGGCAATTTGGGCATTGGCCCTTACCACAAAGAAGCCCCAAATGATTGAGATAGGAGAGGAAGGAAGGGGTAGTGCAATTGTTAGAACAGTGAAGAATACTTCAGCTATAGATGCAACCATTATGGTGTCTCATGTTGCCATGTTATCACAAGCTACTACAATAAAAAAGGAAGCCTAGAGTAAAAAGGGAAGCTATGTTCAAAGAACTACAAAATGACCATTTTATGCTATCCAAGAAATCCAATGGGCTATACATGGATAATGCGTTCTTAAAGGATCAGCTAGCCCAATATACCATGAAGTTACCATCTTCCACTCAGACCGAGCAAGTTATTGAATATGTTCCAGTTCATACAGCACCAGAAGGGACCCTTGCTTCTAAGGAAGCTATGGATAAAATTGATGATTATGCAGGAAGAATTGAATAGTTACAGGAAAATGTGAAGGAAGCACAAGGATTGACCTTGAAGAAAAGTGTGGAAACCCTCATGGAGGTCCTTGGCCACAGAGTTAGCAAACTCAAGTTGAAATTAGATGTGGTACATGAAGGGTAAAGTTCCTTGTTGCAATCAAAGCAATAGTGCTCTAATTTTATTTCCATTTTAAAACCCTTGTACAAAAGATGGCATCCAAAATCAAGTCTGATGGAGAAGTTTGAAATTGTTACTCAATTTAGGCATCTGCCCCCTATTGTCATGGGTACAAAGGAAAAAATAGAGATTGTTGTGTCATTGCTTCCCTTTTTTGAGGGAAAAGAACAGCTAGTTAAAGCTAAAATCTGGACATTGCTAAACCTAGAGCACCCACTTATACCAGATATAGTGGATAAGAAGAATAAGAGTCTGGAGAGATGGACAGATGAATTTGATTTTATTGTCTTGATGGTTAGACCTTGATTATTGATGATGAGGAGATTAAAATTGATCAGTTTAACAGTATTAATGATAAGATGTTGAGCTTTGAAATTGGGTATTCTGAGTTTATTTCAGATGCTTGAGTAGTGACCTATGTTACCCCAAGTTTTCAAAACGAGGGGACGGGAGGATGGGGAAACGGGATTTTTTTCCCAGAGCAGGGGACGGCAGTGGGGACAGCTATATAAAAAAATAGGGAACAATTAAAATATATAAAGAAATTTTAAATATTCATATAAAAACATGGATAAAGCATGCTTATATGAGAGTTCACATGAGAGTGGAAGTCAAACACATTATCAAAATTCAAGCATTAATTTTATGGTCAGCCAAGGGACAGATTTCTGGAAGTTTCCAAGATGGGTCAAATAATGTCGGAAACGCATCTCCGAGTAACACTGGCAGTGACTGATGCCAAACGAAGGGAGGTTGTTGGTCAAGTTGAACAGCTACAGAGTTTTCAACGGCCCAATAAACTTGATGTAGTTGAATGGGACAACGAGTTTCTGACAAAGAAAAGTTAGTTGAATAAGGCCTTACATTTTTTTAATTTTGAATTTTTGCTAAGTTGGTTGTACCTATGATGACAAGGCCATTAACAGACTTCAATCAGTTGAACAGCTATCTACGTTGGACACCTTGCCCGGCTCAGTTATGCCACAAGTGCTCCACATAGTCAAGAATGTAACTATGAAGCAGTTTGAAGGTGACGGGATATGATCAGTGCCTTTGTCTATTTCCCAATTGCCTTTCTTTGTTTTTCTATTCAAGTTCTTCATGCAATTCGAGGACACATCACCAGGATTTCCAACTTCTTCTACAAGTACAGAATTTGATTCTCTGTTTCTTTGAAGCATTTAGAATTAACAATCTCGCAGGCATCTTTGCCTTGCTGGAGATTAGTATGATTTGTAAAGGGTCTGAAGCTTGTTGCGTTCTCTATCCTATAAAGAAAATCCCAGACCCTGTTTATTTCTTTTAAAAATGTGTTCTGTTGAGAGCATATAGAATAGTGTTAAGTTTGTAGAGGTCATGGTTAGAATGTTTTAAGTTGTATGAATTTTCAGATACAAAGACAAGTCTGAATCAAAAGGGTGTTATATGTCATAGTATTGTCTCCAAATTGTATTCAAACTTTTTATATGAGTTCAATATAAAGCATATTTGATTTCATCTATCTGTTGTTTATGGATTTGAGTCAATTATTTTTAGCTTTCTTTCAATGAAAGGGCTAAATGTTTAAAATAATTAACAACGAGTGTGGGAATGTAGTTTGATCTGTAAGAAGAAGTTATGACAATATAGGTTTCAAGTAAATGCAAGGCATTATATGGTAATCTAATTTTGAATTGTTTTTACATTGTTGAGGGAAAATAAATATGATTTGTCTTATTTGACTCTATTGTCCAATTAAATAGTGATGCAAGAGCATCTCGGGTCCTTGGGAATCCTGTGTCACCAAAAACAAGTTTGAGTTTTCTTGTGTTGCTCGGTTCCTGCTTTGACCGAGTTGGCTCGGTAGGTTAACCGAGTTGGTCAGTTAATTCCCTAGCGCTCGGTTATCCTTGTTTACCGAGCTGTTTCTTTTGGTTTTCTATAGAGGCCGACTTGTGCACTTAATTATGGTTGCGGATTTAATGTTGGTATCTATCATTGGGAAGCATGTGGACCTAGATCCGGTCGTTCCTTCCGTTAATGGTGGATCTGGAGGCCGACTTGTTTGGTAGCCTCTTGTATATATTGTGGTTGTTGGTTGTAGTTTAGGAAGTAGTTCAATAGGAGATAGAAGTTAGAAGATTGAAGATAGTTTCTGATTCCTCGCATGTTGGAGGATTGTTGTAATTGAATTGTCATATCTGGCCCTAACCGGGAAGGCCTTACAGCCCGACATGTATGAATCTATTTGATGAAATATAAAGGAGTTGATCTGCATTCTCTCTCTCATTTGGTGTGTTGTTGCTTCCGTGTGTGATCTCTGCAAGGTAGATCTGGATTAGGGTGTGCCTTTGGCCCCTCATCCTCCTCTGCCCTGCACCAGGTGGTATTAGAGCAAAGGTGAGATCTGGATCTAGATTTGAAAATCTAGGTTTGAGGGTTCCTTCTTGTCAAACCCTAGTTGATTTGTTGAGGGGTAGCAGATTGCGATCTAGCCTACAATTGCAAAGGGTTTCAAGATGGTTCGTGGGAGGCGAGATGCGGATCCAGGATTGGCAGACATGTTGAGACAACTTGCTGCTAGATTAGAAGCTGTTGAGACAGCCCAACGTAGAGGAAGACATCTTGAAGATGTTAGTGATGATAACAATGAGGAAGAACAAGGTGATGTAGAACCTGCACCAGTGATGGATCAAGATGAGGAAAGATTGTTGAAGGCTTTGACAAATCTAAAGTCTACACCACATTTCAATCCTCTTGAGTATAGTGGAAAGTTGGATTCGGATGAATTGGTGGACTGGATCACCGAGATGGAAAAGTACTTTGAATATGAAAATGTCCCTGAAGAAAAGAAGGTAAAAATTGCAAGCACAAAGTTGAAGAGTCATGCATCCTTGTGGTGGGAGCATCTGCAGTGGACAGAAAAAAAGAAAGGCAAAGACAAAATTAAGGTATGGAATAAGATGGTGAATAAGTTGAAAGGAAAGTTTTTACCTTGTGATTATCAGATTAACCTAATTAGGCGAATGCAAACTTTAAGGCAGAAAGATACCTCGGTAAAAGATTATACTGAGGAATTCTATAGATTAGATATCAGATCTAGACATGGTGAAGATGAACTGGAAAGAATTGCTAGGTACCTGAATGGATTGAGAGTTTCCATCCAAGAAGAAATCAGCTTGGTTAAGTTGGAAAACATTGAAGAAGCTTATCAGTTTGCCTTGAAAGCTGAGGAGAAATTGAACAAAAGACATGAGCAAAGACAAAGAGGTAGAGGTGGTAGATTCCCTAGAGGAAGAGGTAGATCTTATGGTGAAAACAATAGATCTGATCCGGAAAAGACAAATCTGGATAAAGGCAAGACAGAGTGGAAAGGTGAAAGTTCATCTAGAGGAAGAGGCAATAACTACCGAGGTGGTTATAACAGAGGTGGTTTCTAAGGAACTTGTTACAATTGTGGAGAAGGACATAGATCATTTGAATGTACACATGCAAGTAAGAAGGCAGGTAGCAGTAGAAATGCTTTGGTGCAAGAAGATTCACCGAATGAGCCTGAGAAGGAAAAGAACTTGATGGTAAGGAAAGCACTTTGGAGTGAAAGTACTAAGGAAGATCCAGTAAGGAAAAGTTTGTTCAAGACCAGATGTAGAGTTTATGATGAAGTATGGAAAGTAATCATTGATAGTGGAAGCTCGGAGAACTTAGCATCTAAGGAAATGGTTACAAAGTTGCAGTTGAAAAGATTGAAACACCCGAAGCCCTATCAGATTTCATGGATCAAGGATGAGCATACACTCTTGGTAAGTGAACAATGTTATGTGAATTTGAAAAATGGAAAGTACTATGATAAGGTGTTATGTGATATCATGCCTATAGATTGTTGTCATATTTTGTTGGGTAGACCTTGGCAATATGATAGACATGCTATATATGATGGGAGATTGCATAAATATACTATTTGGGCTGATGGGAGAAGACAAATCTTGTTATCTTTGATTGAAGAACCTGTTAGTAGTGTTTGTACATCTGTGAAAGTTTGTTTGATGGAAGGAAGAAAGTTTGTTAAGGATTTGAAGAAGAATGATGTATGTTTTGTTGTGATTCCTAACAAACCGAGTAAGAAAACAGAGGATAGCATACCTGAAGAGATTGATAAGTTACTCACCAAGTATAGAGAGATCATTTCTGATAGTGTACCTGATGGTTTGCCACCGAAGAGAAGCATTGATCATTGCATGGATTTAATCCCCGGAGCTAGTTTACCGAATAAGGCACCACATCAGTTAACACCTACCGAGAATCGGGAATTGAACCGACAAATTCAAGAATCATTGCAGAAAGGTTTGATCCGAGAAAGTTTGAGTCCTTGTGCAGTACCAGTTGTATTGGCACCTAACAAGAATGGAGAATGGTGAATGTGTACGGATTCCAGAGCAATCAACAAGATAACAATGAAATATAGGTTTCCTATACCGAGAATGGATGACATAATGGATAGTTTGACTGGAGCAAAGTATTTTACCAAAATTAATTTGAAAAATGGATATCATCAAATTAGAATCAGAGAAGGTGATGAATGGAAGACTGCTTTTAAGACAAAAGAAGGTTTGTATGAGTGGTTGGTTATGCCTTTTGGTTTAACTAATGCACCGAGTACTTTTATGACATTGATGAATGAAGTTTTGAAAAAATTCTTAGGTAAATTTGTGATTGTATACCTAGATGATATTCTGATATTCAGTAAGACCAAAGAAGAGCATTTGTTGCATATTAAACAAGTATTGCAGAGGTTGAAAGAAGAAAAGTTGTTGATTAATCTGAAAAGGTGTTCTTTCATGAAAGAGGAGATTGTGTATTTGGGATTTGTGATTTCAGCTGATGGTTTGAAAATGGATCCTGAAAAGGTTAAAACTATTTTGAATTGGACTACACCTGAGAATGCTAGTGAGGTAAGATCATTTCATGGTTTGGTAAGTTTTTACCGAAAGTTCATTAGGAATTTCAGTTCAATTTGTAATGCTATGACTGAGACTATGAAAGGAGATAAAAGAGAATTTAAGTAGACACATGGAGCTGATAAAAGTTTTGAGACTCTAAAGCAGAAGGTTGCTAAATTGCCTGTGTTAGCATTGTCTGATTTCAATAAGGTATTTCAAGTTGAATGCAATGCAAGTGGTAGTGCAATAGGAGTTGTGTTGAGTCAAGAAGGTAAACCTGTTGCTTTCTTTAGTGAAAAGTTGAATGATGCAAAAAGGAAATATTTTGTGTATGATCAATAATTTTATGTTATTGTTCAAGCCCTAAAGAAATGGAGACATTATTTGATACCGAGTGAATTTGTGTTGTATATTGATCATAAAGCTTTACAATATTTGGGTAGTCAGAATAAGTTGAATCAGAGAGATATGAAATGGGTTGAATATTTGCAGAGTTATACATTTGTGATAAAACATAAGAGTGGAGTCACTAACCGAGTTGCTGATGCATTGAGTAAAAGACGATCTTTAATGACCGAGATGAAAATTGAAGTTCTTGGTTTTGATGACATGAGAGATTCGTATGAATTTGATCCTAATTTTTCTGAGCTGTGGAGAAAGTGCAAAGCACCTATGCAAGATCAACCAAGTACTAAATGGGAAGACTATTTCATTCAAGGAGGTATGTTGTTTAAAGGAATTTAGTTCTGTATACCGAGAGGATCAATGAGAACTAATTTGATAAAGGAGAAACATAGTAGTGGTTTGGCTGGACACTTTGGTGTTGACAAGACATTGAATTTGCTTAAGTAGAAATACTTTTGGCCGCAGTTGTATAAGGATGTTCAGAAATTTGTGAAAAGTTGTGGAATTTGTCAAGTTGCAAAGGGAGTAAGTCAGAATACTGGATTGTATATACCGATTTCAGTTCCTAAGAAACCTTGGATTGATATCAATATGGATTTTGTTCTTGGCTTACTGAAGACAGTAAGAGGTAATGATTCTATAGTTGTTGTTGTGGATAGATTTTCTAAAATGGCAGATTTTATACCCTGTAGAAAGACATCAGATGCAGTACATGTAGCAGATCTTTTATTTAAGGAAATTGTCAGATTGCATGGACAACCGAGGAGTATCATCTCTGACTGAGACAGTAAGTTTGTTGGATACTTTTGGAAGACTCTTTGGAGAAAGTTTGGCACCGAATTGAGGGATAGTTCTACATTTCACCCACAGACTGATGGACAAACAGAAGTTGTGAATAGAAGCTTGGGTAATCTTTTGAGATGTTTAGTTGGAGATGTTGGGTATATTCTTAATTTTCTAAGGTGTGTGTCCAGATTTTGGGTTAAATCTCCTTACAGGTGTTTTGCTTGGTCTAGGGTTTGGAAAATTCACAAAAAATTGTCATAACCAAGTTCAAAAATCTTTACCCTAGGTCTTGCCCTTGAAGAATTTCGAATTCATGTCAAAACCCTAAAATGTCTACCATTTTCAAATAAACCTTAAGTCATTCTCTTCATTTCTATTTGAGCATTACTTTTTAAGTCACTTAAGTTCATTGAAGAGCACATACGTTTATTTTTCACGCGGGGGTTATATCTTTTTTCCCTAAGTCTAGAAACCCGGTGATATAAATAATATATCCTATGTCCTAATTACCTTATATTCTAATGTTTTGGTTTTCATTCAACTGTGAATCTTTAAAAAAGATCTAACGGCGGTCGCGTGTTCGCATGGAATCTTTCCAAGCCATGCGAACATGCGAAATAGCCGTTGATTTTATAATGAAGCTTGATGCGGAAACAAAGTGGGACCACTGACAAGTATTTCACAAGTGGCGGCCTTTTATTTGTAAAGGACAGTGAGGACGGTGGCAGAGGAATCTCCAGAATTTAAAAGGTAATAAGGGGAAGATCGGACGGCTGTCGTATAATCGCATGGAATCTTAGAGGCCTATGCGATCATGCGATAAGCCATCGATCTTGCATAAAGCCAAGCGCGATTCTCAGGTGGAACTTTTGACAGATGTACATGAATAGTGTTTTCTTATTGGCTAACATCAGTAGGACCGGTGTCAATTTTTGCATATGGTTTCTCCCTGATGGGTCGTTAATACTTGCTGATGTGGAGGATGTTAGCAGACACCAGTGCTCGGAAAGAAAGAAAGTACATGACAACTTGCCAGGTGTTGCAAGCGTGGATTTTCTTTATTGACAAAGGCGAAGTGGGACCAGCAACTTGAAGAAAGATAATGACGGTGATTAATGCTAACGGGTTTTTGCATGTTCGCATAAGCTTCTTTCAAGCTATGAGATCATGCGAACAACATTTTGTCTTAACGGTGAAAGTTATAAGAGACTGCCATAAATAGAGAAATAAAGTGACGACTAGTCGTATGTTCGCATGAGTAATTTAGAAGCTATGCGATCATGCGACAGGCAGTTAGATCATCTGCTAATGAGGATGGACGGTTCTAATTCAAACTGGAGATAAAGTGATGCAAATTTGAAGTTTCCCGTTGAAAAGTGACAGTTCGTTCTTTCGGAGGAGTAATTGTTGAATCGTGCTAAATAAATTGTTGAAACGACTACTTTAATTGCTCATATATCAGAATTTCGCGCACTCTCAGAAGCACAAAGAGATCAAAAATTTGCAGAGACTCGGGCGTGAAGAATTACGAGGACTGGCTGCTATCTCCCGGTGGTTTCCCAAAAAAAGGTTGGTGAAATACTTGTGCGATTTGCTTCCCTACTAAAAGAATCACAGTTCTGTAATTTATCTATCTTGCAAAGGTTTCTTTTAAAGATAAACCTTAAAAATGGCACCAGGGAAAGAATTGTCTGGTAAAATTGAGTATAGTGAAAGAAGTTTGCATGAGGATTTGTTGCAATTACTTCCCGGCTCTACTACTAACCTGGTGAAAACCAAGAGTTTGATTCCCAAAGATCCTAGGGTAAAAGTAGCGGAGGGTTTATATGACACAGCAAATTTTATTAGAGAGGCCAAAATTGGTACAATCAACGCAAGTGGTGACTCTGATATCACTGGATTGGAGTTATTCAAAGTAGGTTTTAGTCAGAGAAATGCCCCTCACCCTGCAAGCAATATATGGCAATCTGACCTAGGAAAACTTGTGGTACCCGGTGTCTTTTTAGATGTGGATTTGATGGTCCAGGTTGCAAAGAGTTATGATCCAATCACTAGAGAGGTTAGGGATGCAAAGGGAATACTATTGATTAAAATTTTTGCTGAAGAGATTAGGAAGGTGTTCAGGTTAAGTGAACCCTCGGACAGTTTAGAGAATATTGATTTTGAAGAGCTAAGGCAAGTGTATGATGCACAAAGGAACTATTTCAGAGGCAAATTGTTGAAGGATTTCTGCACCAAAATTGGAAAAACGGTTATTATGAGACAGAACACTCAGGAGCCTTTTAAAATAGAATATTTTGATCCCAGAGCTAAGGGTGCATATTGGTCATTATGTCAGGTTTTTGGGGAGGATGTTAGTGAAAGGATGCCAATACACTTGATGTGCATGGTGATCCAAAGTTTACATGCACACGTATCTATTACTTTTGATTTTGCTCCTTTTATTGCTGAATTAATCCATAATGGATTAGTGAAGATTCAAAAGAATGAAGATGATGGGCCCTTTTGCTAGTACTCTTTCATAATGTACATGTTTTTGTTTAAAGGAGCAAGTTATTTTGAACAAGAAATGGAATTAGTGAGACAGAAGGATGGTGAAGATATGCCAGTCCAATTATAGAGCCTCACAATAACCTGGGACAAGAAGGATCATAGTTTCATTAATTTTGATAAACGTTTTGCAGCCAGACTCAGGAAGTTGTTTGTCTTAGACAACCCAAGAATCCCAACAGTATTGGCACAGCTTATTAGGCCAAATCAGTTTGCTAAGAATCTGAATATTGTACACAATTGGGGAGACGTTATTTTCTACAATGTATCAACTGTCATCAGGTTGTACGGTTTCAGGGGGACCCCTTTTATATTGCCCTATCAGGTACCCCTTAGGATTGGAATGGCAGAGTTCTTTAGGCAATTGGGAGATATTGAAGAGTGTGCCCTCACTGGAAAAGGCAAGGGAACTTTATTCCCAAATGTTACCATAGCCCATCAATTCATAATTACCAAGGGTGGATGGGTTTACATGGATAAAATCCTGGCTCCATATCATATGGCTACTGCAATTGCCAGAACAGCAGATCCAGAAGGTTTCTATAATGAAATGTTTAAGAAGAGAGCCAAGTGCGCCATGGTTAACCATATTTTTAATTTCCCTGAAGATATTATCAGGAATGTAGCAAAGTTGCAGGAACAAGAGGTTAGGAAAGAAAAATGGTTGGTATACAGGAAGACATTAGATTTTATCCGGCAATTTGATTCTGGATGGGATCCCCTGAAAAGCATAACTCCAATGGGGAAGAAAATAGATACTCTTGTGAATTGTTTTCAGGGTATTTTTCAGACCCTAAGTGAAAAGAAGGAAAAGGTTATGAAGGATGATCCAGAAAAGGCTAAACAATTGTTGAGCAAGCCTATATTTGCAAAAGGGTTACCCCCAGGGAGGTACATGGTGCAAAAGAAGACTGGTTACAATGTTGTGATACCAGAGCAAAGCCAGCAAAAGCACATAGATAAAAGGGATATCCCATCAACCTTACAACAAGTTGGAAAACAAAAGGAGATTGTAGAGGTCCCTGATTCTCCTCATCCTCAAACTTCTGAGTATGTAATTGATTCTCCACCCCCATCAAAGAAACAAAGAGTGGAAGAAAGACCTGCTCATGTTGAAAAGGAGTACTCTCCATCACAGTCTCCTCTAAGAATTTTTGATGACCAAGAGATTGCAGAACAAGTACAGCAAGTAGATGCTCTAGGACAAATCTTTATGACCTATGAAGAAGTAAATGAGGGAGTGCCAGAGCCACCAGAAGAACCCAAGTTGGATTTAACAGCAAGGGAATTGGCAGGTACAAAATTGGACCCTATAATCAAGCAAGCTTGTGAAGAGTTTTTGGTTGATGATACTTTTGTTAAAACTAGGGCCTTTATGCAATTTCTTTGGAAATTAAACATCAAACAATTTCAAGAAATCTGTGAGAAGAGACATGAAGAGAATCCGGAGAAGGATTTACAAGTCATAGAGGAAGAAGTGAAAACAGAGATGACTGCAAAATTTAAACAAATCACTCCAGAACAGGGAAGAGATATGGTAAAGGTATCAGGAGTGCTAATCCTCCAAAAATGGGATATAGCTGATGCAGTAGTGTTTAATGCAGTCAGAAAACAGACCATTCCTTTCCATAGAACTCCAGAGGAAGCAGAACAGGCTGTTAAGGGAGTCACTTTCAGTGACAATCATCAAGCTTTGGTAATGTGGTCTTTAAGAAAGAATGAAAGTCAAAAGGGAAAACAAATTGTCAAAGATGACATTTCAGGGAGTCTAATTGTAAGGAGGGTTACTGATACTTCTTTGGTGGAAGCATCAGGTATGGTAATGGCCACAGCACAATTAACAGCAAAAGTGGCAAAAAAGGAAGCTAAAGAGAAGGAAGAGCTCACTGCAAAATTGGAAACAGTTTTGAAGGTTTATGGTGAGATGAAACAGGGGATTCTTGAGAGAGATATTCTGATTGCAGACTTAAAAAAGAGATTGGGAGAGCATGGCCCAATACAATTATCAGAGCAAATGCAAATAGCTTCCTCCCCTGCTGGGCCTTCCTCATCAAGCCCTATTGTTGAACTTCCTCCTTCTCCTTTTCCTCCTTCCATAGATGAGGAGGACATTGATCAGAAAGTAAAGGATAGGTTAGATAAGAAGATAAAAGATGTTGTTTCACATTTTGTTGCAAAGGTGAGGCCTAAAGAAATATACAAATCTGCAAAACAATTGGCAGACGTCTTAGCATTTTTTCAGAAAGAGGTGGCTAATGTGGACAAGATTTTGGAAAGATGGTCTGCAAGAAAAGATAGTCTGAGGTCATTTTTTGATCAAAATAAGGATAAATGTATTGTGAATATAGAGCTAACAAACACTTACAAGTTTGTTAAGGATCTTTTTGACTTTGAGGTAAATAGGGGGAGTATAAGAAGGTCAGAAATCTTAAGGGTAAGATATTTCCAGGATGATTTCCAAATCTTTCCTAGTCTTATTAAGGCAGATGGGGTAATCAAAGATAAAGATCAATGGACAGAGCAAATAGATAGACAAGTATTGTCTAAAGTGGATTCCATTTTATGTACAGATGATAGTACCCCATTCATACAATTTGTTGAACTCCTTCAGGATGCTAGGATACACTTTGCCAATGTAAGAATAGAGGTTCACCAGTTGGTTGCTGAGTGGGACAAATTATCACCAAAGAAAGATGAGGTCCTTGCCTTTCATTGGCCAAGTGAAGAAACCTACATGACTTGGGAATCAACATATCTTTCAGAAGGAGAGGCATCAAATGAAGAAGCGGCAGGTGTTAGTGCTCCAAACCTTTGAAGATCAAAGTAAACAAGGACAAAGATGTCAAGTAGTTATCATAGGCACAGACATGACACCTGGCCAAAGTTGAACTACCCTTGGGAGCTGTTACATGATTTTGGCGCTCATCCTAACAATCCATTTTGAGGATTTGTAACAAGAAAAGGAGGAAGAAGAATAGAATGCACTTGGCACCTGATCCAGAGTTCGAGGGAGAGCATGTCCAAACAAAGGATGATGTAGGTTAGCTTGTAATGGCGGTCATCATTCATGCAACAAATTTAGTAACTGCTCTAAAATATCCTTAGACAAAGGTGCCACCTGCAAAATTGTTGAGAAATAGATATTTGTAATATGTTGTTGCAAACAAATTTTGTCAGTTTGTAATCTTGTTTTTAGTGCAAGATCTTTTAACAGCCATCTGAAGCTTGTTGCATCCTTCTGAGGATTCCAAGATGGCTGATTAGTATATATAGCAAGTTTTGCTCATTTGAAAGGTGGAAAATACTCTGTAAAAGAAGCGTTCTGAATACAAAACTTATTTTCTAAGGAAGTAAGAAGATATTGTACCAAAGCATTTTGACCATTAATACAAAATATCGGAGCTCTGTTACTACTATTTTGTTGTCTTTATGTATGGAATGTTTTAGTTTTTCTTGTGTTTAAACTACAAGGCTTTTTTAAATACATTATTCACAAGGTGAATATAGGGGTTAAGCTTAAGTTTCTTTCAAGGAAAGAGTAAAATCTTAAGGGAGATCTCTGTGAATTAAAATATACATGTCTGAATTTGATGACAGTGGTAGGAATTAAAAGGATGGGGTTTTAGGCATGTCATTTGAGTTTCAGTATACTTGTTTTGATAGATATATGTGGAGGTAGGATTTGACTCTGAATCCCAATGGATAAGGCACTGGTTTAGGATCCATTTACACTTATTTGCCACCTAAGATATAAACAATTAATTCATTTTACTTTATCTATACAACCTTAATTTGAACTACTCTATGACAAGTTCATAGATGTATATTGTAATGCTTTATAGAAGCACTGAATGAGGTTAGCCTTCCTTGAGTTCAACTCTAAAAAGAAGAAGGATGAATATCCTTAAACCATTGTTTTATGTTGCTTCTTTCATGATTTCTATTATAATATTGTGTATCAGGATAATTTGGGCCATACTCAGAGTTCTCTCATCCTATTAAGCTGAGTTTGAAAGCAAGGACAGAGCAGTGAAGGAGCTAGTTCGCAATTCAGAGCTCAATCAAACAGTGCATTGATATAGGTACACCCGCCTGAGTATTCATACTCGAAGTGAAGAAGGTTTTCTAACCTTAATACCTTAGTGTTTACATTTTGCTAGATTATGTCCATTGGGATTATATGAGTATTTCATAATCTGCAGATTTGAGCACTAACAGGAGACACACCAAGTAATTGGGATTCTGTGTTGGCACAAGCAGAGTTTGCATATAATAATTCAGTGAATAGGAGTACTGGAAAAACACCTTTTGAGATTGTAAATGGCATACAACCGAGAGGTATATCAAATTTGAGGGATATTGTTGATGAAGAAAAGAGAAGTGCTGAAGGAGTAAAGTTTGTTGAGTTCATGAAGACATTGCATGAAGATGTGAAACATAAGTTGGAGAAAAGTAATCAGAAGTATAAAGACAGAGCTGATAGATCAAGAAGACATAAGACTTTTGCAGTTGGTGATGAAGTAATGGTTCATTTGAAGAAAGGCAGATTTCCTGTTGGAACATATGGAAAGCTGAAAATGAAAAAGTTCGGTCTTTGCAAGATTTTGAGAAAATTTGACAGTGGAAATGCTTATGAGATTGAGTTACCTGATTACATGGATATATCACCTATATTAAACATTGTCGATTTGTATGAGTACCATGAATCGGATGAAGAAATGACAATACCGAATGATTATCCTAAAAAAAAGACAGAAGAAGTTGAGCAGATTTTGGAACAAAGAGTTGGCAGAAACACAAGAGGAAGACGATATATGGAATATCTGGTAAAGTGGAAGAACAGACCGATTGAAGACAGTTCGTGGATTTCACAATCTAAGTAGGATTCAGCTCGGGTTGTACTTGTTGCATGATTCGGAGAATCATTTCAAATAACCCCAGGTGCCTGATGCAGGAACATCTCGGGTCCTTGGCAATCCTGCGTCACCAAAAACAAGTTTGAGTTTTCCTGTGTTGCTCGGTTCTTGCTTTGACCGAGTTGGCTCAATAGTTGCTCAGTTCCTTTGTTAACCGAGTTGGTCAGTTAATTCCCTAGCACTCGGTTATCTTTTCCTAGCGCTCGGTTATCCTTGCTTACCAAGTTGTTTCTTTTGGTTTTCTGTGGAGGCCGACTTGTGCACTTAATTATGGTCGTGGATTTAATGTTGGTATCTATCATTGGGAAGCATGTGGACCTAGATCTAGTCATTCCTTCCGTTAATGGTGGATCTGAAGGCCGACTTGTTCGGTAGCCTCTTGTATATATTGTGGTTGTTGGTTGTAGTTTAGGAAGTAGTTCAGTAGGAGATAGAAGTTAGAAGATTGAAGATAGTTTCTGAATGCTCGCATGTTGGAGGACTGTTGTAATTGAATTGTAATATCTGGCCCTAACCGGGAAGGCCTTAGAGCCCGACATGTATGAATCTATTTGATAAAATATAAAGGATCTAATCTGCATTCTCTCTCTCATTTGGTGTGTTGTTGCTTCTGTGTGTGATCTCTGCAAGGTAGATCTGGATTAGGGTGTGCCTTTGGCCCCTCATCCTCCTCTGCCCTCCACCAAATAGGCAATGGTCTTGAATGTTTTAAGGGATACAGTTGAGGGGCAAATCAAAATCAAAACCATTTTAATTTCATGTTGTTAGGTGTAGGTGTAGATTAGTATTGTTCTCAGCAACTTTCAAGTTAAATAGGATTGTGCATTGAATTGGCGCAATATGAACACCCGTTACAATAAGTCTAATAACCATCCACCTCTGAGGTTTGTAGTTTTCTCTTTAGAATGAGTTTATCATAAATTGTAGATCTATGAATTAGGACTACCCTCCTAAGTTTGGTGAACCTCAAAGTGTAGAAGGCTTTCATGCCTTGTTCATTGCATTTTCTTGTCTTCAATCTGTTGATAGTTGCAGATTATATGTTCTAGATCCCCAATCCCATGTTCTAGTACTATGTTTCTCCTTCGTACTAAAGGTAGCAAGAAAAATCGCTAAGAAGAGACATTGTTAAGTACATTAGGGAGTGTGTGGTATACCATCAAAACAAAATAAAACAAGCATTTCAACAAGATTATTGTAGCCCTTACTCATTCCTAATTATCACTACGAGAGGATTTCCATGAATTTTATCATCACTCTTCCACAAGTGCATGGCAAGAATTGCAATTTTGTAGTAGTTAATAGGCTCACTAAGTATGCTCATTTTTATGCTATATCTTCAAAGTATAAAACATCACAAATGATTAATTTACTTTTCAAAGTGGTGTTTAGACTTCATGGGTTGCCTAAAATTTCATTGTGAGTGATAGGGACAATAGGTTCCTTAGTTTGTTTTAGCAAGAGCTCTTTTAATTGGCAAGTAAAAAATTGACTCCTACCACTAGCTATCACCCTCAAACAAATGAACAAACAGAGATTGTGAACAAATGGATTAAAGGATATTTAAGATGTTTTTAAGCACATTAGGGAGAATATACTATGCCAACAAAATAAACACTTCCAACAAAATTATTACAGCCCTTACTCATTCCTAATCAAAAAGAGATTGTGAACAAATGGACTCCAAGGAGATGTTCTTAAGCACATTAGAGAGTATATGGTATGCCAACAAAACAAAACAAGCATTTCCAGCAAGATAATGCAGCCCTTACCCCTTCCTTATTAGAAATAGTAGTGTATTTTCATGGATATTCTCATCAGCCTTCCATGGGTAGATCATAAGAATTGTATTTTTGTGGTTCAGTTGAAAAACTCACTAAGTATGCTCATTTTTATTCTATATCTTCCAAGTATATGGCACCACAAGTGACTGATTTGTTTTTCAAAGAGGTGTTTAGCCTTCATGGGTTGCCTAAAATTTCATTATCAATGATAGGGATAACAAATTCCTTAGCTTGTTTCGACAAGAGCTCTTTTAATTGACAAGCGCAAACTTGACTCCTAACAATAGCTATCACCCTTAAACAGGTATGAAAACAAATATTGTGAATATATGGATTGAAAGATATTTGAGACACCCACAGGGCAGCAAATAACATGGATTTAGTGGCTTTATCTTGGAGAGTATTGCTATAACGCTTCAAATCACATGTCCATAGGTGTAACTCGGATCCAAACTCCAATTTCGATGCAGTGTTAGCGGATGTTGATTAGTAGGAGCAGCAGATTTTCTATAGTTTTGTCATTTTGTAGTTTAAACTTGCAGCCTTTGGGCATTTTATTTAATTTTTATATAATACATGCACATTGACAATGAACGCAATTAAATTTTGTTAATTTGATTGTTTACTTTCATGTGAAATCTCAATTTAGCCTTAATCTTATGTATTAAAATTCTATAATGTATCTGAGGAATACCTTATCATTATTATAAGAATATTTCAAATTTCCTATATCTTTCAATTTTCCTTTTCTTTTACAGCCATCAACTGCCATACCCAAAAAAAGGCCTCCCAAAAAATTCATCCCAAGGAACATCCCCTTGTCTCCTCCCATCTCTATCCCACAAACTTAATGTATCATAGGTGTTAACACTCGGTGTGAGTTTTATTTCCTACTACTAGATAATTTGTGCTTTCATATGGCACTCCATTTATCATTCAACATAGACAATATTTTATTCTGTACTATGTTGAATATCCTTTACTTCTAAAAATCACACCATATGTGTATCCTTGCAAAACAAAATTAGCTGTGCTAACAATCTAATTCAACTTCCTATTGATGTATTTTGCTCCAACTGTGGAAGCAACACTAGCCGCAGACAATTTATTAATCAATATTGTAAATAACTGATATCTATCTTTTTTACTGTCAAACACATTTGTGTGGAAGTAAGTCTTCCAAGGTGCTGTTAAAAGAGCAAAACAATTTATCTTCAAAAAATGAAAACTCTAGGAAGCACAAGGAATTTTCATCTAATTGAATATTAGATGTTAGGAGAAAATAATTATATGGCAACTAGCAGATCTGCTTGCATAAACATAATCTAAATTATCATTCCAATAAGTGGTCCCACAATAGTGGGTAACACTTTATTGCCAACTTTGACACTGAAATGAATATTCTGGAAAAAAAACTTCGCATTCAGACACCTATTGCTGCAAAACCATTAGAAATTTGAAAATGATGTAAACTAGTGATTTTTGGCATTTTGTGTTTAAATTTTAAATATATTATTTTGAAATTTTTTGGAATTGATTTGTATCTACTTTTTCATCTCCTTCAAAAACTAATTTTTAACAAAAAACAACATTTTTAAAGAGTGGCATTCACTTAGTTCTGCATAACTTTTTTTCTACAAGGGATAAAAAGTGATTCTTTTGAATTTAGATTTGTAACACTGATATCTAGTGATTTCAATTGGTCTCATTTGATTATGACAAATATTTTTTATTTTTTAAAGTGTTTAAGTGACGTTAACTATAATCTAGACATAGGTCCATTTAGCGATCCATAACTTGTTCTGTGCATCAAAATTCAATTTTTGTTTTTTGTTAGAAAGAGGACATCAATACTAGTGCCTAGATATTTTTCATTTTTTTTTGCTTAGTTTACTATTTTTCTATAAGCATTGAACATAGAAGTTGATATATGATGAAAAATCTATGTTTAGTAAAACTGAAAATATGAAGTCATAATAAACTCAATATATATTAAAATTATAATCATTGAAAAGCGATTTTTGAGTAGTACCATCTTGCATCTAGGTTTGTCAAATGAATTCATTTGATTCCCCAAAAGCTAAAGTCAAAGTGATTTTTTGTTAGCATTTTGATAGGTGCAAAGGAGACTCCATTGCAGGTATGACTGAGGAGTGGAGAGGTAATATCAAAAAAATTTCAATCTAAGAAGCTTTGATCTAACCATTTTTAATTAATTCCTTCAAATGGACCTATCATGGCTTAAATAATCATATTTTCTTAAAAATGTGTGATTTCAGCAAAAATCAGGATGTTTGAAAAAGTGTAACCCACTATTGTAGGGTCACCAATAATATCAATATGGCATATAGCTAAACTCATAATATCACTATGCAATGCCTCTTCTGACAAAGGCAAACACTACCATGCTTGTAAAGTAAGGTTTACCTATGATAAAAAAGGGAGAAAATCATAGATACCAAACTCAAAAATCTTAAAATAGGCACTCCATCCTATGCATATACGTTTATACTTCACTTGTTTCACAATCTTTGAATAGAAAGGAAGAGAAAGAAGAATGATACCTTATATACTTGCGGCATTCAATTATGAAACGACTATCTTTCTTTCTAACACCCAACAGAACCTTCCAACCTTTAGGGAACCCTTGAACAAAGTCTTCAGCTTCCACAATCTTACGTTTCTTTCTTTTGGATGCCCATTCCCCACCCACTTTCTCAAAAAACATTTGTAGTTCTGCTTCTGTTTCTAAAGTTCGAAATCTTCTCTTCAATTGAGGTACAAATGGCTCTCGCATAGCCAAAGGCTTAATGTCACTAGTATAAGCAGAATTTTGTGTCACAGAATTATTCATATCTGCTGAAATCTGGTCACTCTGCGAGCAGTTACTTGTAGTTTCATCCTGTATACTTCTGACGACTGTTTTAATGGTATCAGAGGTGACATCGGCTGTTTTATCACTCTCAAATCCTGCATTCCAAATGGTCATAATCGGGCTACAGGTTTTCATAGAAGTATCTTGTGTATCCCCTGGTATTTTGAGCACAAGTTTGTGTTCTGCATTAACATGCTGTCCCTTCCGTCTCGCGTCCTCTTTTGTTCTCAGCTTCTTTTTGGGTCTATCCAAGCTTTCATCCAGTGTAATCTTATTCCTATCCATGTCCAGACACGTTGTTAATGATGCCTGCTGCATCTTTGCATCCGAAATAACACTAGCATCATCACAGATTTTATCTTCTATCCTTTCAATAGAACTCTCAATCTGCATATCCTGAATGGTATTGTTGCTTTCAACCAGCAGTAAACTGTCCTCTACTTTGGGTGGGCATATAACATCAGATTCATGGTCAAGGGTACTATTTGAAGAGGGATTGCTGACACTTGCTGAGTTAAGAGAAGGAAGATGAGTTGACTGCAAAGCCAATACATCTTCTTGGATTTGGTCTCCAGTAATTTTACATACAGAAGGACGCTCTCCTTTCATTAAAAACTGCCTCAGCAGCTGCAAAATATGATTATTATTATTGTTTAGATCAGATGCACCTTCATGGTTCCTTCCACCTCCAATTGAGGGTCTCGACACACTAAGAAGACCAGCTCTCCGTCTTGTAACGCCACCAAGTTGCTGCTTTCTTCTCTGAGATAGACGCAGCCTTGAATAAGTTTGCTTTCGACTACCAGCACTCTCGTTAAAAATAGACCGGTCTATCTTAGGGATCACAATATCATCAACCCGCAGGTCCGAATACTCATCTGAACATTGTGCCGCACAATTGATTTCATCTTGAGACAAATATCGCAAATCTACGACTGGAATTTTACGAAAATCAAGATGACTGTCCAAATCATCCAAAGCTAATGCCATCGCCTGATGCAATGAGTGACAATTGAACCATTCAAGCTAAGAAGATATAGCACCTGTAAATAATTATAAAAGATGGATGACTCGAGAAATCACTTGAAGTACTAAATACTCTTTGCAGTTAATCAAAATTATGATATTTAAAAAGATTAACTCTTTTGAATCACTAATCATAAAAGTTAGGTCAATGAATAAATAACTCTCATACTATATACTCTAAATAGCTAGTTCAAAAAAGGTTTGTTTATCACAACATCAAACAATCCAAGAAGGGATCAAGAAGATAGATCCAATACATTGGTAAAAGAAAGGAATTGACTCAGATGCAAGAAATTTTCAAAAATCAGCTATATAAAAATGCTAAACTGTTTCAAAATCAATATTCATGAACGATTAATATTCATGAAATAAGAGCTATTAACAGAATGACAGTACCAAATACTTTTATATAGGCAATACTTAAAAATGATATCAGTTAATGTTCAAATTGTAGAAATCTCATCCCTACAAAATACACGAGATTATGCACAGTTGATGAGGTGAGAGACAAACAGTTTGCAAGAAAGAATTATGTATGGTTGAGACTTATGGAAGGGTTTCCAAGGATTAACTTTCAATGGAGCCTGCAGAGGCAATCCAAATCTTGCTGGAGTGGGAATAGTGATTAGAGATGAGCAAGGCAACTTTGTTCACAGTAGTTTTCTTAATCTTGTTTGTTGAACAAATAATGGAGCAGAGGGAGACTATGGTTGCTAGGTTTTCGTTGGGCTCTTTGCTTGGATTTAAAAAGTCCTGGTTGAAAGAGACTCTTCTAATGTTATTAATGCTCTCCATAGAGTCAATTATCCTAATTGGAAACTTCATCATTATTGGGGAGGAGCAAGGGCATTTGTTCTTCTTATGATGCTGTGGTCTTCTCCCATTGGTATGGGCCATGGGGAGTGGATTTGACGGCATCAGATGGTATGCTCCCCGAATCTTGGTCAGGCCTAAGGGAACAGTTAGCCTTAAAGCCACCATAGGCAATCTTTTGATTCTTGCTTAAGCCACATGGTGGCTTTTAGAGTTGTCCTTGGTGGATTTTGTGATTGTTGTGCAAGGAGGAGGATCGTGACCCATTTTTAGTACCCATTGTATGGAAGAGTCTCTGATAGATGTTTGAAATATATCTTCTTGTGCAAGGATATGGCTGCCCTCAGGATTGTTAAAGCAGTGATGGGGAATGATGGTGTGAGTGTTTCTTGCCCTCTGAATAGACCTCTGATGATGTGGATGTGGACATGGTTGTTGAGACTTTTGTCTGCCAGAATACTCTTGTGATTCAGGACTGGTGATGGAGGAGCCAAAGGAGAAAGACGATAAGGAGGTTGGACCCTCCTTGGCGACAACTATGGTGGACATTAGTCTGGTCAGAAAGAAAACACTCAAAATTTACAGAAAGCTACACGAGTTACAAACAGACTGCTCTGATTTGGGTATAGTTGCAGAGAACTTGATGGTGACCAATGCTGAGGTGCATCTGCAAGTGTCTGGCACACTGACTATGCTGGCCTTGGATTATGAAACATTGTCAAGATCAAAGAAGTGGGGAGGTTTTCCAGGGCATTAAATTCCTTGCACTCTGTGTGCTTGGAAGGGGTGATGGGACTGGTAAAATTTCTTAAGAGCAAGATGGGGTGGTGATGTAGTAAGTGGCAGGCTGGGATGTTCCTTCTGGTTTTGATGTTAATGAATGGAAGCTTTCTGAGTAATCTTCTAATGTTGGTCTTTTTTATGCTGTTTTTGTCGTGATTTTTAACTATAAAACATTTCTATTCTAAGGATAATTGTTTTGTTTTGGGTGAAAGCCCCAGAAGATCCCTCACTATTTAATCAAAAGAATACACAAGATTCTTTACCTGAAGTTTGATGTCAAAAAATACTACATAAAAAATAATGTTAAAACTCTTCTGAATCTCTGATCATGAAAGATGGGACATCGAAGGAATGCCAATTCCTAAAAATTTCAACAAGGTTAATCCAGATAAATGGCGTATAGTAATGTTGAACCATAAAAGCCCCTTATAAACAAAATAAAGGAATCTTTTTTCCCAAAATTGGTGTCAATGAGCACGAGGTAAGTATAAATTATTGAGCTCAGTCCTTGATAAAACTCATGGAAACACCATGCATTTGTGTCTCACTTGCCAAATTTCTCTTCTCTTTTGAAGTTTAAATATTAAAGATCCTCACACAGTGCACACTGACCTCACAAGCGAGCAATCAAAACCTTAAACACTGTAAAAATCGCATACATTCGATTTTTGGTCATTTCCGCACCTTTAGAGTTTAAAAAAATAGCGAACGGTGATCCCAAAAGCACACATGCAAAATATGAAGACCAAACGGAAGCCTCCAAGCACTGAATTTCTCTTTGTTTTATTAAATTCCAAAGCAAAAATTAACAAATCTTACTGTAAAGTTATCTAATTCGGAAAAAATCAAACTTATTTTCAAATGAAAAATCCTACCCTGAATTTGCACCAAAAGTCAACAACAGAATGAATTACTGTGCTACATTGTTACGAAGAAAACTAACCATAACTGCAGTAGAAACCCTTACCTTCGAAACCCGACCAGGATTCTTTGATTTTGTTCGTTTGCTATATCAAATCCTAAATAGCAGGCAGCTCAATTTTATTTATTTTATTTTTCAAATCAGGACCATGATTTTCGTTGCTTTAAATACTATTCCATTAATTCGCATCTTGTCATGAGGAAATTAGAATATTTTCTTAAGTTTATTAAGCTGCTAAATATAATACAGAAAATTAAGCAGGGTTTCTTCGTGGCACAAGGTTACATAAACTAAACCCTAGTTAACGTAATTTTCCCGGGCGCGAAAGTCTAAATCCGCCCACCTAGGGTTATATTACGTATGGAGCGGACGGGTGTAAGAATTTGGGAAGGACGACTTCAGCTTATGATGAAAGAGAAATCATAAGAACATGCATATTGTTGCTTATTAATATTGGGAGTATGGAATGATTAGATGAAATTTTGTAGTTTTTTTTTTAATGGTTTTCCATACATAATTAAGTTCTAGAGCTGTGATTCATTGTATAATTTATTAAAATGAATGTTAAAGATTCAACTAATAGTTGAATAAAAAAATATCATTTGTTATTGGAATAATATCGTATTCTTATTTTAAATATAACTTAAATGTAATTGATTAATCTCAATATCTTTTTGTAATCATAAATATTATTATCTCTAATCTTTATATCTAACATAAATAACTTGACACACATTCCCAAGATCTAACGAGTATCACAAAATAATAGCAAAAACAACAATAAAAAATCTAATCATTGTTATTATCTTTTTGCTCTTATTCGTTTTGCTCCTCATCTTCTTTAACTTATTTTCCTGATGCAGGAGCATCTCGGGTCCTTGGCAATCCTGTGTCACTAAAAACATATTTGAGTTTGTCTGTGTTGCTCGGTTCCTACTTTGACTGAGTTGGTTCGGTGTTGCTCAGTTTCCTTTGTTCGTCGGTGTTGGTCGATTATCTCTTTGGTGCTCAATGAATTTTCCTGGCGCTCGGTTTCCTCGCTTATCGAGTTGTTTGTTTTGAATTTCTTTTGAGTTGTGCATGTAATTTGGGTCGCAGATTTAATGTTGGTATCCATCATTGGGAAGCGTGTGAACTTAGATTTGGTCGTTCCTTCCGTTGATTGTGGATCTAAAAGCCGACTTGGCTCGGTAGCCTCTTGTATAAATGTAGCTGTTTGGGTTAGAGTTTATGAATCAGTTTTTGGGGTTAGAAGATAGAAGATAGAAAATTAGAGATTGTTGGCAGATCCTTGCATGTTGGAGGACTTTTGTACTTGATTGTAATATCTGGCCTAAACCGGGAAGGCCTTACAACTCGGCATGTATGAATCAATTTGAAGATAATATAACAAAGTATCTGCATTCTCTCTCTCATTGTTGTGTGTTGTTGCTTCGGCGTGTTGTTCTACAAGGTGGATCTGGTTAGGGTGTGCCTTTGGCCCCTCTCCCCATCCCCCCTTGTGTCAGGTGGTATTAGAGCGAGGTTAGATCTGGATCTAGGTTTGCGAATCTAGATTTGAAGGCTCCTTCTTGTGAAGCCCTAATTGAATTGTTGTGGGGTAGCAGATTGCGATCTAACATGTAATTGCAGAGGGTTTTCAAGATGGTTCGTGGGAGGCGAGATGCGGATCCAAGATTGGCAAACATGTTGAGACAACTTGTTGCTAGATTGGAAGATGTTGAAACGGCCCAGAGAAGAGGAAGACATCTTGAAGTTGTTTGTGATGATGAAATTGAGGTAGAACAAGGTGATGTAGAACCTGCACCTATGATGGATCAGGGTGAGGAAAGATTCTTGAAGGCTTTGACAAGTCTAAAGTCTACACCACATTTTAATCCTCCTAAGTATGGTGGAAAATTGGATTATGATGAATTAGTGGATTGGATCACTGAGATGGAAAAGTACTTTGAGTATGAAAATGTACTTGAGGAAAAGAAGGTGAAAATTGCAAGCACAAAGTTGAAAAGTCGTACATCCTTATGGTGGGAACATCTGCAGCTGGACAAAAAGAGGAAAGGCAAAGACAAAATCAAGATATGGAGTAAAATGGTGAATAAATTGAAAGGAAAGTTATTACTTTGTGATTATCAGATTAACCTAGTTAGGTGAATGCAAAGTTTAAGGTAGAAAGATAGCTCAGTAAAAGAATATACTAAGGAATTCTATAGATTAGATATCAGATCTGGACATGATGAAGATGATGTGGAAAGAATTGCTAGATACCTGAATGGTTTGAGAGTTTCCATCCAAGAAGAAATCAGTTTGGTCAAATCGGAGAACATTGAAGTGGCTTATTAATTTGCATTGAAAGCTAAGGAGAAATTGAATAAGAGACATGAGCAAAGACAAAGAGGTAGATGTGGTAGATTCCCTAGAGGAAGAGGTAGATCCCATGGTGAAAACGGTAGATCTGAACCTAAAAAGACAACTTTGGATAAAGGCAAGACCGAGTGGAAAGGTGAAAGTTCATCTAGAGGCAGAGGTAGTAACTACCGAGGTGGTTATAACAGAGATGGTTTCTGAGGAACTTGTTACAATTGTGGAGAAGAGGGACATAGATCATTTGTGTGCACACATGCAAGTAAGAAGGATGGTAACAGTAGAAATGCTTTGGTGCACGAAGAGTCACTGAATGAACCTGAGAAGGAAAATAACTTGATGGTAAGGAGAGCACTTTGGAATGAAGGTAAAAAAGAAGATCCAATAAGGAAAAGTTTGTTCAAGACTAGATGTAGAGTTTCTGACAAAGTTTGGAAGGTAATCATTGACAGTGGTAGCTCAGAGAATCTGGCATATGAGGAGATGATCACAAAGTTGCAGTTGAAAAGGTTGGAATATTCGAAGCCCTATCAGATTTCATGGATAAAAGATGAGCATACACTCTTGGTAAGTGAATAATGTTACGTGAATTTAAAAATTGGAAAGTACTATGATAAGGTATTATGTGATATCATGCCTATGGATTGTTGTCATATTTTGTTGGGTAGACCTTGGCAATATGATATACATGCTACATATTATGGGAGATTGCATAAATATACTATTTGGGTTGATGGGAGAAGACAAATATTGTTACCTTTGATGGAAGAACCTGTTAGTAATGTTTGCACATCTGTGAAAGTTTGCTTGATGGAAGGAAGAAAGTGTGTTAAGGATTTAAAGAAGAATGATGTATGTTTTGTTGTGATTCCTAACAAACTAAGTAAGAGAACAGAGGATAATGTCCCTGAGGAGATTGATAAGTTACTCACTGAGTACAGTGAAATTATTTCTGATAATGTATCGGATGGTTTTCCATCAAAGAGAAGCATTGATCATTGCATGGATCTTATTCCTGGAGCTAGTTTACCAAATAAGGTACCTCATCAGTTGACACCTACCGAGAATCAAGAATTGAACTGACAGATTCAAGAATTGTTGCAGAAAGGTTTGATCAAAGAAAGTTTGGGTCCTTATGCAATACCTGCGGTATTGGCACCTAAGAAGATTGGAGAATGGGGGATGTGTATTGATTCCAGAGCAATCAACAAGATAACAGTGAAATATAGGTTTCCTATACCTAGAATGGATGATATAATGGATATTTTGACTGGAGCAAAGTATTTTACTAAAATTGATTTGAAAAGTGGGTATCATCATATCAGAATCAGAGAAGGTGATGAATGGAAGACTGCTTTCAAGACAAAAGAAGGTTTGTATGAGTGGTTGGTTATGCCTTTTGGTTTAACTAATGTACCGAGTACTTTTATGAGATTGATGAATTAAGTTTTGAAGAAATTATTGGGTAAGTTTGTGATTGTATATCTTGATGATATTTTGATATTCAGTAAGACCAAAGAAGAACATTTGTTACATGTTAGACAAGTTTTGCACAGATTAAAAGAAGAAAAGTTGCTGATAAATCTGAAAAGTGTTCATTCATGAAAGAGGAGATTGTGTATTTGGGATTTGTGATCTCAGTTAATGGTTTGAAAATAGATCCTAAAAAGGTTGAAGCTATTTTGAATTGGCCTACACCTGAGAATGCTAGTGAGGTAAGATCATTTCACGGTTTGGCAAGTTTTTACCGAAAGTTCATTAGGAATTTCAGTTCAATTTGTAATGCTATGACTGAGACTATAAGAGGAGATAAAGGAGAATTCAAGTGGACACATGGAGCTGATAAAAGTTTTGAGACTCTGAAGCAGAAGGTTGTTGAATTGCCTGTTTTGGCATTGCCTGATTTCAATAAGGTATTTCAAGTGGAATGTGATGCAAGTGGAAGTGCAATTGGAGCTGTGTTGATTCAAGAAGGTAAACCTATTGCTTTCTTTAGTGAAAAGTTGAATGATGCAAAAAGAAAATATTCTATGTATGATCAAGAATTCCATACTATTGTTTAAGCACTAAAGAAATGGAGACATTATTTGATACTGAGTGAATTCGTGTTGTATACCGATCATAAGGATTTACAGTATTTGGGTAGTCAGAATAAGCTAAATTAGAGACATATGAAATGGGTTGAGTATTTGCAGAGTTATACATTTGTGATAAAGCATAAGAGTGGAGTCACTAACCAAGTTGTTGATGCATTGAGTAGAAGAAGATCTTTGATGACCGAAATAAAAATTGAAGTTCTAGGCTTTGATGACATGAGAGATTCTTATGAATTTGATCGTGATTTTTTTGAGCTATGGAAAAAGTGCAAAGCACCTATTCAGAATCAACCGAGTACTAAATGGGATGAATATTTTATGCAAGGAGGTATGTTGTTTAAAGGTATTCAATTGAGTATACCGAGAGGACCAATGAGAACTAATTTGATAAAGGAGAAACATAGTAGTGGCTTGGCTGGACATTTTGGTGTTGATAAGACATTGAGTTTGCTTAAGGAGAAATACTTTTGGCCATAGTTGTATAAAGATGCTCAAAAATTTGTGAAAAGTTGTGGAGTTTGTCAAGTTGCAAAAGGAGTAAGTCAGAATACTGGATTGTATACACCGATTGTTGTACCTGAGAAACCTTGGATTGACATCAGTATGGATTTTGTTCTTGGCTTACTGAAGACATTAAGAGGTAATGATTCTATATTTGTTGTTGTTGATATATTTTCTAAAATGGCACATTTTATACCTTGTAGAAAGACATCAGATGCAGTACATGTAGCAGATCTTTTCTTTAAGGAAATTGTTAGATTGCATGGATTATCAAGGAGTATTATCTCTGACCGAGACAGTAAATTTGTTGAATAGTTTTGGAAGACTCTTTGGAGAAATTTTGGTACTAAGTTGAAATATAGTTCTACATTTCACCCACAAACCAATGGACAGACAAAAGTTGTGAATAGAAGTTTGGGTAGTCTTTTGAGATGTTTAGTTGGAGACACACCAAGTAATTGGGATTCTGTGTTGGCACAAGCAGATTTTGCATACAATAATTGAGTGAATAGGAGTACTAGAAAAACACCTCTTGAGATTGTAAATGGCATACAACCGAGAGGTATATCAGATTTGAGAGACATTGCTGATGAAAGAAAGAGAAGTGTTGAAGGAGTAAAATTTGCTGAGTACATGAACACATTGCATGAAGATGTGAAGTTTAAGCTGGAAAAGAGTAATCAAAATACAAAGATAGAGTTGATAGATTAAGAAGACATAAGACTTTTGATGTTGGTGATGAAGTGATGGTTCATTTGAAGAGAGGCAAATTTCCTGTTGGAACATATGGGAAGCTGAAGATGAAGAAGTTTGGATCTTGCAAGATTTTGAGAAAATTTGATAGTGGAAATGCATATAAGATTAAGTTACCTAATGACATGGACATATCACCTATATTCAACATTGTTGATTTGTATGAGTTTCATGAACCTGATGAAGACATGATAGTACTGATGGATTATCCTAAGAAGCAGAATGAAGAAGTTGAAAAGATTTTGGAGCAAAGAATTGGCAGAAGTACAAGAGGAAAATAGTATATGGAATATCTGGTAAAGTGGAAGAATAGACCAATCAAAGATAGTTCATGGATTTCATAGTCTGAGTTGGATGCAGCTCGAATCGTACCTATTTCATGATTCGGAGAATCATTTCAAATAACCCCAAGTGTCTGATGTAGGAGCATCTTGGGTCCTTGGCAATCATGTGTCACCAAAAACATATTTGAGTTTGTCTGTGTTGTTCGGTTCCTGCTTTGACCAAGTGGGTTCAGTGTTGCTTGATTTCCTTTATTCACCAGTGTTGGTTAGTTATTTCTCTGGTGCTCGGTGATACTTGTCTAGCGCTCAGTTTCCTTGCTTACCAAGTTGTTTATTTTGGATTTCTTTTGAGGCCAACTTGTGCATTTAATTTGGGTCACAGATTTAATGTTGGTATCCATCATTGGGAAGTGTGTGGACCTAGATCTGGTCGTTCCTTCCATTGATTATGGATTTGAAGGCCGACTTGGCTCAGTAGCCTCTTGTATAAATGTAGTTGTTTGGGTTAGAGTTTAGGAGTCAGTTTTTGGGGTTAGAAGATAGAAGATAGAAATTTAGAGATTGTTGGCAGATCCTCGCATGTTGGAGGACTTCTGTACTTGATTGTAATATCTGGCCTAAACCGAGAAGGCCTTACAGCCCAGCATGTATGAATCAATTTGAAGATAATATAACAAAGTATCTACATTCTCTCTCTCACTATTATGTGTTGTTGCTTCCGCGTGTTGTTCTGCAAGGTGGATCTGGTTAGGGTGTGCCTTTGACCCCTCTCCCCATCCCCCCTTGCATCATTTCCTTTGTCTTTGTCCATTTCCTTAAGAATATTTGTGCTAACCTATAATGAGCCGCAACCCAAAAAGGCACTAATGAGTGGTGAGATCCTCTTCTAGCTAGAGTTTTCAAAATTTTGATGGGTAGCCTTAAAATCACAGAAGACTACTTCCTTTTCCAACTAGTATTGATGTTCCTTACAATATTTATTGTAAAAATCCAAGATTTCATAATGAAATTTCTTATCAATATTTCTCAGGTCTTGAGGCTAATAGTTTATAGCTTGAATATTGTCTTTAAATATATGAGAAGATCCTTCTTCCATAATCTTCATGAATCTATGTGCTAACATTTTCAATCTAAGTGTGACCTATTCCATAATCAAATTAAGTGTGAGTCAACAAATGAACTGAGTAAGGACTATTTTCTTGTCTTGGTAATTATTTTCGTTTCTCCTTTTCAACAAAAACTACAAAATTTTAGTGGAAAAACTCAACCAAAACAAATTATATTTATAATTTTGTACAATATGAAAGGGGATCATGTAAAAGGTCTAATTTCCCCAATTCATAAGGCACATTGGAATACAAAACCACCATAAGGAAAATATGATTAACAACACAAGGATACCAATGCAATATCAATATCTTTGGGGTTTCTATTCCTTTGTTGCTCAGGACAAAAAAAGAGATAGATAAGATAAATAATCCAAATAGGTGGTGACTTAATTGAAGAGAAAATTAGACGTAGAGAGAAATTAGAGAGGATTTAATTGCACATGCAAATGGAAGAGGAATTATGCTGCTACAGATCTAATTTTTTGACAGTCGATAAATTACAAGTACTTGTAAATGTAGATTCAAGACTTGAAGGTTGTAACTTAACTCCATGCCAAATCTGAGCTAGATCTAGAGGGTACAGGGCGGGAAAGCACCCTCTATCTGGGTACAAAGTGGCAATGGAATTCTGTACCTAGTATTTTTTACTAAATTTTCTAGGGATCTTGTGACAGTTTCCAATCTTTCCATATTTCAGTCGACGACTCTATAACTTATTCTTGCACGCAAAAAAATGGAGAAGAAGGTTGACTAAATGGGTTTGCCTCAGCCAAACCCCTATTTAGGAATCAACCTTTAAAATGTAATAAAATTGTACAAGGAAAGATGAAATAGAAGCTAGATCTGAATTGTAAATCACCTTATACCTTGATGGTGCAATGCTTCTTTGGATATGACCACAAATGTTAATGGAATAGCTTAAATTATACAAAAACTCAAAAGGAAATCATGAAAGATAAGCATTGGATGATGGGTGTTGTAGTTTTCCACAACGCTTAATGAAGAAGAAGGAAGAATGCTTTGAAGACTTGAAGACTTGGATGCTTAATTCTAGAGGAGATCTTGAATTTTGATTTCTTGATTGATCATGAATACTTGCACTTGAAAATGGATACTAAAATGAGGAGAGATGAGGATTTTATATACTCAATCCATCATTTCATGGTTTAAAACTCAGGTAGGCCAACCACAGGATCAAATTTCCCAAAAATACCCCGACATGGGGCCCTAAGCCAAATTTGGGCCTAAATCCATGAGGATAAAATTCCATGCCCTATCTTAGGAATAGGACACCATTGGTGTCCTATACCCACTAATTAGGGATCAACTTTGGACTATGGATCCTAGAAATTCATCAGGTGCAAGATTTTTAGGTACAACTCATTCTGCGGTCAAGATAGGTCATGAAGGCCACAAATAAGGATATAGGGCCTAGGTGATGAAATAAATTATTTTATTGGAGGGAAAATAGAATAGCACACTATGAAATAAGGGCTAACCTTGATTTTTGAATAAATTGAATCAATACAGGACTTATAATTTTAATTTAAGGGTCTAATAAGTGTTAGGAGAGCATGAAATAACTATGGAAACCCATAAATATTAAAATAGGGCTAAAATGAGCACACAATTAAGGGTTATTACTTTTTAGGATGGTACAAATTCAAACCTCTAGCATGATTTGATATAATTTCAAACCAAGACACAAAATCATTCACATCCACCCTTCTACATTACCCATAAACATATCCCAAATACTAATAGTAAACTTGCAATGAAAGAAGATATGAAGAATATCCTCTAGAAATCCCAAAAATTGATATGGTAGTTAGCAAGGATTAAAAACAAGTTTCTTAACAATAATTTCCACCTAAAAGCTTTCTTCAACTCAATTTTGCTAGACCAATAGACTTTCAAGATTTCAGACCATTTTTTGTTTTCAAAGCTTAGGTTCGAAGTTTTATTAAGGTGACTAAATACACAATGGATATAGGTTAAGATCTTGTATGGATATAAATAATTTTATTTCAAGAGGGGAGATTCATTTGACCATTTAAAACTCTATAATCATCATTGTTATTAACTATTTTGATTGGATTTTTAAGCTTTTGTAGGACATTCAAAATCATAAGAAAGGTTCCTTTGTTGTTGTAGCCCAAATTAGATTAGTTTGCATCTCATCCCAAATTTTGATCATGTTAGCATGAAAAATATCCTTAATCTTGGATGTTCCTGTATTGTTTCATATCTTAGTAAAGCATCCATATAGAAGGGCCAAAGGATTATTTTATGCATCACATTCCACCATAGTTATCTATATCCAACTACCTTGTTTTAATATTCTACAATAGCCTCTCAACTTTGAATATTATCTCTACATAGTTCCCAATCCTTTCAAATGTTTAAAATTACCTTGGATCTTGATGGTGTGGCACTAAACTTGCCAAAAAGGAAATCCTAAAAGTGTGAGTTTGTACATTGTTTATATTTCCTTGGTATTGCCTTTTGGAGGTTAGCCCTAACCAAAACTTTCCATGGTTCATTTCCTTCAATAAATTTTACTATCCATTTGGAATCAAGTGTTATCTCTTGCAACCTTAGGTCATGCGAAGAACTCCATCTGTTTTAGTAACACAACACCAATCACATATTATAACATGTCTCCTTTTGTTTCCTTTACCATTTGACCACAAAAGTTGTCTAATAAATTTTTGAATTGTATTGTTTTGATGAGATGCAAAAAACCACAGTAAGGCAAAATAAATAGTATAACAAAAGAGGATTTTTTTATTAGGTTGAAGTCCACTAGAAAGAGGCAAGCAATTCTTATTCCAATTCAAAAGTTTCCTCTCAATTTTAGAGAAAATTCATTGCCACATATTGAGGAGAGAAGGGGAAACATGAAATGAAATTCCTAGGTATCTAATTATCTTGTATGGGCCTCCCCGCTATGATCCAAAGGTGCCAAGACAATTAGGGTGGGAATCTCCATGTTAATAACACTTCAGATATTGAAGCATGGTAGAAGAAATCAAACATTTTCACCAAATTCTTAAGATTGTCGATATCTGATAATTGAAACAAGCAGTGTCATTTTAAAACTAGATGTTTAATAATATATAGTTGTTAGGGACTACTAAACCTTTTAGATTGGGCCTAAGCCTCTCATATTTAACAACATAAAATAATGCCTCTAAGGAAATGATAAATAGGGAAAGGGCTAAGGGGTAGCCTTATCCAATAGATCTTCTAAGAGATAAGACCTTTATCAATTCACCATTTATATGCACATGAGCATTGGCATCCTGAAATAAAACTTTCACCATTTTTAAGTAAGAGGGTGTAAATCAGATTTTTTCAAGTGAAATAATTATAAATTACAATTCCACCTGAACATAGGCTTTCTTAAAATCAAGAAGGAGAATCCCCACAATCTATTTACTCATTTTACCCCAATTGAGGCCTTACCAACTTGTGATTAGATTCTTAATGATATGCCTACCTTTAATGAAACCAATTTTAGTTTTGTTGATAACAATTGGTAGGATATTAGTAAGCCCTATGGCTAGTAATTTTGCAAAGATCTTGTAAGAAACTTTTAAGAGAGTGATTGGTCTCCAATTTCTAATATTGCTCTTACATCCTTCTTTAGGCAATAATTTGATGATGCCTTTATTAATCTTGTCTCCTAGGGAGCCTTTCTCAATGGCCTCTTTGTGCACCTCTAGTAGATCACCCACTACCCACTCCATATTAGATTTATAAAACTCAATTAATAGTCCATCAACACCTAGTGACTTACCATTATGAAAGGGTAAAATACCTTGTGCAGTCTCATCTTTAGATATATCTCTGCCTACACCGTTAGACATTGCCTGATTTAATTTATTGGGAATAATTCTACATAAGTTTTGTTATTCTTTACATTGTTTTTATCCTCGACCATGAATAAGTGTGTAGAAGTTATAAAAGATTATTTTAATATCCTCGTTAGAGTACCACCAATTAAAGTATCAGTTCAATGGTTCCCATTATAAATTTGGATCTCAATATTTTAAAGAAATATGTGTTCCCTCTTTCTCCTTCTTTTAGCCAATTGATTCTAGCTCCATAAGCCCTATTAGTTTGAAATTTTCTTAACTTATGTTGCATTAGCCTAATCTCATTGATTAGTTTCACATTCTCAAGACTATTTTGTAATTCCTTATCAATTCTAGCTAATTTATTTTGTAAAGCATATTCCATCTTCCTCCTCATAGAAAAACTTTTACCAACAAATCTCAATTGACTTTGGAGATTATCTATAAGGGTGTTCCAATATTCTCTAGCTGCTTTCTTATAAAAGAGACCTTTGGTAATACTTCAAAGCATGTTAATGTCATCAATACAATCTCATTCTTTAAAATAATAGTATTTAATTTGTACAGTCCTCCTAACTTGATGTTTGGGGAGGGATCCTTGTTCTTAAGAAGAATAGTATCCCTAATAGGGTGGCAATTTGAAAAGGCTTTAGGTTCCACCTGAACACTATTCTAACTATCATTACTATCAAAACAAAAAAAGTTTTTATTGGCATATTACCTATCCAATCTATAGTTAATGTTGGTTATTGTTGCACCAAAATATTAACTTGGTAATTCCCAAAATAAATATTGGAATTATAGAAGATGAGAGGTAGTTAATCCATGTCACAAAACACCATTGCACTAAGACCAAGGGCACACACCTCGCAACAATTTCCCCAGTGCAAGCGTGGGGTTTGAAACTGTAACCTTGACTCTAATACCAATTGTTGGTTGTTTTTGCACCAAAATATTAACTTGTAAATCTCCAATACAACCAATGGACTTATAAAAGACATTGGAAGCGGTTAAGCCATGTCACGAACCATTGCTGCACTACATAGAACAAGGAGACCAAGGGTGCACACCTTGCAACAATAAACTCTTATTCTCACCCCTTGATTGCAAAAATATTATTATTTAAAATATTATATTTTAAAATACATCTTATATTCAATGTTAATTAATCATTTAAAAATTAACAACTTCTCAATTTCATGAATCATGAGAAAACATAAGGTATTTATAATATATTTGTAATAGGATAAACATATGATATGGAGTAATCCAATATATATTTGTCAACTTTACACATAAGATTCAGATAACTACTTATTTAGATGCACATCTTGTTTTATAAAAGAAGCACTTATATTGAGTAATTTTTATATTTTGTACGAAGAAAAAAATATTGATTTGACTTGTTAATGAATGTATTTCGATTTTTTATATTACATTCATAAGTTTTAGTGTGTTCACGTAGGCATCTGTCTTAACTAGAATTTGATCATTTGTTCATTTGCATATGATTAATTATTGATCATGTACGATATAAATTTATTGCAAACCTAAATCACATGACTATGAGTATTGTACCAATGATAGGACCTCAACCAATAATTGGACCCATTAGAAAGAATTTGCAAGGAATACTGAAGCTCTTGATATTTAAATAAATTATAAAACATGCATGGTGTCCTAATTGTATACAAATAACATTTTTTTTGGTTTACATTTATAATGGTGAAAATTGCACACGTATGCCTTTATTTATATTATTTGATGAAAGAAAGTCCTCCCTCAAGCATCCAAAACACACATTCACACAATAGTCAAGTTCCTGCCCTTAAACTCAAACATCCACTACTCAAAGATTTCATCTCAAATACATGTTTTATTCTATTAGGAAATTTTTTTTTACATAAATTGGTCTTACATTAGCCTCTTACTCTCTCTACACATTCAGTGCTTACAAATAGTCACCCTTATTTGTTCTTAGTCCCTCTATGATATAGTGTAATGTTGTAAATTTGCATCTTAATGTAATTTACAGTTATATAATATTCCTACCTTAGACAAAATGCATCATTCCACATCACCCTATGCTCTTCCTTTTCACCACCATCTTGATTCTTGGCCACACGACCTAGTTGGCCTAGGACATGTGCACGTCGTGGAGATGTTTGCATAATGTGCACTCATCTCGTAAATTTGTACACACATAGTCAGTCATTGAAAGTATTACAACTACCACCCCTACTATGTAACACCTCATACCACTGCCCACCAATGCCGAGATTCAAACTAGCAACTTAAAACTTGATCTTTTCATCTCATTTGGTCTTCTTCTTCATGTTTATTCACTCACTTTTGCTCTTTAACATCACATCTGAGATCCATTATTTCTTATTATATTGGATAAACTTATGTTCGATCTTTCCATATTCATAGTCTCATTGTGTCATTGTCTAGCCTTCATTCCATTGGGTTGCACACTTTGTGGTCTTGAAGGGGAGTTCCTTACCTTATCATTTTGTATTTTATCTAGCATATCATATTGCCTTTACCATATATTTTTATTTTCTTTTATGTATCATTATGTATTATATATTTTGGTTATTGATGTAGGGGCATTCTAGGGTACTCGGTGAATCTACATGGTGGTGTGCTATTTTGGTTCAATGGTACTCAGTTGCAGCTTTAACCGGTGGTCTCAATTATTGAAGGAAGCTCGATCGCTGAATGAATTCGGTGGAACTTCTGGTGCTCGGTGGAACTGGTGCTCAGTAATGCCTGTGTTGCTCGGATTGGTCAGTTGTTTCACTAGCGCTTAGTTATTTCTCTGGTGCTTGGCAGTTCTGGTTTACTGACTAGAGTTCTTGGTGATTTGGTTGGTCAACTTGGTGCATTTATTGTTGGTATCTTTTGTTGTATTCTCTTATGTAGATCTAGAGGCCGACATGGATAATTAAATAATTGTAAGGCTGTTTGAGAGCTGACTTATATTGCATTTAATATTTGTTTGTAGGAGTTAATTATGACATCTAGTCGACTTGTGGCTGAAGATTAGAATTTAAGGAGGGTTTGGGTAGTTGTTTAGGAGAGCAGTAGTGGACAACCAGAAAAGTGAAGTTGTGGAAAAGATTTTGGATCGTGCGAGATCTAGTAGATCAAATTATTATCTGATAGTTGTGATAGCAGAGCTAGTGGTTGGCATGCTTGGAGACAAGGAGATTGCTTCGTGGCTTGCGAGCACAAGTTCAGATCTGCCTTAGGGTTTCCATCAATTGCTGATTTGTCTCAGAACTGGACTAGTTGGAGTTGAATTAGATCTTGTTGATCTTACATAACTGTTTCTGTTTGTAATTGGCTCTAACCCAAAAGGCCTTACAGCCGGGCATGTTAATGGAAAATTTGATTTGAGCATATCTTGTGTTGTGTTATTCTGTTGTGTTGGTAATTAGCTGCAATGTTGGATTGTCCTTCATTGGATCCACCATCCTTGACTACGTCAGGTGGTATCAGAGATGAGTTGATCTTGTTGAGCGAAGGTTGACCTAGCAAGGCTGATCTTGTGAAGTTGATCTTGTTGGTGAAGAGATCATATGATTTGAGTTACAAATCTATGGCACTAAACTTGTGGAATCTTGACCTGGTTGTTCATGCAAGGTGGCAGGCTGATCTGACTTGCATACAACTTAGAGGTTGTCGCAAGGTGGTTGGTGTAGGGTTTTTATTGCTTTGAGTCTTCTTATCTTTAAGGATGCCTCTAAGAAGATTGGACCCTAGAGAAATTGCAAATCTTTGTGATGCTGTGGAATCAAAGATTTATGAGAAAGTCAGATCGAATGTCAGATCTGAGATAGAGTTGATGAAGAATGACATGTCGCTAAGATCAAGAGAGCTGTTGCTGGTGTACCTCAGAATGTTGGTACTGAGGATGGTTATGAGGAAGTTTCTGAAGACTTTGAAGCTACTGGATCTAGTGGTGATGACAGGAGGGATAGATCTGGTGAAGACAGAATTGCTCGGTTACATAGATTTGGAGCTCGGTTAAGTAATAGTTACCAAATGGAAGTTTCTACTTTCTCTAGTACTTGAAACCTGATAACTTGATTGATTGGATTGGTGAATTAGAAGATTTCTTTGAGCTGGAAGAAATTGAAGATCCTCTTCGAGTGAGATTGGCATAGACAAAATTGAAAGGACATGTTGCTCTTTGGTGGAAAGAATTACAAAGAGATAGAGAAGATGAAGGTGAAATGAAGATCAATTAGTGGAGGTTGATGGTGACTAAATTGAAAGCTAAGTTCATACATGTTGACTATGAGCTTAACTTGTTTAAGAAGTTGCAAAATCTGAAGCATAAAGATTTGATTATTGAAGATTATACTGAGGAGTTCTATAAGCTTACTATTCTGTCTAGACATAGAGAACTTGGTAAGGAAAAGGTACCTCGGTATGTGAATGGTTTGAGATTCAATATCTAGGATGAGCTTGGTATGCTGAAGATTGATTCGGTCGAAGATGCTTATCAGTATGCTCTGAAGGTAGAAGATAAGTTGAAGAGGAAACAACATAGTAATCCTCGAGGGAAGGAAAATATTGATCACTCAGTGAAGGATAAACCGACTGCAGAAGATGAACAAAAACTTGTAGAATCGAAGAAGACAGGTAGAGTTATCTTTAAGGGTACTTTTTATAACTATGGTGAAGAAGGACACCATTCTTTTGAATGTACACAGAAGAAGCTTGGTGACCGATGAACCACTATGGTGAATGAGAATGTTGAGAATGAACCTAAATTTGAGAACTTGCTGGTTCAGTGAACATTGCTCGGTACAAAGGAGGAGCCTTGTCAAAGGAGTAACTTGTTCAGGACTCGATGCAAGTCTGGAGGTAAACTTTGTGATGTTATTTTTTATAGTGGTAGTACTGATAACCTTGTTGCTGAGGACATGGTTCAGAAACTTGGTTTGGGTAGAATGAGACATCCTTGTCCTTATAGGATTGGCTGGTTGCAAGATGATCATGCTCTAGAAGTAAGAGAACAATGCTTTGTTGATGTTCATATTGGCCAGTATAAGGATCTTGTGTTATGTGATATTGTGAAGATGAACAGTTGTCATATATTGCTCGGTAGACCTTGTAATATGATTGCAGAGCTATGTATGATTATGTCAAGAATGTGTTTACACATGATAAGGATGACAAGAAGTTTTCCCTGATGCCTTTGCTGGATACAACACTCGGTAGGAGAAGTATGAGTATTGGTAGTCGAGTTGAGTTGGTAGATCCTGAAGGTATGGATGATAAGTTTGGAGAACACACCTGTGTGTTATCGAGGAAAGACTTGAAGAGACAGAGGAAATTGAAGTGGAAGAGTATGCAAGATGAAAAGTTGGAGGACATGTATGTGAAGAACCAGTTCGGGGTTTATGTGATGAATCCTGAAAGATGTTCTTCTCACATATGAACATCTTTTTGAACCTGGGGTGTTTGATGTAGGGGCATTCTAGGGTACTTAGAGAATTTGCATGGTGGTGTGCTATTTTAGTTTGGTGGTACTCGGTTGCATCTTTAACCGGTGGTCTTGGTTATTGAAGGAAGCTCGATCGCTGAAGGAACTCGGTGGAACTGGTGCTCGATAATGCCTGTGTTTCTTAGTGTTGCTTGGATTGGTCGGTTGTTTCACTAGCACTCAGTAGTTATGGTTTACCGACTAGAGTTCTTGGTGATTTGGTTGGTTGACTTGGTGCATTTATTGTTGGTATATTTTGTTATATTCTCCTATGTAGATCTAGAGGTTGACATAGAGAATTAAATAATTGTAAGGCTATTTGAGAGCCGACTTGTATTGCATTTAATATTTTTTTGTAGGAGTTAATTATGAAATCCAACCGACTTGTGGATTAAGATTAGTATTTAAGGAGGGTTTGGGTAGTTGTTTAGGAGAGCAGTAGTGGACAACCAAAAAAGTGAAGTTGTGGAAAAGATTTTGGATCTTGCGAGATCTAGCAGATCAGATTATTATCTGATAGTTGTGATAGTAGAGCTAGTGGTTTGCATTCTTGGAGACAAGGAGATTGCTTGGTGGCTTGTGAGCACAAGTTCAAATCTGCCTTGGGGTTTCCATTAGTTGTTGATTTGTCTTAGAACTAGACTAGTTGGAGTTGAATTGGATCTTGATCTTGCAGAACTATTTCTGTTTGTAATTGTCCCTAACCCGGAAGGCCTTACAGCCGGGCATGTTAATAGAAAATTTGATTTGAGCATATCTTATGTTGTGTTATTCCGATGTGTTGGTAATTGGCTACAAGGTTAGACTATCCTTCATTGGATCCACCATCCTTGACTACGTCAGTTATCTATCACTGCTTCTCCATTTGGCTGTCTCTAGAGGTAGAAACACCAAAACATGGGTTTGACTACGAAAAGCTCCTATACAACCCACAACCAGTTTTCTTATTTTCGTGTCTGCAGGTTTCATGGAGAGGAATGTATATACTCTTATAATTCTATGATATCCTCTGGTTGTAAGTATTTAATGTCACCTCTTTTTTATTTTCTTTATCTTTTTTTACACAGTATAGTCAATTTCCATCTTTTTTATTATTATACTAGTGTATGATCTTGTTATTCCACTTAGTTTTTAGTTTCCTATCATAATCTAATTACTCTACCCATGTTGTAAGAATATGCATCATACACATTTCCTACATCTATGTTGTTGTCATTGACTCATGCAAGTGTCTGAGGCAATGAGCTTGCTAAGTTAGGCAGTCAATAGTGGTAGTTAGCTTTCTTTCTTTTAGTAGTCAAAATATTTTTTTTCTATTTTTATAGTACAGTTATCTCATTTTCTTCATCTCACATTCTAGTTCTATTTATATCATTTAGTTGTCTTGACCCCTTAGCTCACTAAAGAGCTAGTTTGAGTGAGGTGGTGCAAGGAGTAGTTCATCCTTTAAGATTTTAACTGGTCTTGAGGTTGGTGAATTTTCCCTTCTCCATATTTCAGTGAGCCTGACATAAACTAGGGTCCTCTGCATCAAACCTTCTAATTCGAGTGACATTCTCTTTATTGATATCATAATGATCACTCCTATCTCACCAAATAGTTAGAGGGTATCTAAAATGAATATTAAATTCACTCCTATAGATAAGTCATACAATAGAGAGCCCTCCCCTCCTTATATCTCAATGTCGATCAATGAGATCTCCATTAGAGGCACTATTATTGATCTCACATGTTGGGTGTTACCTGTTGTTTTCAAAAAATTGAATTAGATCATTTTAAGTCATTTCTTCCCTTCATTGTGATATTTCCATGTATAGGCATTCTCAATTAGCTCATTATCTCAATCAACATTTTTCTTTAAATGTCAAGTCTCATTTTATGTTTAAAGGGACCCTCTCCTTACTTTATCACTCTATCACCTTAAAGTGGAAGTGTCACCCTATCTATGTTCACTACAAATGTCGCTCATAGGTTTTTTATTTTTAGTTCCTTGTTTTGCCGACACCCAATCCTCGACAATATTAAGTCAATGGATTTCTCTCTAGTCTATTATGGATCGATCACACTTTGTCAATTATTTTGCGCACACTTTTATTGTTCCATGATTCTCAAATGACAAAATAGTCTAATATTTCAATGACAAGAGCCTTATGAGCATTGATTAGTGTGGTGACATCTGCAAAGTACCAGTTTTAACACATGATTGATGGGACATTAATTAAAATATTTTATTTAAAATTTCAAAGCAATATCACAGCTGCCGAAGTGAAGGTATTAATTTCTCTAGGCACAAATATGTATGTCACATTTTATGATCATTTGCATTTGAGAATTTTGGTAAAGTTGAAGGAACACATGAAGGACAAAGTGAAAAACAAGGTTTGAAATGAGAAGCCTCTTGCGTTCACATTTTTTGAGAATATCTAATTTTCCTTGTTTTTATTGGAAGTGCAAAAGAGGGGTTGTTAAGCTAGAATTCATGAGCATTTATTGTTACTATAATTATCATCTTTTCTGCTCCTTCAATCCTTACCTTCTGTTAGAAACCTTAGCTCTTTTCCCTCCTGTTCCTATGGCTCCTAAAACTTCTTAGCATATCAAAGGTAAATTGGACCATATCAGAGACACAAAGGTGGGGTCATTAACAATGCATGATATAAAATAGAAGGTTGAGAACCCACAAATATCCCCCATTGCTCAAAAAATTATAGAGTCGACTTTATCTTAGGTTGGGGGTTATCCTTCAGTCGTTACATGTCCAAAATTGGTCTTTACATGTATACAGTGTTAATATCCTGACTCTCATAAGGTTTACAATGCCGACCAAACCTTAGTAGTGAGAATTGATGCAAGTAGTATTTCCCTCGCACTACATATCCCCGATAGGGAAGATGAGGTGAATTGGTCTATGTAGTCATGGTGGTAATTTTTCTGTAACTAGGCAGATTGGTGTCCCAGTATCACTTCCTAGAGTTGGTTAAAAATTCCTCACTCAAAAAAATATAAATTGCCTCCTCGAATAAAAATAGAGTTGTTATGAGAAGAAATTGTAGACATTATTGTCTTGTTATGTCATGCAGTTGGTAGGCCTAATGCTAAATACTATCTGTGGTGACAAAAATTAGGTCAAATAGGCTAAATTGATAAGTGATTCATTGCATGATCAACTTGTAAATTTTGAAAAAGAAAGGCAGTTTCACTTATGCTCTGTGTTATTTTATGTACTTGCTACTAGTAGAGCATCTTGGCTAGTCCTCAAGCAAGAGGCTAGTATCACGGATGATACCCCTATTTATAATTATTTTCCTCAATTATAGAAAGAGGAAGGTATGAGAAGTTTTTCCTGCATTCGTGAAGCTTTCTCTATGACACTCATGAGAGTTATTGAGGGATGCCATAAGAAGAGACTTTATAAGGAAGTCAAAGCCTTGGTGAAGAATTATGGTAGTTTCTATATTCAACTGAAGAGTTTTTCATATTTGAGAGCTGGGAGATATGAGAAGGAACCCTTGAAAATTTGTAGGTACACCTCAAATTACCTTGTTTTATTGGATCTTTGTTGCTAGATGATGTTTGTAATTATTAAATGTGTTTAAATGAGGAAGAAAGGATACTCTTTTGCAATGAGTTTGTCTCATTTTTCATGCAAAACTAAAGAATGTGCTAAGTCTATTGAAAAATTTATAGCTAAGTTTGGTTTTCGCTCTCTACCCACAAGGACCAATTTTGATAGTAAAGGGTATGTTAAACATAACTTCTATGTGTCCACCCAATATGTCCATGTGCCAAAATTAGGGGAATTTTGGGAAGATTATGCTAACAAAAGGGAAGTTTTCAAAAGAGGCTTTATGAGGTTGACCCTAGATCAAATGATTGATTTTGATATCATTTCCTCAGTTCCTTAAGGAATTAAAGTTTATGACACTTTCATGATTGATAATTTATATTAGATTATCATTTTGTCTCCTTTTCAATGGCCAAAAAATGATAAAGAAATAGATATCAAGAGTATAACTTCCTAGGTTCTAAATAGATCACATGTATGGTGGCGCAATAAGGTCAAATCTCATTTTGGTTCTTTATCGCACACAAAGACACCCAAATAAACTGTTGCTAACATCAAAACACTCCAAAGAACACTTGGGGACCTAACACCACAAGATAGAACTTTTAGGGTAGATTCACAATCAGGTGGAGACAATATCCACCCATAGAAGAATAAAAAAATAAAGTCTATATGTGAAGTAAGTGTCTTAACAACATCTAAGAAAAGAAGGGCTAAAAAGGCAAGGCAGATGGCTAGGATGGTGATAGATCCCAAAACTAAACACCATGTGCTATGAATTGTTGACCCTAACATGCATAAGAATGAGCATGAGATCATAAAGGGGGAATTTAACATAAGTAGAATTAATATCAGAGCTTCCACTATTGAAGGAGACATATACCATGTCAAGTTCTATGTCTCTATGTTGTTTAAGAGAACCAAAACTATTGAAAAGAAAAGTTGAGAGCTCACTCAATGTGTAAATACTCTCACCTCTTTAATCTAATTCACCTTACTTGTTGTAAGTATTCCAACCAAATTATCTTCAGGTGTATCTATCATGGAACTTTCAATTTTGATAAGTTGGAAACTATTTAGAGAGCTCAGATGATTGCTAATTAAGTAGTGGATGATTGGTCAAGCCAGATGATCATTAAAGGATTATCCCTCATCGAACATGGATTGAGAAACTATGACATAGTCAAGGATACAACTAATCTTCATCACAATGAGCTATAAAAGGTAAAAGGGATGTTGGTAGGTTATCTGTCACCCTCTTGGATATGGAATAAATAGCTAAATTACCACCTTCTATCTTAACTTCAAAAATATCATCTATAATCCTAACCCCAATGATATCAACCTCTCAATAGAATTGTTGGATTGGAAGCACCATGTTACAAGTGAATTTCAATGAAGTTTTAGATAATCAATTGTAAAAAATATGAATTTCCATCGTGATTTGGGAAGTCACTTCTCCGCAATGGGCATAAGCATCTTCAAAGATTATGGGAAAGAAATGTTAGGAATAGATATTGTGAAGAATGCAAGGATGGTCTCTCTACAAGCAAGGTTCCCTTGAGCGAATGAAGAATGTAGTTGTGGTGTTGGATTCTATCAATTAAAAGGTAAAGGATATTATGTGGGGGATAGTAGAGGTTTGTAAAAATGTGACGAAAAGGAGGATAAGAGTTGGGGATACATTGAATTTGCTAAAGAATAATTATCACAATTCTTGTTAAATTTGAGGCATACAAGAAAAAGATAAACCCATAGGTGATGCAATGGATCCAGAGTGATGTAGTGGATAAAAAAATGTGGGTGCAATAAGAGTTATAAGAGTTGGAGGAGTTGGAAGAAGAAGACATAGACATAGATGAGGAGATTAGTTAATTAGTATTCTACAGTTGCTTATTTCATGATTTTCATGCCTCAAAAACTATAGGCTATAGAGGGCCATATTTTTTTTTATGCTATGTTTATTTAAATGCTTTTAAAAATGACAAATGGTCTTTGGGATAGTTATCTTCAAGAAACTATTGGTTACCAAAGTCAGTCTTGAAACCATATGCTTATTTATAGTTAATTTTTTTTTATGTGTGTAGAGGTTAGAAAGACTATCTTAAAAAAAATTTAATGAAAAATTGTATCTGAATGTCATTTTGTGTTAATTGTGAATTGAGTGTTATGTTGGATTATAGAGAGACAGGCGGGGTGAATCAGTAATCCCCGATTCCAAATGCCTAAAAAAATTTCTCTGATTAACTCGGTAGCAGCTTGGTAAAACAAACTTCACTATTTACAGACAAAAGTAAATAAACTATAACAATCAGTAAATTATTCAAACAAATCATGCATCACATGTAACACCAGTATTTAACATGGAAACCCCCACTTTGGGAAAAACCACTGTGGGACTTGTCACCCACTAAGAAAATACTCTTCTGAAGTACGCTTGATTAAGAGCCAATCTAGTTAAAGATTACAATGCACACTGTTAGGTGTGACTAGGTTAAGGGATTTACCTCATATCTGTTAGGATCTTCACCCTGTTAGGAGTAGACTTGTTAGAGGGATTCAAACACTCTTTAGAATGTTACCTTTTCAAGGATTTTACAATAAGACTGTTAAGTCCACTCTGTTATAAATGCTAGTAAGCAACATTAAATAAATTGACTTGTAGATTTGCAACTATCTTTGCTCAATCAGATCCTCTGGGCACTTTTCAATCTTCACTTCAATTCTTCATTATCCATTGGCTTCAACACTTTATCAAATCCTTCTTTTCCCACTTGGAATCTCTCAGTTCCTTCTTCACTGCAACAGTCGGTGACCCTTCAACTATTCAATTGGTCAGCCATTTATTCATACAAATCCATCCTTTATATAGACAATTTTTGCCTCTTAATCTCCTTTATTACATTTTCCTTTAGTCAATCTTAACCGTCCAATTCAATATGCCTTAAATCTAGATCTCGGTAACACATTTTCTTTTCACCTAGGAACTTGAACTTTTCTTGAAACTTGTTCCATCTTTTTTTATCATTTAGAACTTGTCGTAGATCTTCACCTTGAATTTTCCTATCTGTAGATCTCTTATAACTAACTCTCCTTGTCATCATGATCATTTAGCTCATCATAGCTAATCATTAAATGTCGATTCAATCCCTTATTTAATATTTGTTCCTCGCTCGGTGTACTCTATTTGAATTTTGGCTAGCTTTGCTTGGTGCCTAAACCTTTCTTTGTTGTTTGGTGCCTTCAGTTCCTTTTCCTTTACTGAGTTACTTCTTTTTTCCTTTTACCTTAACCAAGTGACATATCCTGCTTGGTAGCCAAAACAACTTAAACTTACCGATTTGACAAATCTTCATCACATGCTTTACCAACTTAACATAACCATATGTAGGCTAGAAAATAATTCTATCAACATAATTTAATCATTGTCTAATCTATATCAGTTGCCCATTTAAGTTCTTCAACTTCACAACATCCCATTTCTTCTTCTTCTTAACTCATTCAACTTCTATCACTACCGAATGATATGGCAACCATAATATAACCATAATTCAATTGCTTGACATCAATGACAAGACAATAACTAATCTAACTTTCTACTATCATGTATTCCCTTATCTTGGTTGGTTCTTCATCACCATCACCATCACCATCACCATCAGATAATCAATCTTCAACATTATTATCATTTATGGTAACATGTTATAGCTTATGGAATGCCTTTCTTCATATGTTTAATGACAATTACTATAGGATGTTATCATCTATTTGTTGATTTATGATTTCAGTTTCTTGATTGTTTGTTTCATTATACAATGTTGTGTGGAATTGTAATAACAATCTGTAGATGTTGAATGAATTTTGCGGTTAAGGAAACTTTGTGTTCCATTGGTGTCATTTAACTCGGTTATGTTCTTGCCTTTTTGTAATGCCCAAAATAATTGGGGCAAAAAACACAATAACAATTTTTTTTTAAAAACAAACTATAGTAAACACCTAGGACAACCAAGTTACACAAAAGCCCTTCGTTGTGAAGCTTTGGAATCGTAAGCTCGCTTGGGCGGGTCACCCAATGACACATAAGGGATTATGAGGCAAGTGTT